>JAAGEH010002528.1:21421398-21488644 GCA_011751065.1 Lasiurus cinereus
TCTCTCAATTACTGCAGTTTTGTTGAGGTATAACTGACAAACTTTAAAAACAGAGTAAAATGGGAATGGGAGAAACAGGGAGAGGCTTGGAAAAGGGTACAAACTTTCAATTATAAGATGAATAATGTCTGAGGATCTAATTTATAACATGGTGACTTTAGTTGATAATATTGTGTAACGGAAGTTTTCTAAGAGAATAGAACTTAAGTGTTCTCATGAAAAAAAGAAAACAAGGTAAATATTCCTTGTCCAAGGTAAATATGCTAATCATCTCTATGGTGGGAATCCTTTCATGATGTCTATGAATTCATCCCTTTATACACGTTAATTATATTACAACTTTGTTGGCCTGGGGGTTTTTGGGCTAGCCAGGTAATGATTTAGTGTGGAGTTTTTAGATCATGATATATCAGCTTGACCTCCTGAGGAGCGGAGGGCATCTATAAGACCAGTCAATGGTGCCAAAACGACAGAGTCCAAGACAGACTCTGGACAGCAAAGTGCGGATGCACTTTCCTGGTGGGCACATTCGGTATGTGTTTCATATAGCAATGCCAGCAAAGTAATTCTGACCCTGCCTCCCTGGGGAGCAGACAACGGCAGATCTGCACTTGGATCCTTGCCTGGAGTGTCCTCTATGTGCTACTTCCCTTGGCTGATTTTAATCTCTTCTTCTCTTCGAAATAAACTATAACTGTGCCTGTAACAGATTTCCATGTATTCTGTGAGGGCTTATAGTATATTATCAACGTTTAGGATAGTTCTGGGAACCCCCTGAATTTGTAGCTGTATTAATACCACTGCAGCCCTCTGCATTATGTTCCCTCTAAACTTCAAAGTTGGCTAACCTATTGCAATGGACAATTTTTGTTTATTTTTTGTCTAATATCTATTAAACTTTCTTTGGAAAATCGCTCTCTGATATCACAATTAAGAAAGTCAGAAAATTAATTTGCCCACATTGTCAGTCTATATAGTTTTAGATTTGCTAACCTAAATCTAGTGGATCTCACAAATGTATGTGTTTATTATTTCTTTCTATTATCTATCTATCATCTACCTATCTATGCATGTGTGAATCTGCCTATATAAAGTCATGTTCTCTTATTGTCTCAGTATTAGGTCAAGTAAATTGATCTGCTACTTGGTCTTGAGATTCATTGTCCCTCATTTTAAAAGAAAGGTAAACATAACTGACTTTTTTGAATTTAAATCCTAATGAGGGAGACAGAAATTAAACAAAAATACACTTTCTTATAAAATATTAGAATATCATATAGATAATAAAGAAAAAACAGAGTAGGACCAGGGGGAGCCAAAGAGGTGGGACTGGGTAGCAGTTTGCATTTTAAGTTAGATAGTCAGGTAGGCCCCTTTGAAAAGATAATAATCGGGAGAACCCTAAGGAACTAATGAAATGATCCACACAGATTTCTGGGGAAAGAGAAGGTCAGGCAGAGGAAAGACATAAAGCTGGTAGGTGAATGCCTTGCATGTTTATGAAATAAGGAGGAGGTCAGTGTGGATGTTAGGGGAACGATGAAGGATAGAAAGGGTGGCAGAAGTTGAGTTGGAGACGAAGGGAGTTCATATGGCATAGAACTTACTGACTTCTGAAGAAACTTTGTTTTTACTCTGGGTATATTGGTGAGCCAATGGGTTTGGAGCATGCCTGTGATATTATCTGACTTACATTTTGAAAGGATCACTATGGCTACCATGTTGAAAACAAATTACCACAAGGATGGAGGCAAGACACAGTGTAGAGTCTAGTGCAGTGCTATGAACTGAATGTTTATGTCCTTTCAAAATTCACATGTTGAGGCCTTAACACCCAGTGTAGTTGTATGAGAAGATGGGGGCCCTAAGGAAATACTTAAAGTTAATCCAGGTCATAAGATGGGGGCCCTGATTCAAGAGGATTAAATAGGATTGGTGTCCTTATAATAATAATACACACTACTGAGCTGCACACACAACACACCCAGAAAAGGCCATGTGAGGACATGATGAGAAGGTAAGCATCTGCAAACCAGCAAGAGAACTCTCATCAGAAACGGACCCTGATGGATTGGTTTATTTGAGTATGGATTACTTGCCTCCAGAACTGTGAGGGGGGGAAAGTATGTTATTTAAGCCATGAAGTCTGTGGTGTTTGTTATGGCCAGCCCACACAGACTAAGACATGCAGTAATCGTGAAAGGAGATGATAGGGCTCAGTCTAAGGTATAAGCAAGGTTACAACTGGACTAGATTTTGAGAAGAAGAAGATTTAAAGTTCGGTTTGTGCATGTTGAATTTGAATGCCTACTGGATTCCAAGTGGAGATGTTAAGGAAGTACAGTTAGATGTATGTGTATGGAGTTGAAGGAAGAGGTCTGGAGGGGAAACTATAAATTTGGCAATTATCACATGAAAATTGTAGTAAGCTATGATAAATGATGAAGTCCACACAGTAAAGAGTCCAGAGTACACTCTATACTGAGACCTAGAGCCCTCTGGTATTTCAGCAGCCTGGGAAACAGTAGGAACCTACAAAGGAGACTGAGTAAGCATGAGAAGAGAGAGAAAAATCAAAAGTGTGTGGCTTTCATGGAAACCAAATAATATACTTTCCAAGAAATTTTCAGTTAGTGGAAAGGGAGTGCTCTATCAAAGGCTGCTGATAGGCTAAGTAAATTGGCAATTAGACTTAGCAAGGCAGAGGATCTCAGCAGAACTAGCTTTGGTGGCGTCAGGAAGATAGAAGCCTAATTAGAATGGTTTTAAATGATTATAGGATGGGGAAAATTTGGTACAGTAAATTCTTTCAAATAAACCTGCTTAAAAAGAGAGTGAAGAAACTAAGTGGAAGCCAAGGAATTAGTAGAGTCAAGGGAATTTGACTTGAGATTTGGGTAAATAATGCCATATTTGTATTTCTGCTAGGGATGATTAAGCAAGGGTCACAGACAGTGATGACATTAGAGGAGGAGGGCTGCTGGAATAATGTCTTTCAGCAGGTGAAAAGATATATGCTCTAATGTACTAGACACATTACAAAGAAACATAGTCAAGCAGAATTTATGGACATGGAAGCTTGGGTAGATGAAGTTGTGAGATTCTAGAGAAGTTCTTTCTAGTTGCTTCAATTTTCACAATAAAGTAGAAAATCAAGGTTATCACAGAGCTAAGTGAAATATAAATGATATACAAGATCAGAGAGTGAGGATATATGAGAAGTTACTCCCATTTAGTAAGTCCTTAAGTCTCCTTTCCTTTAGGAACTGCTCATCTTCCACTTGGAGAATGCATTTGACAATACCTACTGACTCAGAGTGGGCCTGTAACCCAAGGCTGGCTAAAAAGTGTGTTCTTGGCCATGATGATTGTTTCAGGGGTAGAAATAACTCTTGACCAACCAGGTAGCCTCAATTATGAGATTTTGGTCTGGGATGCACATCTAAGACAGTGTTTCTTGTGGATGTCTATATAATTAATTAAAAATGAAGTTCACAAAGAGGCAGAAGCCAGTTTGACTTGGGTTTCATTTCATAATAATTAAAGAAGTCTTGACTAAAACTGAACACACAATGATATAATTCACTTTTAAAGAAATGTCAAAGATTCTAAAATTCCCTCAAACAAACCAAACATCAATGATATGATGTCAAAGAAGCTAGATTTCTGTCCAGTTATATCTTCCCTATAGTTCATAGCCTTGATTCCTCCTGGATAGTGATTACTGCTATTCAAACTAAAAGAAGTCTAACCATCTTTTACATAGTTATTGATAGGAAAGAGAGAATTAAATATTAGATAATAAACAGTAATAATAATAGCCAATAATTGCACAGCATTAACTATGTGCCAGCATATTTTTAGTTTTCCATTTGTGTATGACTGCATGTATGTGTTTATTGCTTAAACCACCTCACAAAGTAGATATTACAGTCATAGTTCCACCGAGGGGTGAAACTATGATGCAGAAAGGTTAAGAATCGTGTCAGAAATCACACAATTTAATAGTAGTAGAGCCAAATACTGTGTTCCAAAATATGGGCTTTTAATCATTTAAGGCCTTATAGCAAACAAGTCATTTTCTTATTGTAATAGCACTAGCTAACAATCCAATATTTAGTCAACCCATAATATTAGAACACTGAGTTTACTCAGGATGGCAATTTCTCAGAATTTCTGGTTATGAAATCAAGTTGAGCTAATGCTATATCGTTAGAAATTATCAGGGGGAAGGATTTCTGGGAAAGCTCTTTTATGTTGAACAGAGAGCTGGAAGAGGTCTTTTGCCCTTTTGGTCATCCCTTCCTATTTTCGGGGTACAAATGTGACAGTTGGAAGGCAGCACTCTTTTTGGCCATGAAGCAACTCCATGCTAAGGATACCAAAGGAGAAAGAAAGAGACTGAGTGTCCTACGCCCATTACCATACCTGTCTTGGACTATTTACTTGTGGACCTCTTTTACAAAAAACAAACAAACAACAAAAACCCTTATACATATATTCAAGCCATTTTATTTTGGAATCCATGGTATAAACAGTCATATTTAACCATGGGACTAAGAAGAAAGATAAATAATCCAAAAAATAAGCCGAGACCAGTTTGGCTCAGTGGATAGAGCATCGGCTTGTGGACTGAAAGGTCCCAGGTTCGATTCCGGTCTGGGGCATGTACCTTGCTTGCAGGCACATCTCCACTGTGGGGAGTGCAGGAGGCAGCTAATCAATGTCTCTCTCTCATTGATGTTTCTGACTTTCTATCTCTCTCCCTTCCTCTCTGTAAAAAATCAATAAAATATATTTTTAAAATATATCTCTTTAGGAATTTAGATTATTTCAAAATTTATATAAGATAGGCGTGTAGCCCTTTCACAGCCAGGAACTTAAGTAGGATATATAAAGCATTTTACTTCCCTGTCCTCGCCTACCAAAGCTACACCCTAAGAGAGGTTGCTTATTTGATTTTAGTTTTTAATAGAAAAACTTCTCTGTTATATGATATTAATACAAAAATAACAGAAAATATTTATCATATATAAATTTATTCACATACTATATTCATCTGTTCAAATATAAGCTGACAGTCTCTTATTCATGTACTAACTTTTCTATAAATTTGAAAAAGTGTTTGGCTTAAAATATAATTGGTAAATTCCTTATGATTATTACTTATTTATATAAAGTTCTGAAGGAAGTTACACAACTGAAAGAAACAGCAGCCACAATTTCACAAAACAACCGATATGTTTATGCAAGCACAAAGGGAGGTTTGTACATTGTCAGTGTTCTGCTCATTCACGGGAGCCTTTAAAGCACAAAACCTAAAATATTAAGTTAAAAGTTTCCCAAGTGTTTTCTTATGTTACTGGCAACAGAGAGCAGCTACTTTATAATGAAAGAAGTGGCTTTTGGTTTTTGCTCAAAGATGTATCCCAAGCATCTAGAACAGTGCTGATAAAAATAGCCATTCAATAAGTATTTGTTAATGCTGAACGAATTGAGCGTGAACACTCAAAAGTCAAAGGCTTTCATCATCACAAGATCCATGGACAGCTCCTTTGAAGAAATACTCTTAAAATGTATCAAGCTGGATCTACAAACATAAAATGAATGCAATATACGAAAAAAGAAAAGATAAAACCCAACACAATGGAGAAAAATCTCTAATATCAAGGGGCACGCATTCTAATTTCAACTCCTCAGCTTACTGTCTTGTTTGCTCTGTTTTCTTATTCTATTCACAGCATGAAGCCAGACCTCAAAGGTTGAGAAATTTGACATCTGTCTCCCAGAGCATATTAATTTCTTAGCTGTAATAGTTTTTTCCTGGGGTGGGTTACTCATCACAAAAAGCCTTGGAGGCAGGAGGAGGGCAGGTGATTCAGTGATCGCTCATGAGCTTATAAACATGACTGGGAAATTAGAAAGAGAATCTTGGAGACAGTAGAAATGTTGCTTAGGTAACAGCTATCAGTCAGATGATGATATTCAAACTCAAAAGGAGGAAGAAAACAATACAAAATGGAATACAGTTGTAGAAAAAGGGAGCTTAGCCAAGCATCTTTCAAGTCCCATTCTAAACAGAACATAAAATTTGTGTTTATCTTTTATATGAACACACACACACACACACACACACACACACATCACATGGACTTAGGTTTATTACAAGCTTTACAGAGAATAACTTGCAGAGAAAATACTAAGGATAATTTTACCATCTAACAGTCTATATTTGAATGAAAATATGACTTTTTGACCCTTTAACTTATATTATAAATAATTCATATAAAATTTACACATTTGAATATAGCTTGGATTTTTAATTTTATATCCATAACCAATCTTTAAAACTTTTGCACATTTGTTATAGATAAATCTAGCAGCCTTAACGCTAACACATTCTGCTGATTCAAATTTAAATGCTTATTCTTCTATTTACCTCTTCTCTACAGACAGGTAGAGTTCCCTACTTGCTCCTTTTAACATATTCATCTATGTGCTTCATGTTACAAAATCTCTCTTTATTTACCTCAATGGAATTTTATTTTATTTTCCTCACATCTATCAAACAAATACCTTATTATTTTATTTTGTCTGACTTGTCATACATTTACATAAATATTTGGGTCTTTCTGGACTATCAATTCTATCCTATTCTTTTCTTCTCTGTTTTTAATTATTGTTACTCTTCTCTTAAACACTTACCTATGTATTACTTATGCTCTGAAAATCATGTAACCTTATTTTTCAAGCCATCAGAATAAAAATTTTATTATTTTGGACCCAAGTCAATCTAGTTTGTCTTTGATTCAATAATTTGCAAGTTTTGAAATAGGTATCTAAGAACATTTCTCTGAGCCTAAATCCTGGGATACTTTATTGTGTATATCCAATACTGTGTTTTACACTTTATGGCATTTCTAAATTATTTTACTCAGGTAAAATTCACATAATATACAACTCACCATTTTAAAGTGTACAATTCAGTGGCATTTATGCATTGACAATTGCCAGGAGTCAATCCCAGCATGTCATAATTACAAGAGTTTCATCAAGAGGTTGATGAAGCTTGGAGGTTCAACAAGGGCTGAGCCACATATGTAATCACCTGTTGGAATGGCAAAAAAGCATCTCCCCCAAACCTGAATAGGATAATCTTTTGCTGCCAGACAGCTCAGGGCACTTTAATCTACATGTTGTTGCCTCCTGTTGGCAAAACACCAGAACAGCTGTAGGCTATTCCCCAATCTGACAATGCTTCTGTAAACTCTTCCCTTTGATACTCTACCCTTTGAAGTGTATTATCTCTACCTGCTTTAGGACAAACTGTGTTATTAAAAAGTAGGGTTCTGAGTCAAGGGGAGAGCCTTGCACTCCTTTAGCTCAAGTTCCTCTGACCCTCAATGCCTTACAAAACTATCTTTCATTGTTGGACTCCTATTTAATCTACGCACAGCCTTTTTCCAGATTGCTGAACCCCTTTGTAATGCTGGGACAAGAATCCCAGCAGACAATGTTTAGCAATCTTTGCCTCTCTTTAGTTTCAAAACGTGTTCATCACTCTACAAGAACACCATGTTCTTATGAAGTCATCACTTCCTGTTTCCCTCTGCCTCCATCTACAAAACTATATCTTGGTTTTAGAGATTTTATCTAGTCTGGATAATTCATATGAAAGGAATCATACAATATGTGACCTGTTGAGCCTGGCTTCTTTTATTTAGCATGGTTTTGGGATTCATCATGTTGTAGCATGCATAAGTACTTAATCCTTTTTATGGATTAATAATATTCCATTGTAAGTATATACCACATTTTGATTTTTCATTCATTGGCTGATGAAAATATGAGTTTCTTCCACCTTTTTATCCTTAGGAATGATACTGCTATAAATATCTGCATACAAGTTTTCATGTGAATATATGTTTTCATTCATCTTGGGTATCTATCTAGAGGTAAAATTGGTGGGCATAAATTATTTCTATGTTTCTTTATTTTAGGAACAGCTGAACTGTTGTCCACAAATGCATCAACAATTTAAATTTCCACCAGCAATATATGAGGGCTTATATCTCTCCACCTTGTTGCCAACACTTATTTTCTTTTTTTATTATTATGATAAACATCCTGGTGTGTGTAAATTATATTTTATTATGGTTTTAATATGCATTGCCTGAATGTCCAGTGACACTGAACACCATGCATGTGCTGGTTTAGCATTCATATACTTTCTTTTGTAAAAAAATCCATTCAAATTCTTTTATTTTTGAAATCTAGTTTTTGGTCTTTTTGTTGTATTGTCGAGTTCTTTATCTATTCAGGATATCAAATCCTTGTCAGATATATGATTTGCAAAACATTTTCAACCATATTTAAGTTGTCTTTTCACACAGTTGATAATATTCTTTGAGGTAAAATTTTTTTAATTAATTGTATCTATTGTTTCTTTGTTATTCATGCTTCTTATGAAAAAATCTAAGAAACCATTGCTAGATTTAAGGTCATAAAGAACTATTCTATGTTTTTTCTAATAGTTTTATAATTTTAGATTTTACTTGAAAGTTTTGTATCCATTGGAGTGTATTGATGCATCTGGAGTGGGTTAGGGTTCCAACTTCATCACTTTGCATACTATGGTCTTCCAACTGCCCCAACAATATTTGATTAAGAGACCTCTACATATCCATAGAATGTTTATGGCACCCTTGTTGAAAAATCAATTTGCCATATATATTTGAGTTTGTACTAGATTTTTGGTTTTATCCCATTGGTCTCTATCCCCATGCCTATGCCACTATCACACTGTTGATTAAGGTAGATTCATACTAAGTTTTGAAACTGAAAAGTCCACCAACTTTAATTTATTAGTATTGTCAAAGGGGGGATGAATGGAGGCACCTGAAATAGTGTCCATAATAAAAAATTAAATAAATGAAAAAACATATTGTTTTGGTTATTTAGAGCTCCCTTGCAGTTGGATATGAATTTGAGGGTCAGCTTTTGCCCCTTATATAAAAAAGGTCATTTCTGACTTTAGATAGTTATTGAATTGAACTTATATATCACTTTGAGATCTATTCTCACCTTTACAGTATTGTCTACAAATCCATGACCATGAGATATCTTTCCTTTAACTAGGTCTTCTTCAATTTCTTTCAGCAAAGTTTTATAGTTTTAAGTGAACAGGTCTTTCAGCCACTTGGTTAAATTTACTCCTAGGTATTTTATTATTTTGGATGCTATTGTAAATGGAGTTATTTTTCTTAATTTCCTTTTGAATTACTCATTCTGCAACAATTTGCACATGTCTCTTTTATAGTGCCTACACTTGCCATGCCATTATCTTTTCGGCTTATTTTGTTACCCTCCACTCTAGGGCCTTGTACAGTATCTGGCACAGTAGATTCTCAGTGAAACTTTTGTAAATGAATAAGTGATCCAAATACAGAAAAGTAATTTATCCTATCACAAAATGTGCTCAGCCTACCTCATATACCCAAAGAGCAGTCACCAAATTTTCCTGCATGATTTAAATGAAGAACATTAAATCTGAACCAGAGCTCTCTTGATCTGCAGCCAAATGCTCTACCAAAGAGCTGTCATCGGAGGCACCCACGTGAGAGGTAGCCACTATTATAACAGGCAGCCAGCATCACAAGAGGAAGACACTGTTAAGACAGGCAGCTATTGTGGGGAGAGGTAGCCTCTGTTATGACTGGCAGCACCGCAGCCCAGCACTGTCTCTAGAAGAGCTACTATCGCCAGCTACTATTTCAGCTGGGAAATATTGGAGAGGCAGCTACTGGTATCTACATGGCCATTTCTGTGATAAGTATAATAATAAGTGAGAATATACTTTATGGTCTGGAATGGAGATAGCCTTAATGAGTTTATAATTTGTTTGTTCATTAGATATCATGAGAGGGGGTCGTGGGGGGCTTGCCTTTCTCTGGCTGGCTTATTGCTCTTGGCGTGGTGCTCTCCAGACCTATCCAAGATGTTGTAGGTGGTGGGATTTCTTCCTTTTCTACCCCCCGAGTTGTTTCCATTGTATAAATGTACCTAATTGGGTTTCAAGCTAATATGTATTTATTTACGTTATATTTATGCATAGTAAAAGTCTGTGAGAAAATGCAAATTAAAAAGTCTCCCTAAAATTGGGAGGTGCTTGAAGCAGATCAGAGACATTGGATCCAACCTGTAGAGGCCAAGAAGACCTCTGGCCAGCCTGTCCCCAACAAGTGGGCACCAAACCTGTATGGTGCCAGAGCGAGAGATTGAGCATCTACCTATGAACCAGGAGATTACAGTTCTATTCCTGGTAAGATAGTGGCTTGATCCCCAGTGTAGGGTTTGCAGGAGGCAGCCAATCAATGATTCTCTCTCATCATTGATATTTCTATCTTCCTCTCCCTTCCTCTTTGAAATAAAGGAAAATGTATTTAAAAAACAAACAAACCCACAAACCAAAATACCGATATGGGAACTGCTGCAGAGATAGCAGCATGCTACCCACCCATGCCTCCCCTCACACACCCAGCCCACTCTGGGTAGAGACAGGCCTATTATTAGTAGGGTCTTTATTTTATTGAGGCCAGAGCATCATTTCCTAAAATTATGACTCTTAGACCATGATTTGCCTCAGCTGGTCTTTATTTGGCCAAGAATTAGTCCCTGAGGGACCTAACAATCCAATTGGATGATTTTTATGGTGAATACATAGAATGACTATGCTATTTAACAAGTGGGTCTTAATGAGACTCAGTGGGAATGAGGTTGAGATGAGTTGGGGCAGTGAATGACGACATCAGCTCTCGCAGGGGCACTGGGAAGCCAGCAAGCAGCAGAGGGAATTGAATCTCAAGACAAAAAAGTGTGCAGTGGAGCATCCCTTATTTCCCTGGGTCTCTCCTGCTCTGGCATCTAGAAAGAGAGTGCTAGGCTAGAAGTTAGGAAATTTAGATCTGGGTCTCAGCCTAACCTTACGTAGGGGAAAGGTCATTCAAGCTCTTCTCCACACACAGTTTCCTCATCTGTAATACTGGTTAATTGTGCCTAGTTTTTCAGGCAACATAACCTAATTCTGCTTTTATTTTACTTTTCGGCCTGTAGTTTCCTTTGCATTATGTAAAAACATATTTACAATCTCTTGTTTATACATTTTAAGGTTTGTCACACCTTTTTGGAAATATGGTGTGGACTATGAAAATTAAATATGCAAGTAAACACACTAATGTAGTATATGAGTCTATTTCTCTCTTTCACTCTCTAACTTAAAGTCCTAAGATCATCTTTGTTTATCTAAAAACAAAACAAAATAAACACAGAGAGTCTATAAATGTGGTACTGTTATTTTCTAAGTTAAAACTTCTAACAATATTTTCTTTATACTAATATAGAGACAAATGTTGAGAAGCAAAAATGATTCAACAGAAAGTAGATTGAATGTACTTCCAGAAGATTTCAGTAGTTCATATTCCTTACTAGAGGCCTAATGTACAAAATTCATACAAGAATAGGCCTTCTTTCCTCCAATCACTGGCACTGGCTTCCCTCTGGCACCTGGGACCCGGGATTTCCTCCAAGCCCCAGCTTCATCCAGAAGGTTATCTGGAAGGATGTACAGTCTAATTAGCATGTTACACTTTTATTATTATAGATGAGCACCAAGGACTCTGTAATTTACCTATATGAGCCTCAGTTTGCTCCTCTGTAACATAAAGCAAATACCCGCTGCTCCACACACTACAAATTATTGGTGTGAGTATAAAAAGAGAGAATGCTTTTGAGAATATGCAATGAAACATAATGTACTATACAACAAAGCGTGTAGTTATTCACTCACCAAATACTGTCCTTGCAGGCACAGATTCTCTGTTAAGCCAGAATGACACTTGGGAGAGAATGACAGTCATGATGCAAGGTAGATACGTTTGAATCACAAAATACCCAATTTTTCTTTTTAAGTGGAAATGAGCTGTCATTACGGTATATTCACCTAGAAAAATAAGGTAAAAAGTTTAAGAACTGTAATGGCCAATAGTTCGCACATTTTGGAAATGGAAATTAGATAAAGAACAGTCTCTGATTTGAAAAAAAAAGCCATTATCACATATATGACATGAGAAGTTTATAATTTTTAAATGCCTCCTTAGCTTAGCAAGAGTATTTAAAAGAGAATTTTAATATTACAAAGAAACTTGCTTGTTCTGTCTATGGTATGGCATCTGTTTTTCTCTCTAGGTCATACTTATTGACCAAAGGAGTATAGAACTAATAAATACTCTCAGGCCCCTAATCCCACTGGTACCAACCTCACGTTCATGTCTCTCTGGTTTTTTAAAAGATTGATCACTAGCCACATCTCCAAGGCTGATCTTCTGGCCCAGATTTCCCATTGCTGACCCTGTCACCAATTCTGATTTTCTCAATGTTGTATCTCTGCTCTCTGACCATTCTCTATAGTCAGTTCTATCCCATCCTCACTGCCTTCCTTCCTGCTCCCTGGCTTTACATCTGCTGAATGTAAGTGCATTAATATACACAGCAGCCTTTTCTTAGAGAAGAGTGGCCCTTAGAAAGGACATCAGCTTCCTCACATAGGACAATAGTAATGATCTGTAATCAAGAGTTGAAATATCTAAAATAAAGGGAAAGGAATTGGAACACTAAGGGAACGGTAGTGCTATCTCAAGGTAAAATTGACTTCTCTGAGAAGATACACACTTCTTTAATATGAAGTATATTTTAGACTAGTGTTTCTCAAACTTTAATGCACATCTAAGGAATCTCCTTGGAATCTTGTTAAAATAAAGATTCTAAATTTATAAGGGGTCAAGCCTGAGATTCTGAATTTCTAGAAAAACCCCATGCACACTCTATAATACTAGCTCTTGGACCTCATGAACAAAAGGTTTTAATCAAACTGAGGCATTTCCAATTACTTTAACCCATTAATTTTCTTAACTAACTTTTCTTTAGACTCATTTTACTAACCTGTACTGGATTTAATTGTCTCCTTCCCAATTGATTGGCCCAACAGGTCATACTGATTTAACCTGGAACCATCAGGAGCAACTTGTACTGAATCAGATGCATTGTAAGTCCAAATGTAAGTGACCTCTGAAGTTGTATATGCATCTGTAGGAAATCAGAAAAAAAGATCTGTTTTATCATTTTAGTAAGAACCATCAGTAAAGTCCAATATCAAAAATTGTATATTCCATAGAATAATTATTGGCTAAAATAAATCATTGATATTTACAGATCATATTTTTTAGGATAAAACTTATCTTTGATATTTATAACTTTAATATGAATGGTGTGAAGCAAACAAAGACAGACAACCAAGATCATGAGACTATTTTCTTTGCAACCACTTTGAGAGGTAAAGAACACATTTATCTTTAGGGTCTTCAAAAATCATTGGGCCTTGAGATAATAAAAACAGCCCCACAGTCTCAAGGTGGTAGAGTCACTGTGGTAAACAGATTATGAATGCCATAGCTCAGGTAATTAGTTTAGAAATAACACTCATCATGAAATGACAATCATAATCCAAAAATAATATTGCTTTCTAGACATAAACTAATTTCATTAAGAATTAAATTATAGCTATCATACATGATACAATGCATTTCATTAGAAAGATGAGGACTGATTATTGCACAACATGTAAAATAAATGAGAATGATGTAATTTTCACAAGTTGTAAATACTTTTTAAAACATTTTCATTTTTAAATTAATTTATACACCCAGATTTCACTGGACTCTACTGTCATTGCCTTCCAGGTATATTATGGATTGGGAAGAAAAGACTGAAGACATACAAACCAGGTATAATTTCCTGTTTTATTTGGCCAAGAAAGGAGAATTTAGCACAATTAGATGAATCTAGGACCAGAGGGCAGGCAGCATGCCTTATCTCAGCATCCTCATGACCTTGCCATTTCCTTTGCACTTGCATGCCCTGTTTCACTTCAGAACAATGATAAAGATCCAGAAATTCCATCATTTGGGGGAAAAAAACAAAGGGGCTTTGGAACAAGACAGGCCAAGGGCATGACTTGCTTCTGCCATATTTGTTGTGCCAACATCTTAAGGTTCGGGTTGGCCTGTGAGTCTATGTCTACATTCTGGTGTTCATTCCTTTAATACTAATGCATCAAGTACCTACCATTGGCAGGGCTAAATAAAAGATTGTTTATTTACTATGTCAAAAATAAATGTGAAAAAAAACTACTTAAGAACCATTAAGCAGAGAATGCTTAATAACAAACTATGTTTTGCCCATGTCACTTCTAGATACAGACAACCATATTCTCAAGCATGCACTATTCCACTACTCTGTGGAGACACTACTAAGAGTTTGTTATTTTCACTTAAAATAATGTCAGGTATATTTATTTCATATTCAGAATGGTAACATCACTTCAGTTATATTTGGTGTCTTACTAGCACTTACTTGTCCACTGAAAATGACTTTCCTTCTTACAGCATTACTGCATCGTGACTAAACCCTTTCTTTGGTATCAAGGCTTTTTAAAATGTTCTCTTTAATGCCACTTATGCAATGCAAATGAGTTTCCCTCTGCCACATCTGCTGAGTTTTTTCGACATCATATTTACGTTGTGTAACATGATTGACTATCTTAAATAATTTTGGGAGAAATGCCAGGATTGAAGTGGTGGTTTCCATGACAATAAAAGAAGGCTTTGTAGTTAAACAAAGAAGAGATTCTCAAAGAAAATTGAGAGCTAACACTTTTTGTAGCAGTGGACCGAAAAAACCAAAATTGAACTTATTCCACAAAACTATGGTCATCAAAATAATTAGAGGCTTTGTCATTCCTACATGCTATCATTCTTCCCTTTTCTTGGTACTGCTGGTGGGGAGAAGGCAACTAACTACTCAGACAGAAATATTTTTAATCATATTAGAGAACTGCATTTCTATTCACGAGAAGGAAAAGTCAAAAGCTAACCCAGATTGGCAAAGAGAGGGATGCCAGAAAGAGCAAAATTTCTGAAAAGGTCAGGAAATGGGACACATTCACACAAGAGAGAAGCTCTTTAGTAGTGTCCATGAATTGATCCTGAACCTGCCCTGAATGCCTCATGGGCCTAGGGAGATACCTTGACCTTCCCTCTTTTTCAATTATTCCAGGAGAGCAAATGCTTCTGCTTGACATACAAGATATAACCTCAGTGACCTAAAGACGGTCAAATGCACAGGGCCATTTCTGAAATATTTTATGTACACAGAAGGAGCCTGCATGTAGCAATCCAGTGACAGTAACTCCTTCAAGTTTATTTTAAGAAAATAAGAAGAAAAAAAAACACTTCCATTAACTAGAAAGCAGAAAGATAATTGCATAGATCCAACATCTGTGCCTGCCATTTGCAACAGGCTGATAACTACTTTAATAAACAATAGAATCTATCCTTTAGAATTCATTCTTAGTTGACAAAAATGAAACATTCAGCTTGCATTTTCAGGGACTTGGAGCATTTCTTCATATGTCTCTTGGCCTTTTTGTCCATTTTGGACAAGTAAGTGTCTACTTATGTCCTTCGCCCACTTTTTTATTGGATTGTCTGTCTTCCTCTTGTTAAGTTGTATGAGTTCCTTATACATTTTGCAAATGAACCCCTTATCAGATGTATCATTGACAAATAAGTTCTCCCATGCAGTAGGCTCCCTTTTCATTTTGTTGATGGTTTCTTCTACTGTGCGGAAGCTTTTTATAATTGTGATGCATTTTTAATGTGCTAGTATTTGGCAAATAAGATAAATGACCTAGTCTTGATCTTCAAGGAGCTCCTAACCTACCTTACACACTTACATTACTCTATTAGCAATGACTTAAGTGATAATGAAACACCATGATTAAAACATAATGATATTTGGGAGTACAATAGGATTAGCCAATTCAGTGATGGAAATCAGCATCTTTTTAATTTTGCATCCTACCTGGCAAGTATTAAGCATTGCATAATATGAGAAGAAACTATAAGATTAAGTAGTGTTGCTGACTCTCCTTGATATTTTTTTACTCAAAACATGTAACTCCATTCCCATACTTACAGCTGCCAAATTTCAGAGGGCATGAATGAGCATCCATTGGAAAATCCTCCAAATGCATTGGACATTCAGCTTGAACTGTAAGCCTAAAAGTCAAAATCCCACTCTTCGTTTAAATAAATTGGCAAGTCAGGATAAATCACTCCTTACTGTTGTCAACAAAAGTAATGATGAGGTAGGGTTCATTATAGCATCTTTGGTTAATTAACATTTAAATCTGATTCTGTTGTATCACATTTAGATGATTCCTCCGAAGACATTAGCATGTACAAAATCTGAGCTCAAGTAACAATATTTATTTACAAATATACTTAACCAGTTTTTCTCTGTAGTTTGTTAAAAAGTGAAAAAGTTATATATGCACTTTGAAGGGCTATTTTCCTATTAGCCTCACTATTTCTATTTGAAATATTAGAGAAAAAATATTGATATTGAAAACAATGTCATTTTCTTTTCCATCATCTCATCAACAACCATAAAATAAAATTGATATAAGAACTCAATATTGGCTCATAGGAGCTTCCTTCAAGATTACATAAACTTTGAATCAGTATTATATTTAGACTCATGAATATAAATATAGAAATAGGTATAGGTGCATATCTAGATGTATCTCCTAAAAATACCTCGGTGAGACTAGACTGTTGGCTAAATTATGAATGTTATATATAATTTTTTCTGTATCTTCATCACCATAATAAAGAGTAATCAGCAAATTTAAAGTAAGTTATTCAGTATTCCATGTCACATAAAGGTAAAGTAGATAAAACAGGAACTAAATCAAACAAACAGAAAAATATGTTATAATGAGCAAAACAAATGTGATCAACAATTTAATTATGGGTTATATACTTCTAAGAGAGTATTTAAGAATAACCCGAGGCAATATTTTCAAAACTATGTGTGTTCTCTGTCTATATTTTGTTAAAACCCCAGATTTCCAATTAGTATTTGATCCATAGGAATGATCAAAGTCGGTAAAATCTCAGGAGTACTGCCTCTGTTTTGCAAGGTTTTAGAGAAAAAGGCAGAAATAGTAGAAAACACTTTCATTTTAGGTCATTTAGTAATGAGCCCGTTTAAGCTTTTCTTTTAAAGATCAGGACTGCATGAATACCTTTTATTAAATAATTTTTCACAATTGACATCTACCACTTAACATTTCATATGAAATAATAAATATATCAAATGCCTGTAAGACACATCTATCTATGGGTAATGATGATTAATGTCACCCATGCTTCAGAGACTCTATTAAACATTTAATTTTAGAATATATATCATTTTATTAGATTTGTGATGATTTTCTTTTTTACATAATACCAACAACATTTTAAAAGATGAATTTATCATGGGAATAGTTAAAATGGAATAATCGTGTCAAAACCTATATATTTCTTTAGCTAATTTTTTAAAGGTTGAATCATTGAAATTGATGTTACATGACATTTATTCATTTACAAAATGGCAATTTCATATAGTTCCATCTAAGACATATGCTTAAGGTATCCAATTTACTTTTAAGCTTTGGTAAATAAAAATTGAGCTTAAAAATATTTTTTTCTTTAAAATAACTTCATAAGGAGAAACAAAATATTAAATGAAGTAAAAACTTGCTTAAAAAACCACTTAGCTTTCATGATGGGCTAATGAGATATTAACAATAAAATTACATGATGGTATAAGGAAAAATTGAAGTCATGCTATGAAATTGTACTTAATTAAAATGAAGTATGAAAGATACATAGGCAAAAATTAATTCTTAATAGTAAAGGCAATTCTTAAAATTTTTACACACTAAAATGAGAATCAAACTCATAACTACCATCCCATGTTTATTTTTTAATGTGCATGCACTTATAAAGTACATTATAACTACTACAGTAATCTGTTATGACAATGTTCACCTTGTGCTAATGTTGAACTTAATAACCAGGGTAGACAGTTTTTTAATACACGAATTACTCAGTACTTAAATACATCATAGCAAATCTACAAATATACATGAATTACTCAGTACATGAGTTACTTAGTACCTAAATGCATCATCACAAACCTACAAACCTACCTCATTGTGTAGAGCAGTGTCCCATCGTCCTGGATTCTAAGAAGTTTATTGGGCATTGTCATGTTATGAGCTACCGATTTTTTCCCATTGTGAAAGAAGGTGTCTGGAGTCCAGATTTTGCTAGCCATTAAATTGTTAAGTCGCAGGATATTCATAGGACCTTTAAATTTTAACCTTTCATCTTTCCACTTTTGTCGAAAGAACACATCTATTGTATACTCCTGAAATACAAAAGAACATTCTTAGGGAAACAATAAATATTGTAGATACAAGGACCACAAAACTCCAACAAATGACACAGTAGTTTCAAAAGAGAGCAAGCTATGTTGATAAAAGGAAATTTTGAATCAGAAAGATCATTCCTTTCTCTTATCTATAAATGTTGCCACTGACAGTGGGATAAAGTATTTGTACTTAGACAATTAACTACTTTTTATAATGGAGATAATAAATAAACAGACTTCATCTGGTCTTTTCAGTTGAACAAGGTCTCAATTCAAACTGCTTTACTTCACTCTGTAATTCAGAACTACTTGGAGAGGGGGCATGCTTGGGGCAGGGTTCGGGTGGATTGCTTTGTCATTTATCTTAAGGAAGAAATAGCAGGGAGCTTTCTCCGTAGCAAAAAAAGAAACAAGTATTAAACACTCTGTCAGATCTGTATGAGTCATCATCTCTGTTGCCAAAGAAACGGTTGAATATCTTATTTTATGAAATACTAAAATAAATGGTGAGATATCATATTGTTAGCAAGAATGCATTAGGCAATAACAATTTTAACAAAGTTTATTTTATGAAATTAGTTGTAATAAAAAGTTATTAGTTGTTGCATTTGGTAAGTTACTGTATTTGTATGCAAATACGAATGATTTACAAATAAACTCCTTCAGGTTGAAATGTAACATTAATTATTCACACAGATCAGTTTGTGATCCATTCTTTTATTATCATTCTCCAGCATTTTTTTAGCTGAATCCCTCTCTCTTTCTCTCTCTCTCTCTCTCTCATTGCCCTCCTCCCTCTTCTTCCTTCCCTTCCTTTCTTTCACTTTTTTTCTCTGTCTTTTTCAGCATAATAGAATGTACACATTTTAGATGAGATACACAATTCACAATTGGGATTAATACTGACAATCTATTGGATGTTCACATTTCTATCCATGTATGTTTTTGCAAATACATGATAAATAATTAAAAATTTCAATTACACATTGGAGATTGGAAATTCAGGAACTGTCCTTTGACCACAATGTCACAGTGATCACATGGAAGAAAATAAATACTTTGGCAATTGGCACTTTCCCTCAACTACAACTGTGTGGCTCAGTTGGTTGCTGGTTGTCCTGTGCAATGAAAGGGTGTAAGTATGATTCCTGGTCAGGGCACATACCCTAGTGGCAGGCTCAGTCCCCCATCATGGTGTGTTTGGGAGGCTCAATAAAAACACAGTTTAAAAGGGCAGATTAAAAAGGTTATATACTTTATGAAAATATCAATTATTTTTGTTCACAACTTAAGCAAATGAAAGGAAGTGATTCTCAGTGATCCCTCAAAAAATGGAATGATGGAGATGGTAAATATGAGCTATGGGTAATGACATATGAATAGGTCATGAGAGTGGCTCTGGACTGTGCTCCTAATCCTTAGGAGGAAAATTCATAATGGAACCACCCTCACTCCCCATGGTTTAGTCACTGTTATAAGGTTTAATTCCGTTAGATGAAATTCAATTAGCAACAACAAAAAACTAGATTAAGAAATGAATCCTTGGACATGGTAAGTTTTTCTACAGGTGTTTCCTTCCAACTCTGGTTCCCTAAAATTCAAAGTGAATGGGAATCCCTATAACATTTACTTTTCCAGGCAAATAATGTATTTCACATTTTTTAAATAAAATTTCCAATTCCATTTTTCCATTTCTGTAAAATGATGGTATGTTTTATTGGTTTTAGAATCCACTGCTATGGCAATCATTTGCAAAGACATACCACATAAGAAACACATAAGTTTGCCAAACAGTAAATTTTAGGTGATCTTTTTTTTTTTTTTAATTTTCCAGGATCACCATTTGTTTTCCTGTTTTTGTTGCTTTGTTTTTATATTTTTACTGATTTCAGAGAGGAAAAGAGAGAGAGAGAGATAGAAACATCAATGATGAAAGAGAATCGTTAATATGCTGCCTCTGGGGATCCAGCCCATAACCCAGTCATTCCCAGGCTTATGCCCTGACTGAGAATCCAACCTTGTCCTCCTGGTTCACAGGTGTCAACCACTGAGACACGCCAGCTGGGCAGCACCATTTGTTTCTGAGCATTCACAGTGAACGAAGATGAACCATGCCAGCATGCACATCCAGTGTGCGCTGAGCTTTTTTCTCCCACGTTCGCTAAGCACACTCATGTTATTCTCTAGGTAATTCTCATGATCCTCACACTTTACCATTCCTCGACTAGAGCAAATTCCTTATCCTCCCAAACCAAGAGCTTACTCACAACCACACTCCCAAGTCCCCTGAATGTTTAGAAATTCATGGTCAGGTCTCTAGCTAACTTTATTATTCATAAAGCATTTCATTACGGCAAGATCATACATTTCAATTATACAGTTGTTCCTCTGCCTCCCGACCGGTTTGCAAATTGTCAAGAAAAGGACTGTGACTTTCATTTGTATATTATTTTACTTTGTCTTCTGACATACAAGAAAGTATAAAGAATATTACAAATACACCTTTTAACCATCATCAGCAGAAATGTCATCGCAGATGTTACTGAAGGCTTCCCTCTCCTGTTTATTTAATCTCAATCACACTCCCTTGCTCTCTGAGGAAATCATTTTCTTGAATTTGGGGTGTATCACACCCATACACATACTTACCCATTTACCATGCAAATCTATGTACCGTGTGTCACATTTTTAAAGTGTACAGAAATGGGACCATACTGTGTATATTTTTCTGGCACTCGCTTTTTTCAATTACATAGTGGAGATTTATGCATGCCAATACAACTCATCATACTTTCATTTTCACTGCCACATAGCATTACCTTGTAAGAATATTTCACAATATTCATTTTTCTCCTTGCTCTTAAATGTTTTTCTATTTCTAGTTTGCCACTATTATAAGCAACACTGCTATAAAAATTGTTACACTATGATTTTAGTACAAAAGTGGGACAGTCCTGAGCAGAGGTCAGCAAACTTTTTCAAGAATGGAGCAGATAGTAAACATTTTCGGCTTTGCAGCCATATGGTCAGTTTCACAACTACTCAACTCTGCTATTGTGTGAAAGTCCCCACAGGGAACACATAAATGGGTGAGAGTTCCCACACATCTTTGTTTGCAAGAATAGGCAGCTGACAGGATTTGGCCCATGGGCCAGAGTATGCCCACTACTGCTCTCGAGTAAATTATAAGTTGGGTTCTGGGATGTATTGCATGTCCATCTTCAAAATAACAAGATATTGTCAAATTTAAATCCTAAGAAGTGTATACATGTATATCCCTACTAGCAGTGTATAAATTTCCTTGTTTCTTTACAACTTGGGATAAAGAGAATAATTCATTTTAGCCATGATGGTTGGTGTGAAATGTTTCATAGTGCTGCCATTTGGGTTTCTCTGTTAATTAGTGAAATTTAACACATTTTGGTGTTTAGTAAATTCTCTAGTTTTTCTCTTATGGATTTTTTTAAAAAATATATTTTATTGATTTTTTACAGAGAGGAAGGGAGAGAGATAGAAAGTCAGAAACATCGATGAGAGAGAGACATCGATCAGCCGCCTTCTGCACGCCCCACAGTGGAGATGTGCCCGCAAGCAAGGTACATGCCCATGACCGGAATCGAACCCAGGACCTTTCAGTCCGCAAGCCGACGCTCTATCCACTGAGCCAAACCGGTTTCGGCTCTTATGGATTTTTTTTTTGTTCATTTCATTTACTCAGTTTTCTTAAGGTTCTTCTTACTGAGTTACAGAAATTCTTTATATTTTCTATATAGGAGTATTTTCTAAAGATAACAGTCTATACAATTTATCATAAATAGAGGAGTGGGTAAAAGTCACCTAAATTGCCTGCCATCATTATCTAAAAGATAAATCAAAAGTAAGAATACAAAATAATAACAAGACAAACACATAATAAAATAGTAATACAAGAATAAACTGTGCTGCAAGTATTCATAACTATAAGCCTACTTTTGCCAAACCCTTAAATCCCTGTATGTTTCTTATAAAAATGTAAAAAGTCTGCTTTAAATATTTAGGATCTGGAATTATTCTGCATCACATGAAATAAAGATCCAACCTTTTTATCTAATGGAAAAAAACAATTTTCTATTAAGCCCATCCATGTTTCTCCATAAATCTCATGTATCTAGTGTCAATACAGGTATGAATCTGTTTTTTCCCCTATCATTTGTTTATCTCTGCATTGGCTATGAAGTCTTGAGTACTGTCACTATTTCATAATTATAATTAATAATAATTTTAATTATAGTTCAATTAAAGACATTTTATAATTTCCATTCTGACTTTTTGTTTTCTTTATATAGAAAATATTGTAAAGCGTGTTGTTTTTTTGTTGTTTTTTTACATTTTTTCTTTTTAATTAAATCTTTATTATTCAGATTATTACATTTGTCTCTTTTTTCCCTTCCATAGCTCCCCTCCACCCAGCTCCCACCCTTCCCTCTACCCTTACCTTCTCCCCATTGATGAGTCCATAGGTGTATGATTTTTGTCCAGTCACTCCCTGTACACTCCTCCCCCCTTTCCCCCTGAGAATTATCAGTCCACTCCCTTTCTGTGCTCCTGATTCTATTATATTCAGCAGTTTATTCTGTTCATCAAATTTTTAATTCACTTAATTTTTAGATTCACCTGTTGATAAATATGTATTTGTTGTTCATAATTTTTTATCTTTTACCTTTTTCTTCTTCCTCTTCTAAAAAAGTAACTTTCAGCATTTCATATAATACTGGTTTGGAGTTGATGAACTCCTTTAGCTTTTTCTTATCTGCGAAGCTCTTTATCTGCCCTTCAATTCTGAATGATAGCTTTGCTGGATATAATATTCTTGGTTGTAGGTTCTTGCTATTCATCACGTTGAATATTTTTTGCCACTCCCGTCTGGCCTGCATCGTTTCTGTTGAGAAATCAGCTGATAGTCGTATGGGTGCTCTCTTGTAGGTAATTGTTTTTCTCTTGCTGCTTTTAACATTCTTTCTTTGTCTTTTGCTCTTGGTATTTTAATTATGATGTGTCTTGGTGTAGTCCTCTTTGGATTCCTTTTATAAGTGTGTTTTATATTTCCAAATGTATTGCTTTACTTTGCATCTGTAATAAGGAACTAAGCTCTGAAGATACCAATTCATTCCAGAGGTTTTTTTTTTTTATATCTTGAGATTTCTTGATGAATCTGACTATCTCCATCCTTTAATGGTAATTCGGTCTATTTATAGACTGTGATTATTAATATATTGAACATATGTTCACCTTATATCATTTTTATCAGGGACAATTAAAATAGTGAAGATACAAGGAATAATTTATATACATGTTTCATGATTAACTGATGAAAATAAACCAGAAACAAACTCTAGAAAATTGAGGAGGAGGCACCATAAACACACACACACACACACACACACACACGGAAAAGAGAGAAAAGAAAATTTAAGAAACATATAGAGATCAACCGGGTTAAATAGTGCTGAAATATCTTGAAAGTTTAGTAGAAAAAAAAGAATTCAAAAGCTAGAATACAATGGGTTGAGGAGTGGACAGAGGGTATAATGGGGGCAAAGTACTCTCACCCAATCCTGAGTTTAATAAATGCCATTATGGGAAATCAATGTTTCACTTGTAATATCTAGAGATTACCTAATATCATTTAGCTACTTCCAAGCAAAAACAACAACAACAACAACAAAAAACAACCTAAAATGCAGGAGCTTGAAAGAGAAATCAGTTAGTACAGTTAGTATTAGCTCAGAAGTATGAGACTAAAGATCAGTGGATCTCACCTGACTCAGTTGATCTCAGATGTTCTTACTCATGCATCTGAAGACTAGCTGGCCATTGGCTGATCTGGGCTCACATCCTTGTAGGGCCACAGGGGCAACTCAGCTCTGCTCCAAGTGTCTTGTCCTCTGTCAGGGACCACTGGGTTACCTAAAGCTTATCTTTCTCATGACAACGGCATGGTACAAAATAAGAAACCAAGCTGATTTCACCTCACTGCTTGTGTGTAATGTCTTTTAACAAGCCATTGGCAAAACAAGTCACATGGTTGAAGTGAGTGACAAGAATTATAATATGTCACCCTATGTTTAGTGGAAGGGCATTGCAAAGGGAAGCAGAAATAGAGTAGATATACAAAGAAGGCACTAGGAACCATCATTGCAAATCATTGCAACCTATCACACTAACCCTTTGTGAGAGAAAAATAAATATTTTTTGTGAATGAATAAAGAGTTTGAGAGCATCTAAAACTTCACTTCCTCATGTGACTCCAATGAAAGACTCAGTGATCTAATACAAGGGAGGCAGGTTGGTTATAACTTAGTAAAAATAACTGTAACCAACTGTTTTGTAGCTAAATGAAAAGAAAACCTGTGAGCTGAAGCGTGGTTTACAAAGTAGGGTGTGTACATCCATTCAGATATAGGAAGAAAATGCAACAATCTTTATTTCTACATAGAATTCTTGTCTAAAGATAGAAAGTAAAGAAAGCTCTGCTAGTAAACAATGCTTGGAATGATATTGACATTCTCACCATGTCCATAAGTGGATAAGGGTCATGCATGTAAGACATCTTATGGGAAGAATAGGAGCCTTCACTAGGGCACGCTCAATGATGCCTCTTTCATTTGTTCTCAGTGTACTGTGATTTACACATAATTAAATTTGCAAGTGATCACATCTAGTTCTGATTAAACCCTCTCTAATGAAAATAGACAAATGGCTTCAAGAGATTATTAGTGAATGACACCATGAGTTGAAAAACACACTAACAATTGCATAAGCACAAGTGGACAAGAAATAGCATATCTGGTCTATGAGCTCTTCATTAGCCACATTAAAAATGATGAGCTAATCAACTCTAAAATAAAATCTGCAAAAGAAAATTTATAAGTATGCTAAAGCTATTTAAGATACGGGTTTAGTTAGACTCACTATTTTAATGATGACTTTTATCTTGAAATACTGGTTTATTGATAGCATAAGGCCATTGCAGATAATGAGTTGTTGGAATACTAAACATTCAGAACATGAAGACAAATATCTAAAATTGGTTGTTGCATTTTAAAAATTAGTGTTATGGTTCAGTAACCAGTAGCCAATAATGCACTTCTAAATTTGAATTTATATACCTTTTTCACCTATAACAATCAAAACAAACATTAAAATATGAATTAGAATCAGACCTTTTATTGCTATATTGTTATAAAGCACATTTAAACATATCATTTGCTGAAATATCATGAACAGCAATCTTAAATGATAGCAAAAACAAGTATATTTTATTAATAAATATAATACTTATTCCTGAATAATAAGTCTCATTCCAGTTTCTGCCTTGGTGCTTATTTTATATTTTAATATATTAGTATAAAATATATATATATATGATATATATAGTATAAAATATATATATCATATATATTTTAATATATATATATTATTATATATATATGATATATATAGTATAAAATATATATATCATATATATTTTAATATATAGTATAAAATATATATATATATATACAAACACACACACACAGCTGATCCATTAGTTTTTGTGGGTTTGTTTTCTATATTTAAAAGGCAGAATAAGTAGACAACCAAATAATATTTAATGGATATCTACTAATAATAACAGAATTTCCAAACAAATTATTTATATGTGATTGCCTCAAATTCATATAAAATGCACACTCTCAGTATTTGAATAGAAAAATTTCTTAAAATAAACTTAGATTTCACCATTAGTATACTGTTATAGTAATAGTTTGATTTGTATTGTTAGATGAATATAGAACAATGCGACCTCTTCATAGAAATTTAAAACTTGGACCCATGAATTGAGATTCTAAAGAAATCAATAATAACAAGAACAGAAACAAAATCCTTTAGGGAATACACAAAGTAAGAAGCAAATTTAGGAAACACCAAAAAATTCATAAGGACATATCAGCATGCAGTTACTCTATGGCCAATGTACTGGAGAAGTAAGACTAATTATTGGGTAAAAATTAAATGAAAGGATTCACATAGTCCCATATTTCAAAAATAATTTACCAGAAATGTAATTTTTAGAGATAGAGTTATAGATAAATTCAGTGAATTTCCTGTGTCCGAGCTTGTTAGGGGCAAAACTAAGAAAGGGATCCAATTTCCAGTCAAATACTGCAAACAAGAAAATCACTCTCTATTGCATAGTTTATTGCATAAACATAATTTCAAGGACACACTGACTTAGTGAAGACAGCATATTTTTAGTGCCTGGGTACATTAATTATAAGTCAATGCTGTTGCCTGTGTCTGATGAATTATGTCCAAATGGCAGGGCTGTTCTTGGAGTAATTTCCCATTTACTTTGATCTACTGAGTGTATTTTAAAGTACCAAGGTTTATTTCATTATATCTTTTGGCTAATAAAGGATAGTCTCCTCTGAGTAAATTCTAATCAGTGTGTTTCTTTTTTATTATTTTATTCATTTACCTTTTTTTTTGGCATCACCATTTATTCCTCTATATTCTCTTCCACCACCACCTGCCCCACCTCCCACCACAATCACCACACTCATGGACACAGACAGAGTGTGTTTCCTATATAACCTCCCTCTCCCTTACCTCCTAGCACTTGGTGTTCAGCAATTCTCTCCCATCATACACTCTCCTGCAGCAATACTGATATTGCAGGGCCTCTAAGGCCTCATGCTCAATCTTAGAATCCAAACTCATTGATCTCTGCTGCAGTATCTCTTCCCTATAGACCCCCTACATTTGGCCAAATGCACTTCAATTTGAGAACAAGGGTCATAACCACCTTCTTGCATGCATAGGAAATAATAAATTAGTCTATGAATGAGTGAATGAATGAATGAATGAATGAGAGGACTCACTGGAAATTAAATATTGCAACAAGGATTCTGGGAACAACAGCACAACTGGTACATAAGCAGAAAGGCATAATCAGAGACAGATAGAAGAAAAACTCTCAGGTATCTTAAAGCAAAGAGTAATCGGTGTGCAATACCCTAATTCTTAGGTTCACAAGTGAGAATGTTGGCATGTGTGTATCCGAATAATTATATTAAGCTAATCACAGTGAGTATTTATTGTATATAATAGCAATATTTTATAGAATCATGACATATATATCTAAAAAAGCCATGGCATAGTAAGTCCTCTGGTAACAGAGATCTACTATGTTTTAGTTTTATTTAGGAATACTTTGGCTTTGGGGAGGCAATTGGCTCTAAGTCCCTTTTTTGATGTGGCTCGGAGTTACGGTCTAGTCTCATCTCCTTTCATAACCCTAAGAGTATTCTAGGCTTCTATAATACTGACCTTTAACACTTCACTAACCTCAACAAACTCTTCTAATTTTTGCTAAAACATCCTTATTATATAGCTGGCCAACCAATCCCTGTTTGTCCTCCTTAGTTAGCTCTTTCCTTTTGCTAGAATCCTTCTCAGGTGTTGCTATCCTCAGCACACATCCCCCCTCTACTACCATATTAATTCATGAACACTTCAGTAAAAACATAATCACACTATTTTAAAATGATAACTCTTTCTTAGGCCCACAATCCCCATACACACTGTGAACAACTTGAGGGCAGCACTGCTTATACCTACGTATTTCAGCTCTAGGCACTGTGACAGACACAGAGTATGTACTTAGCAAATCCTGTTGAAATGAACAAACACAACTCATGCCTTCTCTTAGCTCAGCGTGTAGTAAAAAGAAAAGATATGTGAAGGTTGTTAGTATCCAGTGTGAAAAGTCATAAGAAATGTGTGAACGCCATGTGGTGGAGCACAAGGACCAGAAGGGCTGACTCTACTTGGAGTAGCCTAGAGGAACGTCAGAGAAGATGAAATGTGAGCTTGGCCTGAAGTAAAGGAAAGATCTCCAGTTGGCAACAGAGGAGCGAAGCATAACGAAAACAGGGGAAAACATGTGCAAAGCCAGAGAGTGGTTAAAGATAATGGCATGCTCGGAGAACAGGGAGAAGTTCAATGCCATCTTTAAAAATAAAAGCCTTGCAGCCACTACCCTCTGTCTCGCCCCCTCGCCTCAACCACGCTGCTTAAAAATGTCTCCACCACTCTTTCTCCATTTCCTCACCTCCCACGTGCTCAACCCACTGCAATCTGGTTGCTGTTACCACAATCGGCAAATATCTCCTTGTTCTTTATCTAATGACACACTCGAATCCTTTTCTTGACTTTACTATAATACATAACATCGTTGTTATCTCTCTACTTTGAAAATCAATACCCTCCTGCATTGGTATGAAAAGCACATTCTTCGGGTGTAGTGGGAAACCCTTGGGAAAATCCTCATCCTGGGACCTGATACCTTCTGTGTCTTCCAAAAATTGGCCCGGAATGATGTCTCCTGGAAAGTGTATGGGACTAACACTAATGGATAACGTCGTATTATTCTTAATCAAGACATACAAGTTCAGTGCGGCTCTCCCAAGAAGACAGATTCCACCCTGGCAACCTGGGAAAAAACCTACAACCTCTGAAGTGTTTTGTTTTGTTTTTTAATCACGCAGCTTCAGGAATCATAGCTGTATGTTGCTTAGTTTATACAAAAGAATTGAGGGTGAGGGGAGATAGGGAGTGCTATTTTCTGAAGAAGCCAAGAGAGCTATGCCTGGATGTACTTAATTCTCACACCCTCCCTCCTGCAAGACGAAAAAGGATGGAGTCAAACTAGTCAAACTACCTTTACTTGCCCTTCTTTGTGAAATTGTTACCCCATTCTCTAGGTGAGGTTTTACTGTGGGCAATATCTATGAGTTCATCCCGTTACCGAACAAATCCTATCCTATCTTGACTAAGGGCTGCAAGTGAAAAAATATACTGACCATTGCACATCATTGCATCTAATCCTATCTAATTAAAGACTAATATGCAGATCAACCAAACAGCTGAATGACCAATCGCTATGACACACACTGACCACCAGGGTGTAGATGCTCAACTCATTTTGATAAATATTTTTAAAAACTGAAAAATATTGGCTGAATGAATAAATATTCCCCAAGTCTAAACCCTATCCTTCCATAATATCAATGACCTTCCAATAATCAACTTCTACATTCCAACTTTAAAGTGAGTAAACATTATGACTTTACTTTTGATATGCCATATTTACCATATTTGCAGCGGTCATTTACAAATGACAACTTCTGATAAAGATTAGCATCTAAGTCCAGTATCAAGTTTTGACCAAATATTGACATATAACAACTCTCTGAAACCTTCCTATGATATTAACTAAACAAACAGCACAATATCCCAATAGCTCCTGGAGGATCTAAGTGATATTGAACACTGTCTTTTGGTAACATAAAAAGTAAGTTCTAGAAACCAAAGTCAGCACTTACTTTGCCTTGTTATTTCTTAATAGTCTAATGGTAAACTCTGAATCAGTAATGCTGAGATGACTTCAAAGTCTCCATTGTTCAAGTTTTAACCTTAATACTTACAACTGCAAGAGATAACTATTTGAGCTGAGCTTCTTAGCCTAACTGTTGGTGCAGTAATTGGTGGCTATACCATTATGCCTTAAAAATATGCACACACAGTAAAAGCACTTACTTATATGGGAAAAGTCATATATATAGAAACCAATGAGAAAAATTAGCAATTAGTGAGTTACAAATTTCTGAAATGCACATGTCTACTAAAAACTTTGTCAATTGTCAACTACTAGTACATTCCAAAGTTACCTTCTTATTCATGAAGTGTTTAAATGTTGAAATACAAAAAAGATTAAACTTAATTGCAGACACTGTAATTAAAAACTAATTATAATTTAGAACTTCACCTTTCTCTAGACAATTACGCTGGTTAATGATTCTGAGATACAGTTTATATGTGCGCGCATGTGTTTGTTCTCTTGTTTTTTAATATGTTCTGCTATGCTGCTTTTTCCTCTCAAGCTAATGTCACAGCATATATACATCACTGACCTGAACAGGAAGACTTGGGGTTTAGGTCTTGCTATTCAGTGTGTGCATTGCATAGAAATGAGTGTATCTGCTAAGCTGATAAAAGTAAATTTAAATTTATCCTTTGCTTTTCTTCCATTGCCTAATTGCTTCTGCAAGCCACGTTTATATATGGCTTATAATGATATGGGTATATTTTCCCTTATCATTGCAATAACTTTCTATTTAAAGTGTCACAGCCAATTGTGGTTTCTTGATCGGGGTCTGTATACTAATGTAAATTCAAACTTTTCCTCATCTTACTTTCAGGTAAAAAGATAACAATATCAAGGTTGAAAATCACTCCATTTGATCATCAAAAAGACCAAATCATTTCTTTTCACATAATACATACATGTTTTTAGATGGAGTGCTGTCTTCACTAGTAGATGTGCAATATGACTAAGTATGTATATTTGTATATATCTGTGTTACATTTGTATATAGATAATTCAGCTTTCATTTCGCCAGCTCCATCATGCTTCTCTAGATTTGGACAAATAACAAACAGTACCTGTTGCGTGATCAAACCATCATTAGGCTCTCATTCAAAATCCTCCCCATTCCATACATTATTTTGTATACCAATTATCAGTGTATTGCCTCTCAGCTCCAAATGCACCCTCCTTTCCCTTTCTCAGCGATGCTGCAGAAGGACTCTGTAAACACTGGTCCTTTGCCAGCTGGCACAGTGTTTGGCTTTGTCAGTAAGAGGTATGGGAGGGATCTTTTGATGTCCTAGCAAAAGATCACTCTCTGTTCTTCTCTTGGTAGTTCAGAGGCCTTGTCAGTCTTTGCGTTGCTTCAGATGACGGGTATGCAAGGAGTTTTCAGGCACCAGGCAGGATATTCTTACATACCAGCTTCCACAAAGACCCTCACAGGTTTCTTCACCAGCAACAGCGGCATGCTCCTGGAGCACCAACTTACCCTTCACTGAGGTCTGACTCAGCGGAGGGGCAGGGCACTGCCCACTCTTCACCGTCTCCCTTGTTCATGATGCTTCACTCCTAGAAGTAGACGTTGCCTTCTGCGTTTGCTAATTCTACATTGATTGGTGTTCTTTTACCCTGTTCCATTATTTAACCACTTGTACCAGTTCATAATTAATGATATTTGATTTTCCCTGTTTAAATAAATGACTGTTGTGGATCCTTTCCTCTGACTGGATTCTAATGATAGGTGCTCGAGTGGTGGTCTTGCAATTAATCACACTTCCTCTAAGCAAAGTACTGGTAAGACTGAGTAAGCAGGTGAATAAAGATAGAAATAAAGTAGAAAATTGGACACGACTAAAGAGAATTCTATACAACTGTGTTGGGCTGAGGTATTTAGGGAAATGTAACATTAGAAAACTGCCAAGGGCCCACAAAGCTTTCCAGAGCCTCTGAGATGTAAAATATTTATTGCATTTGATAAAATATCTCAACATATAGATGCATGTTCACACATACATATACGCACTCACATACATATACATTCCAAAACAGAAATATAAAATTAAATCACCAAACTGATTTTTTTTAATGTTGCCAAACACAATTCTACTCAACTCAATTGTATTTAGTTTGGAATGTAAGTCCATTTTAATGTTTAATATAAAGTGTGGTAGGAGCCTCCAAAATAAGAAATCAAATCAAATCTTGCATGTGCTAATTTTTTTTAAAGTTCTTGGGTGAAGTTTGTTGAAGAGACCAAATTTTGCCTGGCTGGCGTGGCTCAGTGGTTGAGCATTGACCTATGATCTAACAAATCACTGTTCAATTCCCAGTCAGGGCACAGGCCCATGTTGTGGGCTTGATCCCAAGAATGGGGCATGCAGGAGGCAGCTGATCAATGATTCTGTCATCATTGATGTTTCTATGTCTCTCTCCCTCTCCCTTCCTTTCTGAAATCAATATACTTTTAAAAGAGACCAAATTTTTATTTCAATTCAAAAATGAAGAAGTTTAATTTTTTTTGATGAATATAATGAACAACATAAACTGATGAACAAGAATAAAGAGACAGAGAAACATAAATCAGAACGTCAAATTTTCGGGAAGGTAGGGGATGATGGGGGTAAAAGGGAGAGATCAACCAAAGGACTTATATGGATGCATATAATCCTAATCAATGGGCACAGACAACAGGGGGGGTGGGGGCATAAGTAGGAGGTGGGGGGGGAGTAATGGGGGAATAAGGACACATATGCAATACCTGAATCGATAAAGAAATTTAAAAAAATTGTTGCTAATGACTACATGCCTAATATTAGTTACCAGCCTTTTGTTTTTATTTATTTATTTGCATATAAACATTAACATTTATTTTATTTTATTTTTCTCATTTCAATGTTTTATTAAACTACTTTTTTGTTTATAGGGACAACCAAGAAAAAATACATCATTTATATGTAAAATACAGTGAACACAGGCTCATGGGAATGTGGAATAGATTTTAAATTTTTCAAAGAAGTTTTCATAAATACAATGACAGGAGCAGACAGGACCACAGACACACAACAGGATGATTGGCTGATCATGACTACTTCACTGGGACATGGCCCTGTCCCAGTTCTAGCACACGTTATTCTTAATCCTCAAGTCTTAACTTTGCATATCAGCATCCCCTGCTCTTCATTTCAACTTGACATCAGTAGATTCCTTATGTTAACTGTTAAATTTTAATTTTAATTTTAATTGCAGAATTATAATGCTTTTTCCCATTATTTTCCTTACTTGGCTTTTCTCATAACTCATGACTTATAGAAATATATAAATTTGCCAACTTTCCCTGAAAGGAAGTCATACATGGAATCTAGCTAAATAATTGCAGTTTCTTTTCCTTCCCTTTTTATTTTTTAAAAAAATTCAGCTTCATTGAGGTATGACAAATAAAATTGTAAGATATTTAAAGTGTGCATTGTAGCAATTTAATGTACCTATACATTGTGAAAGAATTCCCCCTATCTAGCTAATTAGTACATCCATCACTTTATTTATCGTTTTGTGTGACATTTGTTTAAATTCTACTCTTTTAGAAACTTTAATTATACAACACAGTGTTATTAACTATAGTCACCATGCTTTATATTAGACTACCCTCAGACCTTTTTTTATCTTATGGCTGAAAATTTACACTCTTACACCCACCTCTCCCTATTCCCACCCCCAGACACTGACAGCCACATTTTTATTCTCAGTTCCTAAGAGCTTATTTTTTTTTATTTGACATAAAGGTAATGCACATGGAATTTGTCTTTCTCTGTTAATTCACTTAGCATAATGCCCTTAAGATCAATCCATCTTATAGCAAATGGCAGGATTTTGTTATTTCTCATGGCTATATAATATTCTTCTGTATATATATATATGTGTGTGTGTGTGTGTATACTATATTTCTATATCTTGATTATTGTGTATTAGCCTATCATGAACATGGGAGGGCAGATATCTCTTTGCAATCATACTTTCATCTCCTTGGGATAGATACTCATAAGTGGGATTGCTGGTTCCTAGGGATTATATTTTTACATTTTTGAGGAACGTCCCTAGTGTTTTCCACAGTGGTTGTACCATGTTACATCCCCACAAATAGTGTACAAGAATTCCATTTTCTCTACATCCTCACCAATACTATTAACTCTTGTCCTTTTGGTGATACAAAAAATATATAAAATACAAAGGACTAATCGGAACACCCAAGCTACAATGGTGTACCACAGATACAAAAGGATTAACATCCTTAACTCTCATGTATTTGGTTAAAATAAATAGGCATGAGTCAATCACATAATCTTTTAATAATAAAAATACTCCTTTCTTCTAAAAAAATTATCCCTCCCAACTTTGCATATATTAAGAAAAATAGTATTTAATGAAAAACTCACCATATCTGTATCTGAGACAGGGCCAAAACTGGTCACGTAGATGTTAGTGAAGACTTCAGTAATACTGTCTGATATGAGAAAAAGAGATTGAATATAGATATTATGTAATGAGAGGCACAGGAGACAGAAAGGGTCAAGTTCATGGCATTGTTAGAAAACTGTGATATTTAGGAATATTGCTCTTTCTTTTCAACTTTCAGAACCAACAAAAATATCCATATTGCTCACTTAGATTCTAGCAACCCTAAATGTATAATTCCTAAAAGTATTAAGATCTTCTTACTTGGAAACTGCAACTGACTAGAACATTCTTTTGTAAGCATATTTCTCAAGATTAATAGTTTCTTAGAATCTATCATAATTGAACTAGTGTTCAATAAATTTTCCAAAGGTACTGAAAATAAAATATAGTTAGTATGATTACTCTGTGATATAGTCCTGTATTTGATTCTTAAACTAAAGATTTCATATGGTACTTAATGATAGTAGAGATTTAGTTTTTAGGTTGTAAATTAAGGAATCTTCTGAATAAAGCACAAATCAGACTATTAATCATTAAAAGTAAATATAATTCATATTAATATAAAAATTGTTATTCAATGATGTAAAAATAAAAGCAAATTATACACATTAAACACAACAGATTACTTCCAAACAAGCTTGTTTTTAAATGTACTTAACGTGAGGGTAAGAGGGAGAGATCAACCAAAGGACTTGTATGCATGCATATAAGCCTAACCAATGGACACAGGCACCAGGGGGGTAAGGGCATGAGGTGGAGGGTGGGGGACAATGGGAGAGTAAAGACACATATGTAATAGTTATGTCCCTTATTGACTATAACATAATTAACTGGATTGCTCTGTTAGCCAGGTAATTTTAAGTAAGGCAAATGGTGAAGGGGGAAAGTTCAAAGGAAATATTTCAAGAGAAAAACACTTTAAATGTTCTTATAGAGAAAAATACATCATTAATTTCTACCATCTTACAGTCAGGGGATAAATGATGATGGAAACAAATAAAATAAAAAATTTATATCATCATGAAATGAATGTCTTATCTAGTAACTATCAAATTTTTAATTCTAGACAAACACTACCATGAAATATTTTAATATTATATGGGGCATTCATTTATAATTATGCAAGAGAGAGGAAACTAAGTCCGGGATATTGAATCCACTATGGCAAAACCAAAAAATAAAAAATAAAAGAACATGAAAAAACAGAGTAGACTTCTTTAAAAGGCTTTATATATACTAATCTGCTTAACAAACCTGTGAGGTCGGTGTTTGCTTATCCTAATGTATGTGTACACTTATGTACAGAAAAGTAAGGGATTGTGCCCAATGACCCACACTTAACACCCAAGCAAGCAGGCTCCTGAGCCCTCAGGGTAAACTAAAGCATTATACACATTAAACCAAAGCATTATACACAGTCCACAGTAAATTTAAAATAAAAGTGTGTTATCATTAACTGCATATTTGTATTCACCACAATACTCTGTGCCAAAGACATAGTTATAGTGTTCTAAATAAATATAGTCATTCAACTTTATTATATGTGTATACTATTCTAATACAAAAGTTGTATTTATGAAATTTTATTATAAAACTGATTTGAAACCTAAATATACTGTATTTATAAAGTTAATTTTCAGCTGCCACCTGCTCCAAAGACCTGCACAGGGTCAGCTTCATGGATATGCAACTTGTGCCACTGCATAGGACCCTGTGCTCAGAGAAGACCCATGCTCGGTTTGATGTTCTATTATTACTATTTTTAGATTTATTTTTTAATAAGTTTGTTTAAATTGATTTTTTAGAGAGAGTGGTATGGAGAGAGAGAAAGATCCATTGGCTGCCTCTGGCATGTCCCCTACTGGCATCGAGCCTGCAATCCGGGCATGTGCCCTGACCGTAAATCGAACCAGTAACCTTTTAGTGCACAGGATACCCCGTCTACTGAGTAACACCACCGAGCTATTTTTAAAGTTCTTAATCATTTTCTGACTAAAGGTCCTGTATTTTTATCTTGGACTGGGCCTGTGCTGGGCTAAATTATATATGCGAAAGAGGAAAAGAAGGAAAGAAGGAAGGAAGGAAGGAAGGAAGGAGGGAAGAAGGGAGGGAGGGAGGAAGAAAATGAGGCATATATTTGTTTCCCCCTCCCTTTATTTGCACAAAATCAGTAATACTATCACATTTATTCAATAAACAATAAAATAAAATTTTAGTAATTACAGATACTGATTTAAAGTATTCTAGATCAGAGAAACTAAAATGTTAACGTAGTCTTCACCCAAATAGAAGCAAATGCAACTGTCTTCCTTAGTCTAGAAGAGTAAACTTAAAAAAGAGAGATGGCAAAAATGTGTGAATATATCTATACTTAAGGATATGAAAAATATCCACTACATGCCAAATGGAAAGTAAAGTGTAAGGGAGAATATTATCAGTATCTAATGGCTGTAGAGAAATGCCAGCTATATATAGTAAGAGTGAAAAATAAGATTTTACCATTAAAGCTCTAAGAAGAGCAAAACATAAAAAGGAAGAAGATAAATATGCCAAGTTACCTTAAAGAAATGATTTCATGGTTTACTAAAGAATGTATGCATTGGAAGGAATATTCTTCGGCTATGAAAGTTCAGAAAAAGAAAAAAATCAGCTAAGCACACACTGACCACAAATACCCAATAGGTACCCAAGATTGAAAAAATGATTCTTGGTAATAAGACTTCATGGATTTCCAGATAGATGGACGCCCAGAGCTGTGAATAATCAATAGGCATTAGTGAAATATTCCAGTGTGATGACTACACATATCTGATACATCTAACACAATTTTCCAGGGTTCTGCATTTGAAGTGCGATCTTGGATGATGATTTCGCTTTCCATAAGAGAAAGAAAGGGAAGCAAAGGAGAGGCCAGGGAAGTGGGGTGAGATTATATGAGTAGGGTAGAGGTAATTTTTGGATTTTGTCCAAGTCCATAGTATCTTCTCGTGTTACTTTGTTCACCCATGGGTATGTAGGGCAGGGTTGAGTTGTGTTATTAATGGCTCTTACAATACTCTGATCCACGTGATAGATGTATGTCACAAGTAAACAAATACCACTGATATGCTGTAGCCATCCCAGTCTCAGCATTTTAGATGCCAGGAGTGACCCTCTCAAATCCTGATCACTTTAGTGGAGTCAACAAGCACCCTCCGGCCTTGGTGCTTTCACACTGGTTTTTACTTTTCTTTCATTTTGGTTAACTGCTACTCTGCCTTTGGGTCTTAATTGATTGATTGATTTTTCTTTTAAATCACTTTATTTATTTATGTATTTATTTATTTATGTATGTATGTATGTATGTATGTATTACATGTATACATATATTGCCATTGGGTCTTGATTTAAATGTTCACTGTAAGCAGGGCTGTATAAATGTAAGTCCGTTTCTCTCATTTTCTCTCTCTGACGATGTTGTTTTCACAGGATGTTTTAGAACTTGCCCTTATTTTTATGCCTTCATTTTGTTCATTTTGTTTGTGTTTTGTCTGTCTTCCCAACTAGGATTTAAATTTGCTAGAGACAAAGGCTGTGGCTTTTCTGTTCTGTCACCAGTGCCAGCATACCTGCTACATATCAGGTGCTTTATATTTGAAAAAAAAAAAAGCTGTTTCTAACTATAGTTCATACAGAACATATAACTCTCCCCAACCTACAAAATGGCCTTGAATAGCTGTTACTGCTCGTAAGGAAAGGGCACTGTCATTTGTAAAGGCTGAGACCAAACTGCCCATTGACAGAGAGAGGTTAAAAGCCTAGAAATAGGTTCTCAATGAAGAAACAAAGTCAAAGAAAAGGGGAAAATGTATTTAAAGGAAGCCCTGTCGGTAGGAACTAAAATTTAACTGCTGAACAGTAAGAGGATTTTAATGGAAATACCCACCATGCGTTACCTCAAAATAATTGCTTATCAGCTAAATTTTTGGCTTTAGCAATATCAAGAGCATTATATGCAAAAATAAGAAGATCTTCTAGAGTTTTTCCAAGGCCAAATACCATGAGCTAAATAACAGGTACTTAAGGATAAATAAGGAATGCAAGTGATAAACATAGAATAATGTGTGATCCATAGAACAGTCATCTAATTCAGGGTGACAGCTAGCTGGGGAGAGAGGAAGAGGAATAACCTGCCGAGAGGTACCAAGGACATTCTAGTATATTTCTAGTATTTTCCTTCTAAAATTGACATTAATTAATTCTGTCAAGGTTTTAAGATTATATAAAGCTGATCACAGGATCAATCATATTATTCTCTGTACTTTTCTGAATGTTTGAAATACTTCAAACAAAGTAAATGGCCCTAAAGCATACTCAAAATGAACCCATAAATAATTTCAAGAAAGGCTTAAATTAAGTCATGGAGATTACCCTTTACTAGGTAATAACAATCAAACTTACTTTAAAAAATCTTTTGCAAAAGTTTTTTTAATAGTTAAGTTTGACTTATGAATATGGTTAATGTGTGCAGAAGTTTGTGTAGAAGTGTGAAGACAGACGGAGGTTGTATAGAGAAAGGCCTGCAATGTGAATGTTGCCTTTCTCTTTCTCTCTATATAGCAGCATAGCATTCACCTAAGAACTTAGATATAGAGAACGTTATGTCCAGGGCTGTTGTACTAGAAATATTATGTCACATTTATAACAGTGGGCGAACTGAATCAGGGGAGATTAAAGCAAATATATCCAGTTTGAAAGATGTTGCAGTAGTTAAGACAAATGAAAAAAAAGACATTGAGAACAGGAAAGATAGAAATCAAGGGAATAGATTTTTTTCCTAAAGTGGCATTTTTAAAAGATGCTGAAATAGTCTCTATTGTTTTACTATTAAGAGTATATTTAGAGCCTAGAAATAAGCAGTTGCATAAACACATGAAAGAAGACTGGAAAGTAAATGGATGGTGAATACATGAAAAAAATAAATGTAAAATATTTTCTGTAAATGCTTGTCAAAAAATACTTGGATGAAGTCATAAACAGTTGAACTGTATTGGGTAATATAATACATTAGCAATCAAACCTTCAAGCAAAATTTTCTAGCATTTAGCAGGAATTAAATCATGTCTTTCTGTACAACATTTTATGAATGATTGACATACATTTGAAATTAGGCAGTAATGCTTGTGTCCAGTGGTTCTTCATGAGTGGACAAAGATTTCAACACAACTGAACACAGCAGTGGGCTTTCTGTTATCTCCTCGGTGAGGTCCATCCTACCATCCTACTGAGATTTGCAACCGTTCCATGTCTCCCCCTAACTCTAATATGTTCATTTACTTATTATGTTTACTATTTGTTGTCTATAGCCACCAATATAATAGACATAAGCCACGCAATGCTATTTAAATTTAAATTAGTTGAAATCAAATAAAATTAAACATTTAGTTTCTCAGTCACACTAACCACACTTTCTCCACATATGACTTTGGCTACCATATTAGATAGCACAGTTGAACATTTTCATGGTCACAGAAATTTCTGTAAGATAATACTAGTCTCTATCCTTCCACTAGCAGATAAACTCCATGAAAACGGGAATTTTTATTTGCTCAAAAAGATAAAAGTCCAACACTGAAAAACCCCCGATGTAATGTGAATTTTTAATGAATTTTTGCTGAATAGGTGAATTTTCATTCTTTCTTACAGTTACTTAAAGTAGACATGGCCTCTGTTACAATGCAGCTTTCCATAGTCTAGTAAAGAGAGGTATCAGGCAAACAGGAAATAAGTATACAATTGCAGGAAATGTATATGGTATGAAAGAATATAACAAGAAAATATTAATTCTCCCAGATATACTTTCTTCACTTGGTCTCTGAAACAACCACAATTTCTTGATTTTATTTGAATCCCATTTCTCTGAATCTGCTATGCCACCAACCTATTAATATTGGAATGTACCAACATTCATTTTGGGGGTCTCTTTATTTAGTACTCGATGGTTCCTTTCCTGTAGTCATGGACTCTTAAATTTTTAGTTACAGTTCTTCTAAAATCTAGACTCCTACATTCAACTATCTAGTTGACATCTCCACTTGACTATCTATTAATTTTCTCAAACTCATCATGTTCCAAAATGTATTTTTCTTCCCAAAATCAACTGTACTTGCAGACTTCTGTATAATTTTTGTTGTTATTCCAACCCTCAGCCACAAATCTTGGTTTCACCCACATTTTCCTTTAAACAGTAAGTCTGGTTGAGTCTAAAAAATATCTATAGTCCTATCATTTCCCATCTCCTTTTAAAGCTGTTGCTATTCTTAAAGTTAACCTTATCTCTCTATAAAAATATTATCTCCCTGATTCACCCTTACAGATTTTTATTTTGTTATAAAAGCTGTCATGAGATATAATTTGCATTATATAAAATACATAATTTATAAATGTCAATTCAGTGTTTTTAGTATAGAATTGTGCAACATCCCAACTCTAACTTCAGGAGAAAAATTTGTAATCAGAAAGAAACCCTGAATCCATTCTCAGTTATTCCCTTTCCTCCCTCTTTCCAGGCTCCAGCAACTACTAATTTAGTTTCTATTCCTATGTATTTACCTATTCTAGATATTTCATATAAACTGAATCCCTTCTATGCCTACTTTATAGAGGGGGGTGTTTTTTTAAAGTCATAAATGGGTGTTGGATTTTGTCAAATACTTTTGTTGCATGTATGCAGAAAATCATAAAGCATTTGCCCTTTATTCTATTAATGTGACACTTTACATCAATTTATTTTCATGTGTTAAAGCAACTTTGCATACTAAGATAAATCTCACTTGGTTTTGGTGTGTAATTTTTTATATGTTGCTGGATTTGATTTGTTAGCATTTGTGTGTCTGTATTCATAAAGGATATTGGTCTACAGTTTTCTTGCACTATCTTTTTCTTGTTTAGTATCAGTGTGATACTGGACTAATAGAATGAGCTGAGGCATGTTCTCTTTTCTTCTATTTTGAGGATATTTTGTGTTAATTTTCTTTTAAATGTTAGACAAAATTCATCAGTGACGCCATATGGAAGTGGAATTTGCTTTGTGGGAAGTTGTTTTGTTACTAATTCAGTCTCTTTCCTTGTATGTCTACTTAGGTTTGCTATTTCTTTTTGAGCTAGTTTTAGTACTTTTCATTATCCTAGGAATTTGTCCATTTAATCTAAGTAATTTAATGATTTTCATATAGCCACTGTAGCTCAGTGGTTAAGCACTGACCCAAGAACTAGGAGGTCACTGTTCAATTCTCTGTCAAGGCACATGCCCAGGTTGTAGGCTAGATCCCCAGTAGGGAGCATGCAAGAGGCAGCTGGGCAATGATTCTCTTTCATCACTGGCGGTTCTATCTCTTTCTCACCCTTCCTCTCTCTGAAATCAATAAAAATAATAATTGTCATGCAAATATAATACAAATGAGTTCCCTTACAGAATTTATGTAATATTTCCCTTGGAGATTCTCTGCCTGAGGGTTTTCCCTGGTTGTGCAGAGTAGACCAGAAATGCAGAGAAGTTTATGCTCATAGAAAAAAAAAATACCGTCAGCCAATAACCGATGGCAGTTGAAGGTATTATAACTCAGGTTTCTCTTTCCTTCCATGGAGACAACTCTAAGGAACCATTTCTGAGAGATCTTCAGTGGGATTAAATTATCCTAGTCAGCAACCTGCTCATTAGTATACACTGCTCTGCCTCCCATCCGTTCCCTGTGTCACTTTCCCAACCCCTCTGCTAGTGCCTCCTGGTATCCCAAATAATCCGTATCATAGAGTCTTCTTCTGAGGGAAACCAAACACCCACTATAAACATCAATCACCTGGGTTAATTCCCATACACCTATATGTGCCACTGGTCATCAGTCAATTTCATAAAAGTCAATTGATACTTATTAAGTGACTTTTGTGTATATGGCATAAAGTTTTCAGAGTTGAAAACTTTGAATTTGATAACATTGCCACCATTCTACCACAAAGGAATTGCTGCACCTCACTCAGTATATTCTTTCCCATAAACCCTTCAATATATGTTTGATAAAAAAGGAAAGACTTGAACAACATGCCATTCGTTCTGCATTTGGATGATCACTAAATTGTCCATTATACAGGAAGAGTTATAAAACCATTATGCACTATGTTTTGTTACCATCACTTTTCATTATAGTTCTAAGTTTTGGTCTTTGTTTTTTTTTTAATTTTTGCATCTTTATATACTCTGCTTGTTCTTGTAGTTTTCCTTGTTTACTTTTTTTTCTTACTAATGTAAATGCATTGATATTCATAGTATATTCCATTTGAAAATCCTGAACAAGAATTAAGATGTCTGCATGCTTTGGACAAGATAAAAAAACTCTTAAAGGAGAAACTAAACACTCCCATCATGACAGTAACTGTTATTGGTTACAAATGAATTTGACTTTGAAATCACTTCAAGGTCTATCTATTCCCAAGAGGCTTTGAGACTCTTCTGGCATCTAGAACCATCAGTAGTAGAAGATCTGTAGTGCCTTCTCTCTCTTTGGAATGTGTTCCTTCAATACCAGAAGATCCAGCTTCTTCTGGTGAGAAAGCTGAGGACAAACCTTCTCCCCAAAGTACTAATAAAGGAAATCAGTGGAGAAAGGAAAGAGAAGACTGAGTGCACATTGAATCCCATCCATTTAATGGGACCATTGACTCAATTAACAAGTAGCTACCAAGGGCTTACTAAGTACAGTCCCAGATGTTCCCAGACTGATAGACAAGGGAGAGAAGGCTCCCAAAGGGAAGCTGTATGTGGTTCCAGAACCAATTGAGGTAACATTTCAGCAAGCAGTTGCTTCATGTTCAGTCTGAGACTCTGACAAGGGAAAGACCAAAGGTGTTCTCAAAAAGGCCACTTCTGCTAATCCAAACTTATCCTCTTGGATTCTAGTGACCCAACCCCATTTCAAGTTGTTAAAGATGGTATCTAGAGCACATGGGATGTCAGAACACTGTGTCCCAAGTTCAGTCTAGACACAAGCCTTTTTAAATGTAATATTCCTGGGTTAGTTGGTAACTTGGAGCATACTAGCCACCAACTAGAAATCCTATGTTGCTCTTCAAATTAGTTTAGCAAGTTATAAGAATTTACAAATAAAAACTATGCTGATATAAATTTATATTTTGTTCCCTAAATACATATTAATAAGAAAAGATTCTTCTACCCAATATACAATAAAAATGAACTTTTATCTTTTAAGATTAAAATTATGTTATAGATCAATATAAATTGATGATTCTTAATACACTAAAATATAATTCATATGTAATTCTATATATTACTGATATTAAGGGATGGAAAAAAATCTTACTGTATTCATTTTCTATATTAAAAATGATATACAAGCACATTAATTGACCATTTTTATGCCCATTTTACCATTATCACAAAATACTGCTATTGATAATAATATTTCTGTTGACCTTGCAAAATAATTTTCCTGTTACTTTTTATTTTGTAGAATAAAATTATTTAAATGTAATAAAGTATTAACTTTTAAAAATATACCCTAAACAGTTTCAAAAGCTCTCATATAAGACCATGGCTTTTAATCATTCAACATTTCTTGTCTTGCCTTCTCTATGCCTGGTCTTGATGAAAGGCACCAACACCTTGTCACTTGTCAAGATTTTACATTCAATCTGAACCTCTTACTCATTTCTACATTTTAATTTTTCACTGGGTTCTGTCGATTATGTTTCCTACATTCTTTTTTGAATATTCCTTTCCACCCTATCCTCGCTGGCAATAGCCTCTAGAATGGCTTCTTTTAGTCTTCCTGCTTCTAGTTTCACCAACTCCAACCTACCCTCCTTAATACTGCTAAAGTGTTCTCTCCTTACAAATTGTGTGCTGTCTTTTCTCTGGTCAAAATTATTCCCACTGCTGCCCCTTTGCCTATAGATCAAATGCAAAGTTCATAGCATGGCATATGAGACCCTTCATAATCATCTTTGTGTTTCCTTCCTGGTGCCGTTCTATGTTGTGTACCTTAGCTCTACCACACTCCATACCATTCTCCTTCACCTTTCCTTTATTTGTAGTTGCCCCTTCCTCTAGTTTGATCCTCACTCTGGGGTACTTAAATAGTCTTTCTGGTAGTTACCATCTCTGGGGTATTTAATTAGTCTTCCTGGTAGTTTTAGAAAAACTTACCTCTTCAAATGAAATAATCAACACTATGTAACTTTCAATGCATGAGAAGTTATTAAGTGGTTGTGTGTCCCCCACTCTGTTCACCATACAAAAGACCGCTCCTAGCAATTTGCTCTATGTGAGTAACACAGATAATCAGAGAATGATATAAAGCCACATCCTAAAAATAATTTCATCAATCATTGTCTATGATGGAGTTCACATATATTTTCTTTAGGAATGTGGCTTTTAAGTTGGAAATTCATTTTGAGCTTTTTTTTGTTCAACTCTAAATGGGTACCAGACTCTGAACAAGGGTAAGGCCATGCCAATCCTGTCACACGTAAATATGAAAGAAAAAAATCAAAGTATTTATCTTGACATTATGAATAATCTGAACTAAATTAGGCAAATTCTGATGATGCTAAATTACTGAATAACTTGATCAGACATGGAAAAAATTTTAAAGCAAAATTTTAGATTCTGATGCTTAGAAAATAAGATCATCTGATTTTATTTCAAGTAGAGTTTAATTCTCACATTCAACAATCTAACATTTTTCATCTACAACATTCTATGATTAAAGGCATGGCAATATTACAAATTTTGCTATCTTCTCGAATCTCTTGGAACAGTCTCAAAAAGAAGCTCTCTTCTCACATGGATCTTGTTGATATTCTAATTTGATGATAGTATCACTCTCTTCCTAAAAATAAATTTAGCTTTAAGTAACATAAAAGGAAAAAGAACTCTCCTAAAGTAATTAACTTTATCAGCTATCAATGGATCATATTTCCTGAGGGTATGCACATTGGAAAATGTTATGATTACTCTACACCTAACATGCAATTAGGAAATTTTAGAAACTTATGTAGCAACCTTTAAGTACTTCTCCCATCTGCTGAATTCCCATTGTGTGATACTACAAGGAATTTACTATCTATTAAGCTTATATTCTATGTGTCTAGTAGATTAAATGTTCATATATGATCCAAACTTATTTTCATCACTTTATAAACTCATAATTATATTCATTCTACTCCTCATCCAAATTAAACAGTTAATAATACAAACATATAGCTTAATTTAAATATTTTTTTTTACCTAAAACCCCATGCTCATAACTATTTCAATAATAAAATGCATTCAAAAACACAAAGACTGGTTGGTATCTTGAGTAGTGCCAGTATAATCCAACTATATAAATTGATTACATACCTGTCATGTGCCAACCTCAAGTCATATATTTGGGAAGATAATAATATGGAGTAATACTAAAGAAACTTAGGTTTCAGTTTAATAATCATTGCTAGTTATGCAAAATATATGGCTGTTTTAATTTTAGGTTAAAACATGTTTGTGAATGTGACACACATACATACATTCATACATATACACACAATATTTAGTAAATATATTAGATGATATACATACGTTTTACATGTTATATATGTATATGTGTATCTACATATATATATATCTGTGTGTATGTATGTATATGTGTGTGTGTATATATATATATATTTCTGTATGGATATATAGATACCAATATAAAATTTTGGTGTTGCACTGCCCTATATTTAAGTCAAAATACATATTATTCTAACAAATCTGGAACTTCAGAAGAGGGCTACATGTAGGATGATACTGAAAATGAAAAAATACATTTCCTTTCTTCCTGTTTTTCCTCCTTCAAAACAAAAACGTATTGCATGTGTTTACACTAAGTATTATACTTAGATAAATGATGAAGAACATGTAATATGTCATCATCAATTCTCATAGAGAAAAAAACGTAAATATATTACTGTCTGTGCAGTGTGCTTAAATGGTAAAAACAATGAAAATGCTAAGGTGTGGTGTGAAGAGGTAGATGGTGGGTGATGATGGTAAGGAGAGAGGAGGCACAGACTTCAAAGCTGGGAGTCAGAGAAAGGCTCTCCAAGCCATCCTTGTATCTGTAATATGCGCTTCTTTTTATTTGTTTTTTTTTTCAAATCTACTCTTAGAAACTGTCCCTTCCAGCACTTCAACTCAATTTAATCCAGGCCTCATGTTTGCAACCTAAAAACAAATTATAGCTATTATTTTCAATGAATAAAAATACTTACAATAGGCCCTTTAAAGAAATTTTAGAAGATCTATATTACGATTTAGAAGAAAATTCTAAATAGATTACAGCATCAGACTAGGACCTCGATGAAATTCAGAAACCGGTAGTAGAAGAAACTACAAGAAATGTTTCATTCTACACAGGAATGAAATAAAAGAGTAAAAAAATGATAATTATGAGATTGAAATGATGTAAGAATTTTCTGGTGGTCTTGCAAATTATTTTGGAAGCTACATTTAGATCGTGTCAAGAAATGTCCATTTTAAAATATCCAAATTTTGAAACAGCATTTTTTTTTACTATGTTCAAATATGACTCTGAATCCTAATTATATCTTTATAGTTTTCAGAATAGTAATTTTTATTTTAGACGTTTTCTACTAAAGAATAAGTAAAGATACAAAAATTATTTTACAATCAAAATTTTAAAGTCAGGATGTTTGAAAAGATATGTATAGGTAATAACATTCAAGGCTTACACATGAAAAACTGACCTTTTAAGGAAAGTGATTATCCACCATATCTGAAATAAAAAATTGGATTTGCTACTTATTAGTATATGCTATACCTTAAATTTCTCAGCTCTGATCATATCTCTTACAGAACATATTTTAATATAAGTATTCATGTTTTCTCCCTTTTTGATTTCCATTTAAGTTTTACCCTTTTCCCTTCTTTGCTTTGATATACTTTTATGAACAGTTGATTACTCTCCGCCGTCCTAAATTCTGTTTCCAGCAGTGCTTCTTCTCAATATATTGTTATACAAATCTGTAAGTTGATACATTTGGGGTTTTATAAGAAAACTAGAGGCCCGGTGCACAAAATTTGTGCATGGAGGTGGGGAATAGTCTCCCTCAGTCCAGCCTGCACCCTCTCCATTCTGGGACTCCTCCAGAGATGTCTCCTGCTCTCTCCAGCTCTATGGCTGGCACTCTAAATGGGCAGTTGGACATCCCTTTCATAATCCAGGACTGCTGGCTCCCAACTGCTCGCTTGCCTGCCTTCCTGATTGCCCCTAACCACTTCTGCCTGCCAGCCTGACCACCCCTTAAACACTCCCCTGCCAGCCTGATTGATGCCTAACTGCTCTCCTGCCAGCCTGTTTGCCCCTAACTGCCCTTCCCTGCAGGCCTAGTCACCCCTAATTGCTCTCCCCTGCAGCCCTGCAGGTCTACATCCCTCCAATTGCCCTTCCCTGCAGGCCTGGTCACCCCCAACTTCCCTCCTCTGCCAGCCTAGTTACCCCTAACTGCTCTCCCCTGCAGGCTTGATCACTCCCAAATGCCCTCCCTTGCAGACCTAGTCGCTCCCAACTGCCTTCCCCTGCTGACCATCTTGTGGTGGCCATCTTGTGTCCATATGGGGGCAGGATCTTTGACCACATGGGGGCAGCCATCTTATGTGTTGGAGTGATGGTCAATTTACATATTACTGTTTTATTAGATAGGATAGAGGTTTGGTGCATGGGTGAGAGCCCACTGGTTTTCCCTGAAGAGTGTCCTGGATCAGGGTAGGGGGCTCCCTTGGGGTATGGGGTAGCCTAGGTGTGGGGTCTGTAGTGGTCTAGGCTGGCCACACCCCCAGCAGAGGTCCTAGGATCTGGGATCTAGGATTTATTTATCTTCTACAATTGAAACTTTGTAGCCTTGAGCAGAGCCAAGCCTCCTGCTCGCTCAGTGGTGGCAGCCATTGTGGTTGGGATTTATTTATCATCTATAATTGAAACTTTGTAGCCTTAAGCAGAGGCCAAAGCAGGCCAGGGTTGCAGGAGGTTGGCTTCCTCCATCGCTGGGGGCAACCCTAGCCTTCTGCTCTCTCCAGCTCCATGGCTGCCACCATTTTTGTTGGGCTTCCTCCATTGCCTCCCTCCGGCTTGCTCTGTGGCTGCAGCCATCTTAGTTGGGTTAATTTGTATACTTGCTCCTGATTGGCTGGTGGGCATGGCTTGTGGGTATAGCAGGGTGATGGTTAATTTGCATATTACTCTTTTATTAGATAGGATGATTCCCACTTGTCCACCCTTACTTGTTCCTGACATTGCTGGTAGTCTTTTAAACTGCTGTTTTAGCTCTCCAGGCATTTTTATAAGGTAGCTGTGGTACAACCTCCACTAATAGATCAAAGACATATTCACTCATATTTGTCTGCACTCAGTTCAGAATATAGGACTCAGCCTTTCTCTGTAAGGGCATGGAATCATTGATAAATGAGACACTGCACTTCATGCAATAAAAACACACCACCTAGTTCATAGCCATGCGGATGGCTATAGCTAAGTCAAGGATTTCATTTGTGCCCTGATAATCTTCATCTGTGGCTCTCCTATTTGGAACCGACACAACACTTCTGCACTCTATTTACAACTGTAGGGCTTGACATTTTGCTTATATTTGTGACTCACAAATTATAATGAAAAAAAAAGCAAAAACAGACATAATGAGTGAGCTTCATAATTTATTTTTCTTTGGTCCTCCCAGAAATAACAATGCTTGTTTTTTGTATGCCATCTATAAATGTCCACAAGAATACAAATCTAATACAGAAACGAATCACATAATTTCCAGAAAGTACTGTGATGGTTCTCAGTATTTGCCTAAGGATATCTCACCACATAAAAAGAAGAACTGATCCCCTTTTTTTTCCATAGAGAAGAAATTTTAGACTGACTTTCAGGACTCATTTAGTCAGACTGTTTCATCCACTGCCATTTTTATTGACTGCAGAGTACTTGTCTCTATGTGGCTAGAGAACAATGAAGCCAGATCACTACTAAGGCTCTTAACAAGGAGACCATTTTCTGCAATCAAGAAGGCTGTAGGCATCCACATTGATTTTAGAGAAAGGCTATAGCAAAGTGCCTGGGTCATTTGATGATGGATAAATAGAAGGGCTGGACTTCGATTAAGCAGCAAAGCAATTTTTTTTTTTCGGAAGACCATATTATCTTTTAATGCCTTCTGTTTCCTCTGAGCAGTAAAGTTACTCCTGTACCCTCAAAGATTCAACAATCATTTATTCCAAACCTCCTGTATACATATCATTTTCTTTCTGTTGTGGAGGATGCAAAGAGTACACTGTTCTTTTTTGAGAGTACAAAATAGAGAACTACAAATTGTAAAATATTAATAACAACCATTACCTTTATTATAATTCTTACTGATTCTTAGGCCAAAACCTTCTAATTATTCTTGACTTTCCTCTTTCAAACTCTCATCATTCCAACCTGAAATCTGTTAGCTCTGTCATCAAAAGATACTCCAAATCCTGCCACCTATATAAATCTCTACCTTTACCACCCTGGTCCAAGCTGTCAACAGTTCTCACATGGATAACTGGTCTTCCAGGTGCCATCTTTACCCTTGGAGAGTCTACTACCAACACAGTACAAAAGGTGAGTATTACAAAACTAAAGGTCTGGTGCATGAAAATTCGTGCACTTGAGGTGTGGGGGGAGTAATCCCTCAGCCTGGCTGTACCCTCTCACAGTTTGGGACCCCTTGGGGGATGTCCACCTGCCAGTTTCTGCCTGCTCCCCAGGGGATCAGGCCTAAGCTAATGGTCAGACATTGTCCTGACAGGCAGAGAGCCCTTGGGGGATGTCCAACTGATGGCTTAGGCCCGGGGGGTCGGGGGGAGATGGCGCTAAACCTTCAGTCGGACATCCTTAGCACTGCCAAGGAGGCATGAGAGATTCCTACCACTGCCGCTGCACTTGCAGCCATCAGCCTGACTTGTGGCTGAGCAGAGCATCCCTATGGGAGTGCACTGACCACCAGGAGGCAGCTCCTCCAATGAGTGTCTACCCCTTGGTGGTCAGTGCACATCACAGTGACCAGTCATTCCCAGTAGTTCTGCAATTAAGGTCTATTTGCATATTATCCTTTTATTATATAGGATTATTATATAGGTCAAGGAATGGAATCATGCCATGCCTCTGCTTAGAACTCTAAAAACAACTCCCCATTTCAGTCAAAGTAAAAGTTTGACCTCAGAGGTTGGCCAATAATACCCTAAGTGATGTGGATTATTATGGCCAATATATAACTTCATCCCTACTAATTTATCCTTGTATGGTCCTGGCCTCTTTGCTCTAGGCACACCCTCACCTCAAAGCCTTTAAACAGGATGCACCCTTCCCCAACCTAGATGCTCTTTTCCTAGCAATCCATATGCAACCTTCTTTAAATATTCATGGAAATGTCAACATCTCAATATTGATGAAACTATATTAACTGGAACATACTTATCGTACTCCCAGTTTCCCCACTACTTGTTTCCCTTCTCTACTTTTATTTATTTTCATTTTTTCCACAGTAGTCACCACTCATGGCCATATCCTACACTGTACTTATTTACTAGATTTATTTCTCCTTCATTCACTCAGATATAAACTTAAGGGCAGATATCTCTTTTGTTCACTGATATATTCTAATGGGTAAGAACAAATGCAGACATGTACTTGAAATAAACAAGTAAACTTATGAAAGAATGAATTAAAAAATAGCTCTTTTATTAAATACATAAACCATACACCAGTGCTTTGCTAAGTATTCTGCATATTTACATTTTTAAAAGCTTGTGAGCTAGCTGAAACCCATTTGGCTCAGTGGATAGAGCATTGGCCTGCAGACTGAAAGGTCCTGGGTTCGATTCCGGTCAAGGGCATGTACCTTGGTTGTGGGCACAACCCCAGTGAGGGGCGTGCAGGAGGCAGCTAATCGATGTCTCTCTCTCATCAATGTTCCTGACTCTCTGTCCCTCTCCCTTCATCTCAGTAAAAACATCAGTAAAATATATTTTAAAACCCTGTGAGCTAGGTATCACTCCTCCTCTTGGCAAATGCAGAAACCTAAATTTTGAAAGGTTTGTTAGTTGTCCAAGGTTACACGGGAAGTGAGTGGCGAGTGGCAGGGCCAAGATGGAAACTCATGTCCAACTCTAAGACTTGAGATGTTAGCCACCGCAACATGTTGAGACTACCGACTTCTAGCAAGTTTCACAGCATAGCTCTGCATAACCATAGAGTCTACAACGTGTAGGAAAGAACTGAAACTCTGTGAACTGGGAAGCAAAGCGTAAGGCTCAAGATATACATAATTTAGAAACTTTTTTAAAACAAGAAACTGGCTCACGATTTCCGTAGAAAAGGAAAAACAACAACACAGGGAACATGGGTGAACTTGAATTGGTTATCCTTTTAGTTTATCTCATCATAGTCAGTCCTCAAAAATCTCCTGGGAATTACTCCTAGCTTTCTCTAATGTCCATCATCTGTTCTCGAATCTTCGATTACTATAAGGCCCAAACCATTTGGTTACTCCAGCACTTTAAATTCAGCTAAGTGATTTAAAAACACCCCACGCATTCAAACCACCAGTTTGGACTTAATGTCAATCAACCCACCAAACGATCCTCAGCCGCTCTCAGTGCTTCATTTTGGATTCAGCTATGGTCACACGAAGGACACCACTCAGTCCCGCCTTGAAGAAGCATAGGAGCCTTTTAACTTCCCTCACTCATGGCACCAGTGTACACCTGTGTGCACATTATCTTATTTCACATGTAAATTTGTCATCCACCTTGCCCCAGTTAGAGTTTAGATCCCAAAATTCTTTAGGATGAAGAGAGGTCTGGATATAATTATACACACCAACTCACTTTATAGATACCTTGCAGGCAGCTATGAACTGAATAGACTCTTAATATGTACACTGTGATAAAAATATCTCTGTCTACTCTTTTCCAAGACATGCTCCACCCGCCCACTCCAACACTTCACTTTCTCGTTTGTCCGGTGAGTCATATCAGTACTGGCAATTTATATTAAATGCTTCAATGCCAATTTCTTGCTATTTTTGCCACTGTTTTCTTAACCTAAATAGTCCTCGTAGCTGTCATTGTTCACTTCTTGAGTTCTAAACGTGGAAGAATGTATAAAGCAGTCAATATACTCCTGGCATTTAAGTGCACTAAACAATATATTTTTTTTTTAGAATTAAACATCTATCATGTTTTAAAAGTATTCCAACAGAATGTCTTTCCAAACGGTGCCTTAAACAGCAGTTGTCCCTTCCTTTGTGAGCACAGTGAAGAGAAAATATATCCTTTGGGTCAGGCTATGCTCAATCCCCCCAGTTCCTGTCCCCCATCCCCCGTAGATTCTTTCCCTGCAAATAACTTTTCTTAAATGTATTCTCCAATTTTCTTTTTAAATCAAAATTGTGATTAAATTAAAGAAAACAGGAGAAGAATTTTTAAATGCACAAAGCATTTACTTAAGCGATTCCCGCCGAGTAGCTCATTTTACATGGAGGACTCCGGACTCTCCCACTGCCAAAGATTCCCCAGGGCCTAACAACCCTCAAATAATCAGGCCTGTGCCAGGCACAGCACTCCCAGAGCACGCCTGCAAGAAAATACATTATAGTCTAATACGCTCTGCACTTTACGCCCTGTTTTCATTTATTTATAATTTTCTGCATTACTCTAAAATATGACGAGGCCAATTAGAATGGCAGTTCAATAGTAAAACCTTTTAAGGCTCTAAATGCATGCTCCATCAGCTTACTCGGCCATTTAGAACTAAATGTGCTTACAGAAGTTTTGTTTACATTTCTTCCCATTATTTTCATAATGGCACTGATGCACTCATCTCAAGAGTCATGCGCACTCATCTCCATCTTCATTGAACCTGCTAAAATGTGGCATTTCTTGCTTCACTAAGATGCCTGTAAATTGCTATGTGGATCATGGTGCTCAGGGCTCTCACCCCCAGCAATCCTCATGAAAGAATTCCACTTCTTGCCAAAACCAGTTTGGCTCAGTGGATAGAGCATTGGCCAACGGACTGGAAGGTCTCAGGTTCGATTCCGGTCAAGGGCATGTACATTGGTTGCGGGCACATCCCCGGTAGGGGGCGTGCAGGAGACGGCTGATCAATGTCTCTCTGATATTTCTAACTCTCTATCCCTCTCCCTTCCTCTCTGTAAAAAATCAATAAAATAAAAAAATAAAAAAAAGAATTCCACTTCTTCCCAAAGTCACCCTTTACGCTCCTGAAATCGATTTTTTCCCAACCACTGCTCTACTGCGCTCCTCGGAAAACTTTAATAATGCTGGAGTTTTCTGAAAATCAAAATCGGCTTTCTCTGGCTCTGCTGGTCATCGCTCTGCCCAGCACTTCCGATTCTGTCCTAACCAGTCCCTCATCACAGATTTGCCAAGCCAATCTACTTCCCGACTTCTGACTTTCTTGATATTTCCCATTCAAGAACCTGTTTGCTGTGGCCTCTTCACACCCAGGTCCTGGCAGAAAACGTCTCTGCAATTATGGGGAGACTCACTGAGCAGAAAGCACCACTGGCTTTTCAGCTTTGAGAATTTATAGTATCTAACAGCTCCTCTCGCTGATGTTTATCAAGCAATTACAGCCTTGCTGGCAGCAGTGTTAGAATCAGTATGCCTGTGAGGAACCGGGAGTCTGCATATCAAAATCATTTCCAAAAGTCACATGAACCCTGGGTCTGTAGAGGTTGGCACAGGACCAGGAGGAACAAACCAGTTTCAGATTGAGCATCTTCTATTTTCCTAGGAAGGGAAAAGGAACAAGACATAATTGCTTGTTCCTCCCTGTGGAGGTTTGATAGAAAGTTGGAGGAGCAGCTGATTCCAAGTCCTCACATTGTCATGTAGATTTCCCTCTCCAGAGGGAACAACATTGAAATGCTTCCAGCCCCATTCTTCACCTAGTCATACCTCCCCAGATCAAGAAGTAACTTTTGTGACACAATTGGGAGAAGAAACTGAGCATGCTCAGTGCTGCGGCTCTCTTTGGTGTAAGGGTGGTCTGTCTGTCCCCAGCAGAGCTGTGTCTCCTTCTCTTCTTGCTCCCTGTGATCACACAATGGAGCGTAGGCCTGGCGCCTAGAGACAAAACTGAGAGTGTCTCTTTCTGGCTACACTATTGGGGTTCTACACACATAAAGAGTAACCAAGGGTATGTGTGTCCATCTTGCACTCCCAAAGACACTCGGGAGTGAAGAATTCTGGAGCCTAACTATAAGCACACATCTAAGCCACATTATCTCACCCAGCCTAACATGGTTAGTAATGAAACTGATATTCTGATCTCCACCCGTGAACTTTCTGTCTAGTTTTGTGTGAGAAAGGATTTAGGAGAGGAATAAAGAGGTTGTATTACTGGCTTCATAGATGCTCCAATAGCTAAAGAGAAATAATTATGCATGCTTTTCACCCACAAGGGTGAGTTGGCACTTGATTGGAATGTGTGGAGTTTAAAGATCTCACCTGTCACTTACTATCTGCATAACATTAGGCGAGTTATTTAACCTCTTAAGTGACTCAACTGTGCATTGAACTACTATTTAATGAGCACATACTATATGCCAGGCACTATTCTAGGGTCTGAGAACACACTACAAAAAAAAAAAAAGACCAAAACGTCTGTCTTCAGGGACCATTCATTCTGTAAAATAGTTCTACAACATCAGATCAGTAGGAGGATTAAATGGGTTAGTATATGAGATGCAGTTAAAATGGTGCCTGGAGCATAGTAAGCTCTCAATAACTGATGACGATAATGATCTTGGCTTCATTTAGAGCAGCAATAGCAACTCTAACTGAATAATTCTTGCTATTAAAGCAGTTCTTCTTTCTGTGTGATTGTCTCTGGGCTTTAGGATGTCCCATGATGCAAGGATGATTCTCTGGTGAAATATTTTATAGCTTCTGAATTCTAAACTCCACTATCAAACCCTACACTCAGCTCCTTAGGGGGTAATGTCATTTAATATGTTATGCTGTTTCAGGAGGAATTGGTCTTTGACTTTGAAAGTACAGAGCTTTCAATATGTATGTATGCTTGGTTTTGCAACATTTAGGTAAAACATGTTCTGCATATAGTGCTTTTAATTAGATGAAGATAGGCAATATTAAAAATATATTTTCTCATAATCTTCTTTGCAACAGTTGGAGACAGCTATGAAACCAATGAGGATGTTGCTAAATGGATTAGACATTTTTTTCAGGATATTTTACACCCAACCAGTATGGCTCAGTGGTTGAGCATCAAACTATGAAATAGAAGGTCATACTTTGATTCCTGGTCAGGGCATATGCCAGTGTTGTGGGCTTGATCTCCAGTGGAGGGCATGCAGGAGGCAGCTGATTAATGATTCTCATCATTGATGTTTCTATCTCTCTCTCCCTCTCACTTGCTCTCTGAAATCAATAAAAAATGAATAAAAATAATATTTTAATCATCACTATAGTTTTGGTCTAGTTGGGGATTCCAGGCTCATATGTTTGCTGGGTTGGTACTAGTATAGAAATGGTTACTCTAGCACAATCCAGGTCCAAACACACCAATGTTTACAATGCAGCTCATCTAGATTTCATCTCAGACCAAACTCCCTGCATATTCTTTCATCAGAGTTCTGTTATCTACATGCAACACCAGGATCTGATGTACTAGCTTGGTCATGTGTTAGAATCTGTCTATTTGAATTCCTGTGTAACCATCTGTAATGGGTCCAATTATCTCAGGCACATTGATGTTCTTTTTTTATTGAATTTATTGGGGTGACACTGGATGACAAAATTATGCAGGTTTCAAGTACACAGTTTCACAACATATCATCTGTACACTGCATGGTTTGTTCACTAACCCAGGTCAGGACCCCTTCTATACATAAGAAATGATTAATTGTTTTCACTGGTAATGAATAACTATCCAACACAGCTCATTTAGCCATCCCTTCATTCAATCATCAAAATGCATCTGCACTTTAATCAAACACTGGGATCTGCAATTTTATCTTCATTGTGAAATGGGAAATCAAAACTGAACTTAAACATCATCATGTACATGAGGTCCTAAAAATAATTAGTAGATCATTAACCAAAACATTTTCCTCCTGACCCAAAGTCTATCAAACTACAGACATGATCTGTAGACATTTACCAAAAACTGTCCATTTATCTTGTCAAATCTAATAAATATCACTCGCTGGATTTTAAGGGCTAATCTGAAGCAAAACCCTATGGGACCTAGCATTCTCTGACACTGTACGTCCCGCCTTCAGTTGTGGACACTCATGATATTCATTATAGTTAACTCTGTATGACCCAGGAAAAGGGCACTGTCAGTCTTCCTAAACCAGTCAAACATAAGATGATTGACCAGTGTCAGATCTTTCTTTTCTCAGTAATGTGTTGCTAAAATATCTACAAATCCTTGCTTCTATTTTCTTAATAAAGCAACTAATATTTAAACAACTTTTGGTGAGCTCTCCATTTTTTCAGAACTCTATTTTTTCAAAATAATTACTTTCAACCTGGAAGCACTCATACAGTGATATTTACTTTTCTATTACCATGAAATAATAAAAGAGAGCATAAAAGAACTGTAGGAGAAAGGGGAGCTCTACTTACATCCCTGAAAAGAGGGGGATATGGAGAGAAAAAAGCCACTAGAACTGTCCTACCAGTTCTGGGAGCAATGAAATGAGGTGAAATGCATTCTGACTCTTTGGGAATGATAGCAGAACCATAAAAACCTATGAGTAAAAGGTTTGAGTTTATCTCTAAACTTTTCATACTGGTTGAAAGTATATATGCTATATGGATGCTGGTCATCCTATCTAATAAAAGAGTAAGATGCAAATTGACCATACCTCTGCTACACCCACCAGCCAATCAGAGAAAGTATGCAAATTAACCCAACCAAGATGACTGTGGCCACAGAGAGAGCAGGAGGGAGGCTTGGGTTGCACGTATCGATTGAGGAAGCCAAGCTTTTGGCACACCCTGGCCGGCGCTTAAGGCAACAAAGTTTCATTGGCTGTGCCAGCAGAAGGCTTGGCTCTGCTCCAGGCTACAAAGTTTCAATTGTAGAAGATAAATAAATCCCAGATACCAGGACCTCCGCTTGGGTCGCAGGGGGGGTATGGCTGGCCTGCAAACCACCACAGGCTCCTTGCCCAGGCCAGCCCACATGCCAAGGGAATGCCCACCCTGATCCAGGACACCCTTGGGAGAAACCAGCTGGCCCCCACCCGTGCACCAGGCCTCTATTCTATCTAATAAAAGAGAAATATGCAGATTGATCATCACTCCAACACACAAGATGACTGTCCCCATGTGGTCAAAAGATCCTGCCCCCATGTGGACACAAGATGGCCACCACAAGATGGCCAGCAGGGGAGGACAGGTGGGAGGGACCAGGCTTGCAAGGGAGGGCAGTTGGGGGTGACCAGAAGGCTGGCAGAAGAGGAAAGCTGGGGGTGACTAGGCCTGGAGGGAAGGGCAGTTGGGGAGATCCAGGCTTGCAGGGGAGGGCATTTAGGGATGTCCAAGCCCACAGGGAAGGGCAGTTAGGGGCAAACAGATTGGCAGGCGAGCAGTTAGGCATCAATCAGGCTGGCAGGAGAGTGGGTAGAGGGTTATCAGGCTGGCAGGCAGAAGTTAGGGGCAATCAGAAAGGAAGGCAGTTGAGCAGTTGGGAGCCAGCAGTCCTGGATTGTGAGGGATGTCCGAGTGCCCCTTTAGGCCTGATCCAGGATCAAGCTTAAACGGGCAGTCAGACATCTCTCAAGCGGTCCCAGATTGGAGAGGGAGCAGGCTGGGCTGAAGAACACCCCACCCCATGCCTCTAGTTATTAATAAGAGAGAAATTTAAGTCTTAGCAGACTTATATTCAGTAAAATAATGGTTGGCAAAAGGACAAATGATGATAAAGTTAAATGGTTTATTCGCTTATTAAACACTTATTCGGTGATACTCACTGCAGGATGTTGTGCTAAGTGTTGTGGGGAAAAGGCAATCCAGAAGATAATTCCTATAGGCAAGAAATTCTGAACCTACTCAAGAAGATAAGGCATATACAAAAGTAACAATACAGATATTTTCTATTTAGGTAAATGTCAGCAGTTTCCACCCATTCACCTACGTCAAAAACCTCTAAGCCAGCCTTGATTTTTCTTCTTCTCTCATCTCATCTAGCCTAACTAGATAGATGAGAAGGGATGGGCAGTGAGTGAATGTGGGAATGAAAGACATTGTTTTCATAGTCCCGCAAGGACATAAGTGCCGGAAGAAGTGTTAAGAATTAGTGGAGAGACAGAGGAACATCTATCAGATGCTCAAACCTCAGAGGGAAGGTAGGGGAAACAGAGGTAAGGCAGAGAGATCAACCAAAGGACTTGTATGTATGCATATAAGCATAATCAATGGACACAGAAACTAGGGGGGTGAGGACATGAACAGGACTGGAGTGGGGGTGCAATGGGGGGATAAGGACACATATGTAATACCTTAATCAATAAAGAAAAAATGTAAAAACACACAAACACAGCTAAAAGATAGGCATCAATGGCTAAAACCAGGAGATGTTTACATCTACAGAAGCAGAATAGGCGGGAAGTATTAAAGCCAAGAAAATTCTTTGAAAACATGCACATAGGAAGTCATCTGAAAACTGAGGAACAGAAGAATGAGACCACTATCAAGAATGAAAATGGGAGCAATAAATATTTACATGAACTGAAGGAGAAAGAGGTCATCAGAGAGAGAGAAAAAGTCAGAAATGCTCTATTACTAACTAAAAAATGTGACAAGATAATGGCCTATGTGAGACTATGTAATAACCTATAACTAATTTAAAGAACAATTTAGCAAAATAAGGCTTAAAGAAAAAAATAAACTTTATTATCTAGCATTTCTAATGTGTAATAATTTAGCCCTTCAGTTATAAAGTTAATATTCTGAGACTATTTGTAAAGTATTTAATAAAGATATAAGAACATTAACAATATTTTAATGGTTTTAAAAGCCATTTATTCAATGTAGGCAAAGGTGATAAAAATAAAATTAAACATTATGAAAAGTCAGTCATTGTCATTAATTCAGATTAATGACAATTTGGAGCCATAACTGATAAGTAAAAAAATTGTTGAATACATTTAAACTCTTCCATAAAAACTTTAAAGGAAAATAAATTCACATATCATGTACATAAACTATTACCCCTAGCTGATAATCTTGTCATAAAAAAAATAAATTGAAATTTCTTTATATCTTGTTAAGGGCTCATAAATAAGATATTTTGTAGCTCACATGTCACATCCTGTCATATCTTATCCTACAAATGGCATACTATCACCTCAACATAATGTCCATTTCTGTACAATTAAGGGGTTTGTAAGATCCCATGACTTGGAATCAGAGAAATCTTAAGTTTGCATCTGAGTTATACACCAATAATTCTGTGATGCTGTGCAAATTACTCAAATTGCATATGCTGCAATTTGTTCACAGATGAGCTTCATAATGTCCATTCTTGACAGTGCTTTTACAAGATATCAATGAAATGGTGTCTGTAAAGTATACTGTGCCTGGCACAGGTTAAACACTAAAAACTGGGTATATGTTTTACCAGCAATAGGAATTGTGTTAGTTCTATATTGTGTAACAAATCAGTATAAACTTAGCAGCTAGAAACAATCCCCACTTCTTCATTCATTGTTCTGTGGGTCAGAAGTCCAGCATGCCCCTGGCTGGGTTCTCTGCTCAGGATCTGAGGCTGAAATCAAGGAGTCAGCTGGGCTGTGTTCTTTTCTGGAGGTTCAGGGGAAGAATCAGCTTCCAACTTCGTTCAAGTTTCTGGCCAAATTCAGTGGCTTGCAGAGTTCCTTATAAAACTAAGGTCCCCCTTTTCCTTGCTGCCTCTCATGGTTCATGTCTGATGTCCACATCCCCTCCCACATGGCACCCTCCAGTCATGGAGACTTTCCTTCATGTCAAAATCCTTTTCTGTTTCAAATCTCCAGGACTTCATTTCTGACTTCAACAACCAGAGTTAAAAGTTATATATAATTAAGTCAGCCCCACCTAGATAATCTCTCTTCCTTAAAGGCACAGTGCAATATCTTGGACTTTTATTGGGTTTGGGGGGTCCTTAATTCCTGATTGATCAGACAAAAGAGAAAAATGCATCATTTGGAATGCCCACTCTATCACAAAATAATTGTAAAACAATGGGCAAATTATTGGTCTTGAGTTCTTATTTTCTTAGTAGTAAAGTGAGGATCATCGTATTACCTACTTCATAGGACAACTAATAAACCTTAAATCACTAGAGGCCTGATGCATGAAATTCATACAAGAGTAGTCCTTCCCTCCCTCAGCTGCTGGCACCAGCTTTCCTTGCAGCCCTGGCTTTATTGGGAAGGTTATCCAGAAGGATGTCCAGTCTAATTAGCATACTATGCTTTTATTATTATAAATAGGTAGCATGCTTAGTGCAATATCTGTCATTCAAACCATGTTAGATATTACTGTTAATTCGTTATGACTATTATAATTTATGCTATAACTAGCGGCCCAGTGCATGAAATTCATATGTGGGTATGGTCCTTAGGCCTGGCCTGAGATCAGGGCCATATTCCCCGGCTGCTATCAGCCGGCCCCACCTCCCACCCACCCCCACCTCTGGTTCCCCATTTGCCATCGGACAATTGGAGCCTGCCTGCTGAAGAAGAGGGAGATCAAGAGGTTGGTTGGCAGCCTCAATCAAGTGACTGGGGCCTGCAGGCTGGGGGCAGCTCCTGCATTGAGCATCGGCCCCCTGGTGGTCAGTGTGCTTCATAGTGACTGGCTGTTCCACTGTTCAGTCCATTTTCATAGTGCCCATTTATTATGTAGGATTATTATATAGGATATTCAATTAGATAACCTCTGAAAGACACTGTAAAATTTAAAGAGTCCATATAAAACTAATAATAGCTCTGCATGATCTCAACATTGAAAAACACGTTAGTCTTATGCTACTCAGGCTTTTGAAATACATTTTTGTAGTTTTTTGTACTGGTTTCTATCATGTGCATGCAGACATTCTTCCAGAGCTTTCATTTTGACATTAGAATGCAGTGGCATATGCCCTACAAACAATATTCTTTTGTTCAACAACCATTACTCACAAAGTCCCCAATTCAGTAACAGTGAGAGCCATTTCACTGTATCAGTTACAAACTCATCCTAATGGCTCTAATTTTATGTGGTACTGAATTCAAGGCTCATGCATGACAGCTGAAACCATGTATCCATCAACACAGTTTTTGACAGGGATGACTCGTTGTAGGGCATGCCAGAAGTACAAATCACTAAAATTGAAAGATAAAACCGATGGTTAAAGGCCTAACCTGAGCACCCCAAATAAATAGGCATGCAAAGTACAGATGTGTCTATGCATTTTTAAGTATATGATTGTTGGATTCACATACATAATGAATTGGCAAATAGTGAATTCCCAGGTACTGTGCCAAGCACTGAGGAGGCACAGTAACAAACGAGAAAGACACAGCTGCTGATCCTCGGCCATTTAACTTCCCTCTCCCCACCAATTACTGTCACAGAGGTCTGAGATTTCCGACTAACACTTCAAAGACTATCTCCTCTTAAATATCTGCAGCTCAGGCTATGGCTTCCCAGCCCATATGCCAAAGCTCTTTATTCCTGGTAACTTGGAAAGAAGCTTTTAAAGATACATCCAATCAGTTGTGTCAAAATAGCGTAACAACTTCATGAAACATGCTTTGTAAGTTACACACAAAGCACTGTTGCTGAATTAAATCTATCTGGAAACCAGATTTGACCAGGGTCACCAACATTCTAAGATATTATCTGTCACTACTGAAGATACATTACAACCTGAGATATAGGTGCTGTTTGCAAAGTTGCCAAATATCTCCAGTTCTTCTACTTCTGAGTAAACGGTCGAGTTGACTTCCCTGCCCCTGGAAGCTAAGCATGGTTATATGTCTTCCTTTGAGCAACAGAGTGTGAGCAGAAGTAATGGGAGGTCACATCTGGGAAGAAGCTTCAAGTGATAAGATGGCCACCTCTTTTCCCTGCCACAGTCACTGGCCATGTTTTAGACGACGCATGTCCATCAGCCTGAGACTCTACGTGAAGACGAGGTGTAGGAGAGCCCAAACCCCACGCATTCAACCTCAGTGGACATTGTGGGTGATGAGCCAGATAAAGGAGAGAGAAATAAACATGATTGTTGTAAGCCAAGAGCAGTTACTGCTCCATAAGCCAGTTCATTCAGAATAATAGACCTGGTAAACAAAAATAGGTCTCTGACTCTATAAAAATGAAAGCCAGCTCAGAACAGTGACGTAAAAGCCCTTTTTTGAGGTTATCCAGGAAATTGTTAGTGTGGTTGACTTAGTAACAGACTGATCTTATTATTCATTTTCCTTTTCATGTTGAATTAAATGGATACAAGTAACGTACTATGAGAGCATGGAGGAAGGCACCATCATTTCAATCCAGAAGCCTAGAGACAGATGATTTAGTCCAGTGTTTGAACAACCAGAATCAAAATCGAGAATATTTGATGAAATGCAGATTCCTAAATCCAAACCCAAACTGATGGAATACTTGAGGATTTGTTAAACTTGTATCTAGCATGTTATGCAAATGTTTCCTTCATGGCCTTCATGAGAAATATTGGTTTAGGGCCAGAGGCTACAAAGTAATCAGTCTCAAGTGTGTCTTATTTGAGAAGCACAAGATTTTGTTTGTTTTTATTTGGTTAGGATTGTGTAGCCTTTAAAAATTGAGAAACTTCCCATTAAAAAAATCAATATTTCCAATGACTTTTGAAAAAATATTGGAATATCTGGCAACTCTAATTTCAAACACTTATATGCCAATCATCAGGTAAAACCCAGGTCACTTTACACAATGAAGGCACACTCCCCAGTTCTTCAGTCTCTATAATGTTGACTTAACGCATCTTTTTATCTGCCCTGCCCAAAAGAAGCAAAAAGTTTGGTTCCCTTATTCTGGTTTCTGGACATTGTTACACATACTGGAGAATATTTTCTAGAAAAATGAAAGTCATTGAAAAATGTTGAGCAAAAGAATTACCTACTCAACTGTAGTCCTATTTAATAAAAAAGTAATGTGTAAATTGACTGTCACTCCAACACACAAGATGGCTTCCTCCATGTGGTCAAAGATTGGTGCTCCCATGTGGACACAAGATGGCTGCTGCAAGATGGCCAGCAGGGAAGGGCAGTTGGGAGGGACCAGGCTTTCAAGAGAGGACAGTTGCGAGTGATCAAGCCTACAGGAGAGGGAAGTTAAGGGTGACCAGGCTGACAGAGGAGTAAAGTTGGGGGCAACAGAGCCTGCAGGGAAGGGCAATTAGGGGGGACTCAGGCCTGCAGGGGAGAGCAGTTGGGGGGACTAGACCCTCACGGGAGGGAAGTTCAGGGGGGGTCAGACATGCAGAGGAGAGCAGTTTAGAGGGGTTAGGCCTGCAGGGGTGGGCACTTGGGAAGGAAGTTGGGGGCGACTGGGCCTGCAAGGGAGGACAGTTGGGGGTAACCAAGCCTGCAGGGGATGGCAGTTAGGGGTGACCAAACTGGCAGAGGAGGGAAGATGGGGGTAACCAGGCCCGCAGGGTAGGGCAGTTAGGGACAAACAGGCTGGCAGGAGAGCAGTTAGGCACCAATCAGGCTGACAGGGAAGTAGTTAAGGGTGATCAGGCTGGCAGGCAGAAGTGGTTAAGGGCAATCAGGAAGGCAGGCAAGTGAGCAGTTGGGAGCTAACAGTCCTGGATTGTGAGAAGGATGTTAGACTGCCCTTTTAGGCCTGATCCCATTGGAGAGGTTGCAGGCTGGGTTAAGGGACACACACCTCTAAGCACAAATTTTGTGCACCAGGCTTCTAGTTAAAACATAAAAATCTGGTCACATAGAAAGTAAGTTAGAGTGAAATTTATGTACTCAATGTTTTATGTTTTGTGTTTTTTTTAGGGGTATGGAGATCTTTACTATTATTTAATGGTCAGATAGATAACTTGACATGGACTAAATGAGATTTCTAGCTAAATGTACAGGGTACAACCCCTTTAATAAGAAAACTGTTGCTTGGTTTCAAATTCTATCATCAATTTAATTTCATTTTCTATTTCTATCAGGAATTTCAGCCAGAGTTCACCAGGTCTGCCATTATTAGAAGACAGAAAACCTCATTTCTAAAATTTTAAAGTTAATTATTTATTTAAAAACAAGCTGGCCAATCAGATAGATGTCTGTGTAAAGAAGATAGCACAACTAGAATCAGGAGACTCGAGAGGAGAAAAGATGTTTGGAAAAGTTATTCTCAGATAGATTTTTAGCTCTTGCAATTTGACAAATAGAAATGCCACTAACCATGCAAGGGAACCACAGTATGAAAAGCAGTTTTAGGTGGCAAAATTTACTTTCTACAAGTCTGAGAAATTTTCATATATGAAAAACACAGTTTATCATTTGTCTATTCATCTATTTGACAAATGTCATGATTACTATCTACCTCCTAGAAGCATTAAACATTCCTGGGCAAGAGCAACACACAAGGAGTAATAAATGTCTGCCTTCAGAGTTCTTAGAGTCCAATCAGTGGAACACGGAGGTACAAAAGAGCACAAAGATTTGATGCCAAATGTAGTAGTAATGGGTGATTTGTTCAATAGAAATGTAGTGTGTGGGTGTGTTCGGTGGGGGGTGCATATGTTAGTCATATAAGGCTGCTAGAAAGTAATAACATCTAAGCTAGAACCAGAAGAAAGAAAAATGTGTTCCCCACAGAAGCAATAGCCTGCCTAAAGGCCCACAGGCTAGCGAAAGCCAGATGCATTAAAAGATAAACACTGAAAGAAGGTCAGTGAATTCAGTCCCCTTTGTGCAAGATAGTGATATGTAGTGAAAGATGAGGTCAGAAGAGTGAACAGAGGCCAGAGCCCATATACACTACATTAAAGTCTCTGGAGCGCATCCTGAAAGTGATGGGTGGTCACACAAGGGTGTTCATCTGGGCAATAAGGAGGAACTTTGCATTAGAAAACAGCATGAGGATGAGAGATCATGCACAGATAGGTTAGTGTTTGAGGTTAAGGAATGAATAAAAACCTTATTTTTCTGTTCACTTGCCCAGGAAAATCCTTAAGGTGAAAAGCAGTAAGAGTTAAAACTACAGAAGCTTAGGAAGCACATGTAAGAAGAGAAAAGATACACATGAACCGAAGAATGAAACAGATGAAGAACAGGAAAGGGACACAGAATTGAGAGAAGAAAAGTGAGTTTTAAGAGGAGCTAGATCTATGACATCAAACAGAGCACTTACAAGGCCTCTTCTCTTCATTCCATTCCATTTCATTCTCTATAATGCACCATGGGCTTGTGCTTGGGGAGCCTTAGCTGAGTACTGCCTTTCTATTCAGCATGGCCCAAGGACTAGCAGCATCAGCAGCACCTGGGGGCCTATTAGACATGAAGACTCTTAAGGTTCAGAGGGACAAACCAAATCAAAATCTGCACGGGAACCATCACCACCTCGGTAATTCATAGGCAATTCAACTTTTAAGTTCTCTAAATGTATCATCTTATCATTGTCACTGATATTTTTTCATTTTCCAAAGCAGGGCATGGAGGCGCAGAGCGGTTAAGTAACTTTTCTGTTAGCATTCGTAGATCTGGTAGGTATGTCTTGCAAGTAACTGGCTGAATATCCAACCCATCTTCCTTGTAAGAAACCTCCAGTTTTGTTCAGGGCAGAAATGTGCCCACACCCAGGAAAAACACTTCTTTCCTCAGATGCTCTCCTAGCAGGAAAGAGCTATGAGATAGAGGTGAAAACCAGCTTCAAGTTCTCTCGAGGTGCACTTTTCTGATGAAATTTGCTAATGGAGCTGGTGCCTTCTCTTCCTTTTACTCCAGGCTGGGTCATGGAGATGATAGCAAGAGCGGCAGCAGCCAGAACTAAATACTAAGGAACAAGACATAGAGTCTGGGTTCTTGATGCTGTCTCTTAGAACTCAGCCGGTACTAACAGCACCTACCCCTTGGCTACTTTTGTTTGTGAGAAAAATGGATTCCCCCTGAAATCACTGTAGATAAATATGTTTCCTTCTGATTCTTTCAAACACATCCTTAACTGAGAAAGGCCGAAATGATATTCTCCAATCACGTACATTTATTATCCTATCCCAATGCTAGGGAGCAAGGCTCCCTTTGGTCCCCTTTGGCTTCCCTGTGCCCCATAACATGCCGGTGGGATTATTGTGCCTTCTTCTAATGTCTTCGGACAGAAATATGTGAAGTGTCACACTCCCCTCCCTGAGTGGTGGGGGAAATTACGAAAATGACAGGTCACAAAACGGTTCCCTAGAGGGAAAGGATCTGAGGAAGGGACATTGTGCCTTCCGCCTGACTAACTCTCATACCCACGCACTTAAACATGCACCTGCCCACTCTCCTCATCCGCTGATAGATTTTGCTAAACCTCCCAGCTGTTCTGAGGCAGCAGGGCAGTGGCGGGAACTGCAACTGCCCCCCCGTGACTGGTGGCAGTCAGATGTCTGAGTGTGACATGCCCATATTAGAAGATGTCACCAAAAATGGCAAAGAGTAGATTGAGTGTGGCAGCAGCGAAAGGAGAGTGACAAAGGCTAGCAATCTCCGTGTAATAAGCAGAACAGCATCAAAATGTAAGTATCTCCATCCTGAGTTAATGACTGGGTCCCATTGGAAAACCTACATGAAGCTTGCCCAGCCAGCGTAGCTCAGTGGTTGAGCATTGACGTATGTGCTAGG
>JAAGEH010002528.1:21488744-21504354 GCA_011751065.1 Lasiurus cinereus
TTCCTTTCTGAAATCAATTATATATATATATATATATATATATATATATATATATACACACACACACACACACATATATATATATATAAGGAAAAAAAAGGAAGTCCACATGACCCTCCAATGCTAAAGCTATGAGTCATAAGACCAGTTTGGTGGTAACCAAAAACACCTTCAACAGCCCTTCAGATTATCTGAAAAGCTTGAAAGAATGCAAGTTGAAATGAATTCTTCTATAGCAATATTCTTCTACTTCATCTTTCTAATATTCTCCTTTTAAGACTCCTGACACTGTCATTTTGGTTTATACGTTTTAAGAATAACAAGTCATCACCCTGACCGGTTTGGCTCAGTGGTGGAGCATCGGCCTATGGGCTGAAGGATCCCAGGTTTGATTCTGATCAAGGGCATGTACCTTGATTGTGGGCACATCCCCAGTAAAAGGTATGCAGGAGGAAGCTGATCAATGTTTCTTCTCATCAGTGTTTCTAACTCTCTATCCTTCTTCCTTCCTCTCTATAAAACATCAATAAAATATATTTAAAACAAAAGAATAACAAGTCATGTTTGATACTTAATCTCTTTTAAATGGTGATATACTTTATTATAAATACTACTAGAGGCCCGGTGCATGAGATCTGTGCATGGGGGTGTGTGTTCCTCAGCCCAGCCTGCACCCTCTCCAATCTGGGACCACTCTAGGAATGTCCGACTGCCTGTTTAGGAGGATAGGGCCTAAACAGGCAGTCAGACATCCCTCTCACAATATCGTGGACTGCTGGCTATCAACTGGTCAACTGCCTGCCTTTCTGATTGCCCCTAACTACTTCTGCCTGCCAGCCTGATCACCTCCTAACCACTCCCTGCCAGCCTGATTGATGCCTAACTGCTCCCCTGCCAGCCTGATTGCCCCTAACTGCCCTCCCCTGCTGGCCATCTTGTGGAGGCCATCTTGTGTCCACATGGGGGCAGCCATCTTGTACATTGGAGTGATGGTCATTTTGCATATTACTCTTTTATTATATAGGTGCACAAGTGGGGGCCAGCTGGTTTTCCCTGAAGGATGTCCCAGATCAGGGTGGGGATTCCCATTGAGTGTGGGTTGGCCACCCAAGCAGAGGCCCTGGTATCTGGGATTTATTTATCTTTTATAATTAAAACTTTGTAGTCTTGAGCAGAGGCTAGGACAGGCCAGGGCAGGCAGAAAGCTTGGCTTCCTCCATCGCTTGGGACAACCCAGGCCTCCTGCTTGCTCTAGCTCTGTGGCCACTACCATATTTGTTGGGTTAATTGCATATTCACTCCTGATTGGCTGATGGGCATTGCTTGTGAGTGTAGTGGAGGTGTGGTCAATTTGCACGTTTCTCTTTTATTAGCTGGGATTACTAATATGTTTCTATTTACTATTTCCTGTTAGTTATCTTTAACCTTTAACTGTGTTGGTGATTAAGGCAAAAGCTACTCACAATGCTAAATGAATATTCAGTTTTAATTTTTAGTGATCTAGGGATTTACTGTAAAATTCTAATAAAATATCCTTTAAAATGGCTCTCCATTCACCTTTTATAACATTTCACCACCTAAGCTACCCCATTTACTCTCTTAAGAGTAATATCTGTTGGGCCATTTGTTTGATATTCTACAAAGCACAGTATACAGCCTCACATTTTTTTGCTTTGATGATTATTCTCTCATATGCCCTAGATAACTAATTAAATTTACCCTCCTATATTCCTCTCTACCTGACCTGAGCAGCAGCCTTGCAATTCCATTTTCTTTTAATTAAGACTTCTTCCGTGTTGGTATCCAAATTTTAATCTTCCTTGTAAATCTGCCTGGCATTTTAGTTCATTGTTTTGTATCTTAAGAAATTGGAGAGCCAAAACTGGATTTGGCTCAGTGGATAGAGCATCAGCCTGCGGACTGAAAAGTCCCAGGTTCAATTCCAGTCAAGGGCATGTACCTTGGTTGTGGGCACAACCACAGTAGGGAGTGTGCAGGAGGCAGTTGATCGATATTTCTCTCTCATCAATGTTTCTAACTCTCTATCTCTCTCCCTTCCTCTCTATAAAAAGAAAAATCCATAAAATATATATATATTTTTAAAAAGAAATTGGAGAGCTGCTCCATGCAATCACACTAACAAAAATTAATTTGTTCCATTTACCATAATTCTCTGAGTATGGCAGATTTGCTTAATTCTATTGTAAGAGCTTTTAAAAAATTCATGTAATTGTAAAATTTTGGACTTCGCAACCCAAATTTCTGAGCAGTAATTCAGCACCTTTTGCTTCAAATCTAAAACCTTCTTGTGAGTACCAAGGAGTCAAGTGGAAACCTTTCATCCCTTTCTAAATGTCTCCCATGACATTGTTCCCTTCCTCCGTCCACTCGTCCACTTCAGGCCTGGAGATGCCTTTGCCCTGGAAAGCTTTTAATACACACCATTCTGAAAGCACCTGGTCCTTTTCACCTTCCTAATGAAAGGCAAGGCTTCCCAATACTGACTAACATACTTTGGTACCACTATAAAGCACAATACAGATAATGGACTTGGGAATGCTATTAGGAGACATTTAATATTCTTATCCTTTCTTCAACCTTCTTAACCTCATGACATATCTCTACTCCTCTGCTCACAGAAGAAATTCACTGTACCATTCATTATATCATATTTCTGAAATATTTCTAAAATCTAGCAGACTTTACTAACCACCTCCATCAAGTAGTTGAAAAGACCAGTATCTTAATTTGGACATATATTTTTCTGTGAATACTAAATCAGAAGAAGAAAAACCTTACCTTTATATTATGCTTTAAATCAAACACATAATATGCTAACTAATAATATCTTCTTGAAACAGATAGACTGGCCCTGTACACATGACTGGGACAATCTTTGTGCTACATTTTGCATTCGTTCCCCTAACAGGGAACTAACATCCTAAATATTATTCACGGTGTTTATAAAAGGGATGTTCTTATAACAGAATACTATATTTTTAAATTTTATCTGAAATCTTTTTTAATATGTTTTAAATATTAAAAAAACAAGTAGAAATGTAAAAAGATAAAAATTTACATTTATGGACTTTTACTTTCCTACATGCTAGATTTTTTTTTAATTTTTAAAAAGATATAATAAAAACTTTCAAACATTTGAAAACTACTACCTATGATAAGTTACTTAAGATTAGAAAACCCAATAGGGAATTCTAAGGGACCAATGTCTTATGATAAATTGACTTCCCTAATTTGATGAGCTTCTACATGAAATCTTTTTGAATTTAAACATTAATTTTATTCTCTTTATTCCTTACTCTTAAGTGATAAAATATGTACCACAAGGGATGGGAGTATATCAAATTAAAAACAAGTTTCAGAAGTCTATCTTATCAGGAATATTAAAAATCCAAATACTTATTATATTACACCTCATGTCACTTATTTTCTTTATTGTATAAGACATATCTAGTTATTATTTAACTCATCTGCAGCTGAAAACAAATGAAGAAGGGCAGAAAGTAAGTTATCCTTAAATAAAAACTGAGTAGTATCCAGAATTTCCATTGGGATTAACATTTACTTTCTTACTTCTGGGAATGCCACACAACACAAACACTCTCATCACCCCTACAACAGACATGCTCTCTGATTGCTGTTTAGTTCCATAGATAGCATAACTCTCAGCCTGGCAGTAAATATACCAGAAATAACTCCCCCTTTCTGGGATAAAACTTACAGTTCAATAAAAGAAATATAGGATGATTATACAATATTCTTAATTAAAACGGGGGAAAAAAAGAAACTAATGTCTAGGCAGAAAGAGCCAAAATGTGGTGTGATATAAATTTCTGCAATGATTGGTTCTTGTTCACCATGGTATTTAAAGTAGGGCCCAGCCAATCCCTGGCATTGGTAAGAACCAGTTGAATAAATGAACTCTGCATTTAGGAACAGAACTATATATGGCACAAGTAAAAGTGATTTCTTACTTTTCTAAACTTCAGTAGTACGTATGTTCTTACAATGGGGCAATGTGTTCTAGTGTTTCGAGGCATAATAACAATTATAGTGTATCTACCTTTTCTATCCTCCAAGGAAGGTCATCCCTGGAAACCATCACTACATGTTTCCATTGTTATATCCTACAAATGTCTGGAACACAGGAAGACTTCAATAGACATGAGTTAGGAAACAGAATGCTGGAATAATTTCATTTGACTCCTATGCTGATACTTTGAAGAGTAATGAATTACTGACTGGCCAAGCTGTTTGCTTGGCCATTTCCACTACTAACATAGATTTCTTCAATATGATTGAGCTGTAGCAATAAAAAAAGTAATACTAAAACAAATGGATCAGTCATACTTATGGTCCAGTTTATCCACTGTATGTTTAAAGAGGAGGAAAAACAAAAGCACTTTGGTTGAGGCATGTTGTACCTGAAAAAGCAAAAACAATAATCCCTCAAAATTATGGCTGCGGGCAACACCTTTCCAGAGGCCATGGTTGAGAGAACAAACTGCTACTAGACAAAAATGTTTTAAGGGAAAAACAAAGCCTTAGTGTCAGATCATTAAAACACAGGTAGTATTTTCTGGGTCACATACTTCAATGAGATGACTTGAATTTTGCTGGAGAGATGCTATTTGGGAATGTAAATTCCACCAAGCAATCTAAGGCACAGTATTGCTTCCATGTACGCATTCTGCCTTGCCTGTGAAATAATTGCAAGCTACATATCTAGTTTAAACAACAAACTGAGAAAATGTTCTGCAAAATTACCTCACTCTAAACATTTCAGAAGAAGTCTCTTTGTAAGATTCTCTGATGGGGAGTGGGCAAGCAATACACAGCATTAGTGAGGGTATGCAGAAGCACTAACATGTTCTTTAGTCTTGCCTTGGAATATTAGAAAGGATCCAAATATATGTGCATAACATTTCCATGTGGTGTGTGCATGTGTGTGAGTACGTATGTGTGTATATGTGTGTGTGTGTGTCTGTGTGAGTGTGTGTGTGTGTGTGTGTGTGTGTGTGTGTGTGTTTAACCTAACATGCATTGTAATGAAGCTGATATGATTTCAGTGCCAGAAGGAGAGCCGCAGGCCAGGTGACAAAACTGAAGGAACTGACTTTGGAAGGCAGGCCCAGAGTTTCAACCTCCCCTGGAGCACCGCATTTCAGGCAGGAGTACCTTTCTGCTTTCTATGTTTCATGCTTTCCACAAAATAATTTTAAATAAATAGGAAACGACAAATGACTTGATGTTAGTCATTTACACATTTCCTGAAAGCTATTTACACCCTTGTGTGAAATCACCCTAGCTCATTTCCATTTTCTCACTCATCAAATAATCAAATGCAGCATTCCCATGACCTTCAGGCAAACTCAAGAGTAGAGAAGATGTGGTGGTAGGGAGTGAAAAAAGCCTCTGAAATTTTCTGATCCAAGGCTTATTCTGAAAATTATCATCCCACGAACACTTCTAGGAATCCCAGAAATCTAAGTCAGATGGGAAGATAGACCAGAATCTAGCTTTCTCATGCCGCTTGGAGAGCATCAGCCCCAATCACAGCTGCTAAATGAGGTGAATCCCAAATCACAGCTTTTCAAAGAAGCAGAGTCCCCAATACCTGGAGCTTACATTTCCTCCATCTGAGATTAGAACTTCTTGACAGTTCAATCTCTTCCTTTGTGCTCATCCTGCAGCCCACCTTTCCCCCTTTCCCTCCTCAATTCTTCAGAGTGATCGAAGATCCTCTCCAGATGCCTCAACCACCCCTCACCTCATATGATGCTGTCAAGTATCAGGCATACATACCTGATACTTAACAGCATCATATGAGTTTTATGTCTCTAAAATCACCACTGATGTCTTATCATGAGCTTTTTTTCCCTACAAATATAACTTTGCTCCTACAGATAAACTTATCATCATGAATTGATGATGCCAAATAGTTACATGTCATGATAATAATCATGAAAAGCACTAAATATGTCATACCTCTTTTGTAATAGGTTTTGTTTACAGAGATTCCATAAATATACAAAGGTGTGTCTGCCCAATGCAACGAATCGTGTAAGAAAGACAAACGTCTCCTTTCTTTAAAAGTGGGTTATATGAGCTACAATTTCATCATTTTTTTTAGGAGTCGCAGCTGTTATAAATAAAGTGAAACATTGGGTGATGCCCACTTTTGCATTCATAGAAGCAGTAATGTAATGGGATCAACAATAACAGCAATAATATCAATATGTATTGAGGTTTTAGTCTGCATGCCAGACACTGTCTGAAGGATTTAGATTTTCAAAAATTAAATCCAAGAAAACCAAGGTCACATAATTTCCTCTCATTGTACAAATAAAGAAGCAAAGGCAACGAGAACCTGAGTAACATGCAAAAGACATGCAGTTAATATATGGTGGCAACAGAATTGAAGTCCAAAGACATTGGTATCCAGAGCACTGATCTTAACCATCATTTATTGAATAATAAGATGTTATTTTGAGATCAGACTCCTCTTACATTCTGAAAGAAATCAGATTTTTCTATATTATTTTTGCCACTAAATAGCCTATACAGTGGTACCTCGAGGTACGAGTGCCCTAACATACGAGATTTTTGAGATACGAGCCGTCGAGCAAGCGATTTTTGCTTTGAAATACGAGCAACATTTGAGATAGGAGTAATCGCATGGATCGGGCCGGCTGCACACGACCCACCAGTTTACCGCGACTGGACTCGAGTGTCTCATAGTTTCCCACGCCTCAAGGTTACGGAACGAATTAAACTCGTATCTCGAGGCACCACTGTACTTTATTTTTATAAATTTGAGAGTAGTAAAATGCATAGAACATGTTAGCACACATCTCCCTATAGCCTGAGGATAAGTATCCAAGAGTGAAGTTGAAAATTCACCCTCAGCCCCTAAGTTTATGATTGTACATTATTTTTTCATAGCTTTAAGTTGAAAGATTCTCCAAGGTTTCAGAATATAAAATGAAAGAATATGGTGGGGGGGAGGAAAAGGTTCCTCAAAACAGCTTTTGAAATGCAATTACGCATGGTACTCAATCCAGATTCTCCAGACTGAATCTATAATTTAGATACCAAGCCTTGTCATTTCTAATCGTTGTCCCTGTTTAGCATTGTGGATGTTAGCTGTCAAAATATACAAGGCCTGTCTACACATTCATTTTTCCAATGACCCCTTAAAATTCATCTAAAAAACAAATGTTGCTCCTTTCATTCAGCTAACAATTGGAAAGCCTTTTATGGAATAAAAATAGATGAGCCATGTGATGAATTGTTAGCTCCAAAGACTAAAATGAAGACAAAAGGAAAAAAAATCGATTCAGTTATTCATTCTAACTAATCTGAATGTGTGGTCTTGGTAGATAACATGTAAAAGCAAACCCATCTCAAGTTTCCAGACTCACGGGGAAATAAACAAAAAAATGCACAACACATACCAATATTTTCTGATCAGGACTTTAAGGAGAGATGATACTCTCCTTGAAGAACTCTGCTATTCCTAACAATATAATACTTACCAAGTGTATGTCACATTATGCTTTCTTAAGCCCCACATATTCCTTTGCGATATACACAGAGTAAGAACTTCTTCCATTTTACAGATGAGAAAATTAAATCACAGTTCAGATAAATGTATCATCCCAAATCACAGCTTGTTCATGGCAGAATTACATCTCACATTAAATCAGGAACCTGAGCAATAGGTCTAACAAAGATTCCAATCCACCAAGAATTCGGCCTTAAATATGCTGATACTAAGAGTGAAAGTCTAATGTGATAATGGAATGACAATTGCTCCATTTATTTTAAGAATAAGCCCGATAGTTGATTCTTTTCCTGGTAGCATACTAAAATAAAATTAAACAAATAAATACAATTAATATTTACTCAAGATCTGTTAGAGTGAGTGCTTACCCATGCTTGTGAACCAAACAACAGGTGGGCCCAAATCCCTGACCTCAATGAGCCTATATTCTAGCAAAATAGACAAAAATAAGCAATTGACATAATATTAATAAAGATGTAAATTATCTTGTATTCATGTGGTTGGTCAGAATAGGTCTCATTGAGAAGGTGAGACCAATGGCTATCCAGGGAAAAGGCTCCCAGGAGTGTCCTGGTGCGCTCAAAGAACAGAAAGGAAGCCAGCGTGACTGCAGCAGCAGCAGCAGCAGCAGCAGCAGCAGCAGCAAGGAGAGCTGTGTGAGGGGAGGCCAGAGGAAGAACAGAGAGGCAGATCCTGCAGGCCCTTGGAGGTCAGCACAAGAAATCCTGGCTTAATTCTGAGTGAAGTGGAAACCATTGCAGGGTTTTGAGCAGTTGAGTGGCATGATCTGATTTAAATTTTAAAGAAGACCTATTATTAACCGTTAAATATCTTAAAATTTTATCACTCAATATATTGTGTAACCTTTGTTTTATATATATATATATATATATATATATATATATGAATCCCAATTTCCCTCCCTCCTCTCAGAATAAAATACAATTATGTACACATTCCCACAGAAAATACCAGCGCTCAGAACGTCCAAGTATCTTGTCAAGTTAAGATCTAGTAAGTGGCACAGCCAGGTGAAAAGAATAATTTTTCGAACTCCTGGTCCAACAAAACTGATTGCTCTTCCTTATGTATTCATTTATATGAAACTCACAAAGGGAAGAAAATAATAATGGAGATTAATTACCCAAATTATTCATCAACAGAGATGCTCAGCTTGATATATTAAAATAGAATCAAGCCTATTTTTCCCTTATTAATTTCTGGGACATCATGATACAGTAATTTCCCCGAACTTTCTATTTGGAATGACATATGAACATTCAGGCTAAGAATTTGGGATGCAAAAGTAACCATAATAATAATTTAAATTTACAACAGTACATTTAGAAAGTTTTTCAAATTCTTTTTAACTCTATACCATATAGTTACTGTGCTAAATTCTTTGCATATGTCATTGTATTTACTCTTCATCAAAACTCTTACGAATATTACTATTAATAATCTCCTTCTATACAGGACAAATATGACCCAGAGAGGCTCAGTGTTCAAAGGTCATAGGACTGTTCAGTACCAGAACCAGGATTTTTCCTGAATCCCCACAGTCTAAAGTTCTCTTCACTAAGCAACACTAGAATTCTGCAGCATGATGCTCAACATATCACTTCAACATGGTCAGCCAGATATGAGTAGCTCCATTTTACAGATGATTAACTGGTCAAAGAAAAGTTAATCAAGCCATCAACATTTATTTTACGGCCACAATATGCAAATCAATATTTAGTTGCTGAGGCACACAGGATTTATGATACAGTATCTTGCCTCAATGAGCTTGCAATCTTGTTAAAGTAACAAGAGACACGTAAAGAGGTAATAAATAATCCAAGATAGCACATAATAAGTACCAAATGAGATATAGAGCCAACAACGGCGAAAGAATTTCAAGAGAGAGAAAATTGAATCTGGGTGCTTCAATTTAGTTATGAAAAATCTTTACTAAAAAGGACTTGTGTTGAGGTGGTCTTTCCAGGAGAGGTAAAACTGAGAGGATGAGGAAAAATAATTTCAGTGAGAGGTGGAAAATATGACCGAAGGCCATGGGAGAAGACTCGAATGGATCTCGGGGGAAAATGAATTGATGCATTTGAAGGGCAGGACATATGAGAGGAGAAACAAAAAATAAAACCAGAGAGGCAGACTGCAGAAAATCTTGATTGGCAAGTTAGATATCTAAGGAAGGAGAGAGAGAATAGATCTTTGTTGAACTGCGCGTGTGTGGCACCAGCTTTATGTATATTTTTTGTTTATGTGATCCTATCATCAAACCTATGAAGTAGAAAGGGAGATATCCTATGGATACTTTACATAAAAGAAAACAGAGACGATCTGGCCAAGGCTTTGCTTTGGGTATGGGTGGAGCAAAAACTTCAATCTAGATCTATCTGCCTCCAAGGCCCATATTCTTTCCACTACTCATCATCATCATCTATTGAAGGCAATGGGGAACCAAGCAAGAGATCTGATCAAGAGAATAGAGTGACATATAAAGACATCGTAAGAATAAAAGAAGACAAATAATATTACCATCTTACTAATAATAGACAAACATGTAAGTTGACTATACCTTCGCTATGCCACCTGCCAATCAGGAGTGATATGCAAATTAACCCAAAAGAGATGGTGGTTAATTTGCAAACATAGGCGCAGAGTGCCAGGGGTAGGATGCTTGTGTCATTGTGATGATGCAGGCATTCTGCCCCACCCCTGGTCTTTCAGGGTCTCTGGGCAGCATGGGAAGGCGGAGCCAGAGCAGAAAGAGATGGCTCCCTCCAGGGCCTGAGGGGAAAGGGGCTGGGCAGGAGTGGAAAGGTGGTGCCAGCAGCCAGGGAAAGGAAAGCCCATTCTAGCACAAATCTTGTGCATTGGGCTTCTAGTACGCTATCAGATAAAGTTTAGGGAACAAAAACACTGGGCAAGGATATCCAATTAGTCCATTGTATTAACCCAAATAGTATGGTGGGTGACAGGGATCTATATTTGAGTCTTGACAACAGCAGTAAAAATGAATGTAAGAGATATTACAAAATAAATATAAAAAGATAAATGGCAAAACCCTTGTCCTGCAACAAGTAGTTTCTACTACCCACCATACAACCACAGTGCAATTCTTTCTCCTAGAGCCTCAGAGACAAAAGCCAAGGTCTAGCTCAAATATTTTTGATAGCACATAATTTATTTAAAAATAATAAAATCTATGGCTTAGGAAAAATATCTGCCTTAGTTCAATCTACCTCTCAAATGTCTATCATGAATTGTGAAAGCCTTATGCTAGGCATATTTCTATTGTATATGTTTGGCAACAGCTCGTGGTGATGTATGCTAACATGGAGAGTAGTACCTTATATTCATAAACATTAGACCTATTAATTATTAAGGAAATATTCTGTTCCTTTCTCTTTTTTTTCTTTTTCTTTTGGAAAACTAAATGTAGACTAGTCAACTGAATTATTTATGAGAGATACAATGTGTCAGATTTCTGGTTATGACATTTCTCTCTTAAAATGCAAGGTGCTTCTCAGGATTCAAATAAAAAACAAATAGCAATTAAATGGCATTTGTTTAAAAAGCAAGTTGTTTCATTCTGGCTTTTTCTGATTCCTAGATAATTAAAAACCATTCAGTTGCTAAATATATATAAAATTAACAACCACCTACATTTTTCAAAGAAAATATTTGCGAAACATACAGGCACTTAGTCGATTGCTTTTCAAGAGATTTAATATTGCTAAGTTCCCAACCTGGTAATAACCAGGCTAACTATATAAATCTTCGATGAATATCAAGTTTTCAACTAATCCGTCTTAATTTTGAATTAATTGTTAAACTGAACATCCTCCTAAATACCAAACATATGTGGCAAATGTGTACACACAAAGATATATATCTCACGTTTAGAAGGGATGAATAACAATATTTTGATTCAGAATCCCTACTCTGACCTAATCTCCTCAGTATCATCCAGCTATGCGGAAAGATAATTAAAATTTAACATATTTACCTTCATGAATAAAAATGGATTGTTTTCCTGAGGTGAAAAATGAATGTTTACATTTCAAGTCAAACTGTGCCAGAGCCCAATAAATGCAGGCCTACAGCTAACATCTATGGAAAATGTCTTTGAAAGTTTCAAGAATGCCAAACCTGTGCAGAGTTTTAGAAATGCCACATGCTGCATAAGAAATATCATCACAGAATCCTAAAAAGAGTACGGCTGAAATACAACTCAGACACTATTATTTATGCAACTTATCTTTGCATATCTGAACTGACATTAAAACGGGCATCTGTCTATGGGATGAGGGAAACCAAAGATGTTACGAGCATTTCTGCTCAATAATGTTACCCTTTACCATACTCTTAAGTTTCCAAAACTTAGCTATGGTAAATGAACTTATTTTAAAAGCTATTCACGTGGAAGGACAGAACTTACTTTCTATTAACCATCTCTTTTTTAATACATGGAAATGCCTTTGTACATAAAATGTATCAAAATATACATACTGACTTTAACTTCTAAAGGCATTATTTCATGAGAGTTTAAAAAGAAAGTAAAAATCTTTTTACCTCCGAGTCCTGGCCTAAGCCGATTATCATAACCATCCAGGAGTCTGTCTAGAATTCTTGTAAAAATGGTGATGTTGTTTTCTGGCCCATCTTCTTGGATGTTAGCCAGCACCAACCTAAAGAGATAATTTTACAAACTGATATATGGATATATAAATACATACATGTTTTCTGCAAATGCCAACATGCTCTTCTTTCTTGATTTGCATTGCCAGGCTCCCTATTAGTGCAACCCATTTTCCTCTTCACTTCTATAAATGCCAATATGTCTATGGAGACGGTAAACATGCTGTGGAAAATGGGTACTACTATTAAAAACCAGATTATTAGAATGTTTGATGTCAAAATGTTTCCAGAGATCTACTACTCAGCATTGTGTGTGGGTTATCCCTTTTCCCCCCCTAAAATCCCTTCTCTAGAATATGTTATAAATGTAGATGATCACATGCAGACACTCCTAATTATGTTATTCCAACTCCAATAATCAAAGGGTCTCCTGAAATCATTCTTCAGTGATTCGAACGTTAATTGAGAAAAACATTGCTTCCTTCGAGGCACTACATTTCTCTATCTTTCTCATGAATGTCTTCCTTTTCCTCTTTATGTCTTTTTCTCTTTCAAAGCGAGATGATTTCCTTACTTTGGGTATACCTCCACCCAATGGCCAAGTGCAATACAGACATCAGGGCAACTCCGCTGGCTGGGTTCCAGCTCTGTGCAGCCGGAGGTGGAGGTGGGCTCTGAAAGGATCCCAGCACACAGACAGCAGCAGAGAGCCTTAGAGGAGATCCTCCTGCCTGGATTTGGACTTGGAGGGAGCAGGGAGCAATAGGGGTCCCCCAAAGATTCAAATGTCCAGCTACTTTTGTAAGCCTGTGTGTGGTAAATTTGTAGAAAGAACAAGTGGTCTCGAAATGTCAGAGGAAAGAGGGTTAAAAATGATTTTTCTCCATTATGTGTCCATCAGAAAGCCAGAGACCTGGTTTTGTGACATCCAGCAAATTGGTGCAGAAGCAAAGGATGTATAAAACAGAATGTCCCTTTTCACTGTCGTTTTCCCCAGAATGAATCAGAGATTTAAATTATTGGTCAAAGATAGATAGATAGATAGATAGATAAATAAATAAATAAATAAATAAATAAATAAAGACTCTTTTATATAATAGAATAAAATACTGGCATGAGCATTACTGGTTAAATAGAGAACAGAAAACCAATAAAGAGAAATACAGTTAAGCTGAGGATTTTTAAAGATTATTAATTGACCACCTTTGTTCACTCCTTTAAAATAGAAGATTCTATGTAATCTGCATGCTGAGCAACCTGTATTGTGTAAAATCTCACTGACAGAGTCCATTTGCATTTAAATGATTATACAGCTAATAGCTAAAAATAGTCACAATACATCAAAAAGTGGTAACCAACTTAAAATATTGTCCTGAAAGCAGAAAAATATTAAAACGCCGATATGAAGATAAACATTTTAAAAATTATGTAAGCAAATTAGTTCATACCATCCAGCCTCAAACTTCTATATTGCCTTAAGCTAATTTTAAAACCAATCACTGAGATAGTCACAAAGTTCCACAGAGAGATTTTCAGTCAAAAGTGTTTTTTAATCACATGTTAGTTTCTTTCTAAATCCAATATTAAGATGTTAATGAGATATTCTCCAATTAAAATAAGTCTTTGTAAATAGATTTTTTTTCTCAGTTCTAGAAAACATGTTCATATTTGGACAACTGTTTGGACAGGAAAATGAAAAATTTTAAGGGAAATAGAGATATAATAAAGCTTATTTTTTTCTAAAATAAAAGGAATGGCTACATGAACATTTTTATGAATCTTAAATTTTAAGTCCCCTGTTATTTTAAAGGAAACTAAAGGCAATACATAAAAGATGCCCATTGGTGATAAACAATCAGAAAAGACTACAGCCAAGATGAAGTTACTGAAAGCAATAAAATTATTTCACGTTTGTAGAACATAGGCAAAAAAAAAATAGTTACATGTTTAAAATCAGTACTCTTAATGGTAGTAACCATTTTAAGAACAAAAGATATCCAAATGAATAATCTAAAAACTTGATTAATAAATCAAGCTTTCATCTTATTGTTTGTGATTGTGAAGTTGTATACTACCTCCACCTAGAGGCGTAAGGCTCACACATCACTTAGGACCTAAATTTTAGGTTTTCTATGTTGACTAAAAGAGTCAAGACCGAAAGAGAGAGAGAGAGAGAGAGAGAGAGAGAGAGAGAGAGAGAGAAGAGAGATAGAAGCATAAAGAAAGAATGTAAGAAAGAAGGGAAGGAGAAAAAATTCAGTTAACACTCAAATCGTTTTAGTTTGTGCCTTTTGCGTGGCTTAAAGGAAAACTGTTGACTTCTTCAATAAGTGATGGTGTTATGATGTGCATATCACTTAACCTCTTCAATTCCTGGCAAGAACATGCCATTCAAAGGGTATTGTTCCTTCAGTGACTTTTTTTTAAAAGACAATGTTTCTGTTCACTTTTGTATTTATAGCTAAAAGCATGAAGCAGTGAACTTTTTACCATCTCTGCCACTCACTACCTAGTTCAGTTTCTTGGCACGATCTTTTTTTCACCAGAAATAACACTCTAGCTTCTCAAAAGCCACCCCGACCATTCAAGAAACACCCCTGGACCCTGAAATCAGAGAGTCAAATACAACACAGGTCTCACCTGATTGGGTCCCACGTCAAGAAAACGAGAAGCAGTAACTGCAGGCTGTGGATGTCCAGTTTCATCTTCATGGCAGCTCTTGGAAAGCCAGGAAAGGAAACCAAAAATACACTAAACATCAAATTCAGCCCCACCGGTCCGACTAAGTCCCCAAAGACTGGCATGCCAGTTGGTAATTGGATAGAAAGCTATGTGTGGAGGCTGTTCCAGCGCGGGGGGGGGGATGGCTGAGTGAGCGAGGGTGGCATTTTTGTGTGTTTCCTTCTTACTTCTTTCCTTCCCTCCCCCACCCCCCGAGTTAATTAATTAATTAATTAATTTATTTATTTTTGACAGACAGAGGATCGAGTCATCACACTTTGCCCATCCTCCTCCTCAGACAACACTGTTGTGTGCTCGCACAGAGACGTCTGAATGATAACGCAGGGGACCCCGAATTGACCTGTGAGCTGGAGAAGAGTGTGGGTGGTGGAGCCGCGGGGAAGGAAAAGCAGGGGTCTGGGGGTTGGGGAGGAGAGACAGAGCACTTGCAGCCACCCAGCCCTGAACCAAGACCACCCCCGCGACCCAGGCGAGAACAGCCAGCACCCCTCCACCTTCAACACCACCCCCCGCTGCTGCAGCCCACTTTCCCCATGGTTCTTCTTTTCCCTGACAGCGAGCTGGCAGCCCTCGCACCTTCACCCCTTCCCTCCCTGGGAAGCCGAACGCCACCAGCGCCCTCGCTGCCCGGGCTCG
>JAAGEH010002528.1:21504754-21937556 GCA_011751065.1 Lasiurus cinereus
CCCCCTGGTACACTTTCAGCATCCTGTGGGTTTGCTCTGTCCCTTTTCTCCTCTGTTTAATCTGAGGCGTAAAATACAAACGTGCAATTTGAACGGGGGGGGGGGGGAGAGAGAGAGAGATTTTCCTTTTTATAGGGCACATAAGAAAGAATGTTATGCACATCCTACTGAGGCAATGCAGAGTGGTGGTTTATCTCTTCGAAAAGTAGTTACAAACGTTTCTGTCATATGACATTCCAAGTCGATACGTGCCAAACTGTTCGATTTCATTAGTGTTGAACCCAAAATTCTGATGTTTTTCCTAGAGGGTACAGTTTTCCTAACAGCAGACACTGCTATTCTACATACATTTCAGCTTTCCTTTATAGATTACTTGAGGAGGGTAAGACCTTTACATTGTAAATATTTCCAGCTGCTCTGTTTTAACCTATTAATTACTACATTCTAAATACGCATTTAATACGCTACAACCTAAACAAACATTTACTCTCTTCCAAGCATGCTCTATAAAGAATGGAACACCTCCTATCTCCTCCATCATTAATATCTCCTTCCTGGCACGCCCATTTGCAGAATCTAATTGAAATTCACAAAGATAAAAAGCATATCATTTAAAACCTTGCAACCAGGGGACCTAGGCTGCTTCTACTTGGTGGGATCACTTCACTTGCTAGCGTATTTCCTGTTTTCCATTTCTACGAGTCAATCTTCCTTAAAAATCTTTATCACCTTCACCATTTAGGTTACTGCCAAGTTGTTTGTATTTTGATAATGGAAGCTGAGCAGTGCCTGTGGTTCCTTCCCAACTTGAATTGCTATGCGCCAACAAAATGTATCTTTCATGAATGTCACAATTCTTGTCAATATCAACTTGGGTTAGTCTTATACTTACCACTACAGTTTTGCCCTGGATTCTAATGCCAATTTATGGATTTTAGTTTACTTGCTTTATCTCAACATTTTTATCTGTTGGAATGAATTATACCTAAAGAACTAACTAGTCTTATCCAATTGGCACCTTTATTAAATATGCAGTTCCGTTGCCATATGATCCACTCACATGTAACTTCACAAGCTGTTTTCAATTATTTTTACTTTTTTTTTAAACTGGTATGTTTAAACAATCTATACATTTGGATATGCCCCTATTTGTGACAGACTCGCAAAACAGAGCATTACAACACCATGACCTTGTTTTTTCTCACAAAACACTTTGTAGTTTTATTGATGTCAGAGAGCTGTGATTTAAAGGGAATGGCAGCCAGAAAAGCGGGCTGCAGGCAGTGGACATCTACGTATTGCTGTTTCCATGCTGATACTTTACTGTGTCACTAGTCCAGGCAGATTTCTCCTCGGAGTATCCAGCTTCCACAGACATCTGACAGATCCAGCCTCGTTTTCCTCTCCCCTCTCTGTGATGGAGTGCAGTGAACTGCCTGTGATTTGAAAGCCAGATTGTGTTGGTCGTGACTAAGCTCTTCCTACCCACATTTTTTTTTTTTTGGAGTATGTCCTAAGGCAGCCAATCCTGTAGAAGAATTGACAACTAATTGGCTGCAGATAAATCCATTCCTGACCAGGTTAGGGCAGTGCAAAACCTTATGTTTTAACTTGTTTGAATTATTCTCCCATGAATTAAATTGGAGGAGGGGGAGAGGTGGAGTTGGGTCACTCATATATTTCCTATCCCCAACACCTGAGTCTCTAAGGAGATTTCCACATGAGGATCAAAGACAAAAAGAAATATGAAGAATTGAGGGATCTTGGTTTTGTCTGATTTGGATTTCCTGACATCTTGTAATGTTGTACATTTTTAATATTCATTACAAAACTATTCATGTTTTTGAACAGATATTTTTGTAGAGCTTCCCCCTTTTCAGGCTCAGTTATATAAGGATTTGGCACTAATGCTCCAAGGAGACTTCGTGAATCTTTAAGTTCTATAAGATCATACGTGTATATGTATATATACTAGTAATACATGCATATTATATACACACATACAAACACAAATATACAGATATTTGTAGAAAGATAGACACATATCTGAACTAATAGCAATAGGCATAGGGGTTTAAATAAAAATAGCTTTTATATAACACATTTCTACAAAATGCATTTAGTCTCAATACCACAAAATTTGATCTCAGTGATTTTTATATACTTTGAAGTACCACACCTACTCTAACAAGAATGGCATCTCACTGTTTTACACATTTTGAAATATCAGCATGTTTTTCATATAATAAACTTGTATACATTTAGAGTGAGAATATAAACTAAAGAAAACTTAGGAACTAAAGCATAGACTACCCTCTTTTCACAGAATTAAGTGGTATCCTGTACTTTTACTCAGAATGCTTTCTAATTTCAAAATATGCTTGGAGTACAAGTTTATCCTCACATATTCACAATTATCATTAAAACAACAGCAAGCAAAGAAACAAAATCCTGGGCCCCAAAACTGTGCTCAGTTGGTGGAAGTATCTTCCTATATACAGAAATGTTGAGGATTTGATTCCCAGTCAGGGCACATACCTAGATTGTGGGTGCTATGCCCCACTGGGGAATGTACAGAAGACAACCAATTGATGCTCTATCTCCTCTCTCTCTCTCTCTCTCTCTCTCTCTCTCTCTCTCTCTCTCTCTCTCCTCTCTCCTCTCTCTTCTCTCCTCTCTCCTCTCTCCTCTCTCCTCATTTCTCTTCCACTCTTCCTCCAACCCTCTGTCTCCAAAGAGGATTTAAAAAACAACAAACCTGGAGCAAATAGCCATTTTGTAATTTTCAAATCTAAAACATGGCTTGATCAAGCTGCATATTTCCTTGTAAGTTTAATTTAGATGGATGGTTCTAATATGTCCACTAGCTCTAAGATTCTGAAATAAGAAACAGCTGGAAAGTGGGAGTAATTAGCCTTAGAAGCAAATAATTCCAAAACTGCTCTGTTGTATTAATGTATCTAGGTCACATTTCATTAGAACTAAATATATCATGTATACCAGCTCACATAAACTCTGCACATTACATTCTTCAAATGAAGTAACTCTGTTTATAAAGTAACTTTACAAATCCTTGTCCAACTTGCAAATCAAATATATAATGCATTCAGGATATCTTGTTGGTTTCTAAGATTTTAAAATCTAACTATTTACATCACAAACACTTATACAGAGGTAATGCTTTTGCCCTCCTTTTCTGAAATTATAGATAGAATTTCCAGGTTATTGAATTACTTCCTAAAACAATAACAATTTCCATAATAGAAGCCACAAGCTCCCTCATGGGAGAATGTACTGTAAATTTCCGTTAAGGATGAGCTTCTCCATGATTGGTGGCTCCTTTACCAGTAGGCAGGCACCTTAAATCATAATGATAGCAACGAAAATAACAAAAGTAAACCTATAGTCTCCTTTTGTACAGCAACATAGATCCCATTCCAAATACCTTTTGTATATTCATTTCAATTTCACAAGTAAGAGTTAGATTATTGTTCCCCTTTCACTGATGAGAAACTTGAGGCACGGAAAGCTTAATCAGGTGCACCGTCTTCCAATGGTATAAGCAGGAGTAGTCCAAGCAGTATGACTCCACAGTTTTCCTGTGCTTTAACTACATACTGTATCATGATAGCCAAAACTCTGGCTATGTGCATCCTCACCACCGCTGTTCTGGACAAAATATCCGTGTTTTCAGGATAGCGTGAATCTGTTAGTAACAGCAGTGTATTCATTCAACTAGTCTTATTGACTACTTTTATAGATAACCTGTTAGGTACCATTCTGGATATAATGATGATTAGGGCACATCCCCTACCCTCAAAGAGCTCACAGCAATTTGGAAAGGCATAAAATAACTACATTGCTAATTTCAAACAAATGAAGACTAAGGCCGACCTGTGCTCTAAAAGGTTATTTCAGCCTCATACTACCTTTACTAAGTAGTAACATGCCGATTAAGGAAAAAATAGCAATATAGGGAGCTTTTACTTGAATTAATAATTTGCAAATCTAGTTATTACCATATAACACTCAGTGGCTTATTATTAAGAACATGATTAAGTAGTTTCTGTGGCACAAAGAGCCACTTAAGCTCCTGAGACCAGAAAATGGTTATGTTCAGAATGAAAAAAAAAATCTATCTTGTATGGATAATTTTTAAAATGATAACACTTAATCATACAAAATCATGCAGAAGAATCCAATAATAGTAACAAAATCAGAAGATAAAGGGAGACCAGAATCTGATTTGGGCCCATTTATGTACTTCTCAGGTGGGATAAGATTGGTTCTCACAGAAGGATTAGTCCAAGAGCATTATTTTTAGCACCAAAGCTCTTCTCGCCTGAGTGGAAGACAGGGTATGTGTATTGTGAAAAGATGGATGAAAAAGGTAATCAGGCTATGAGTATTTCATGAGCAGTCAGAGAGACTTGAAAGAGAAAATAGAAACCAATTATTTCTAACAAAATGTGAACAATTATGGCAAATTAATTATGTATTGATATCAAATGATTTCAAATAATAATATGTAGATCATGTATCCTTACTAGAGACCTCTTAGTATTTGTCAGAGTAACTTGCTCATAGATTCATAATAAATAATTGCAGGTTTCTTTGTAGAGTTGAGCACTTTGGAATACAAATTGGGAGCCTTGATACCAGAGTCACAAATGCCATGACCTTAGGCTGTCTCAATGAAAAAGTACTGGTAACTCCAAGCTCTGTCTGTAACAGCTCTGTACACCTAGGCACTTGCTTTCCTCAAAAGATATTTTTTCTAGTGTTCTCTACCTTACCACCATCCCCCATTAAAATCCTGAAATTGGGAGTCATTCTAAAATATTTTCCTAAATTCCCTACCCTCCTACACTCACACCACACCACACACACACACACACACCACACACACACACACACACACACACACACAATTTGCTGTTGCTGGGAAAATACCACCCTGCACCCCCTATTATCTGATCTATTCTCCCCACTGGCAATTCCATAGCCTTAGCTGTCTTCACTTGAACCAATAAGAAGTAGCCTACTAACTAGTTTCTCTGACTCCAATCTCAGCTTTTTCTGGTCTGTGTTTTTTCTCCGGGTCCAACAAAGAATGTTTCAAACCAATTTGATAATGTCATTGGAAAATTCAAAATCCTTCTCAAAGTAAGTATCAGGTGCAACATCTTTTGTACTTTATATGTGACCCCTGTTCATACCTCCAACCTCAACTCTGCTCTTTTCACGCCCATCTTTTCACAGATGCACACACATCCATAATCAGCATTCCTTCCTCAACATCATTCTGTCCTCTCAGCGCTCTCCAAAAATGAAAACGTTTACATTTTCTCAGCACCTAATGGTTTTGTGGTCTCACTGCCCCATTCAACCGAAATGCCATTTTCATACTATTTACCTGGTAAACACTTCAAACCTCAGCCCTGTAAACTGTTTTTTACCCTACCAAAGAAAAACGAACAAACAAACATAGCTTCTTTTGTACTCCTGCAGAACTTAATACAGGCATTTACCATGAAACCTAGAATATGCGATGGAACTTATTAACTTTTCTATCTCACTCTATTAGCCTGTTAGCTCTTTAAAGGCAATGAGCCTCATCTTAATCATCTTTCTTTTCCAAGTGCCTAGCACAGAATCAGACATCTATAATCTTTCAGGAAATTATTGAGGAATAAATGACAAGAAAAATGAATCAATGCGTGAATGAATAAGCTAATGAATAAATGAGAGAATACATGAGCATCTATGCCTTCAGATGTACATACTTTTTCCTCAGAGGAAATGAGGTGCAACGGAGAGTAGTGGTTAAGCACTCAGACTCTAATGCTAAATACTTAAGTTCAAATCCTTGTTTTATTACTTCCTCGTTATGCAGTGTTGAATAAAGTCCTTAGTCTGCATATACCTTTGTTTTGTTACATGTAGAATAAGGATAATTGTAGACCCTACCTCATATGGTTTGTAAATACTTGATGAGTTGATATGTGTGCACAGAACAACACCTGGATCATAGACAACACAACGCAGTGTTTGTGGATATTATTGGAGGGTTTAAAAGTGGTTAGTTTACTCCCTGGAAATTTAGTAAATGAGATTTAGTTGTACTCATGGCCTTTGAATTTATTGAATCTTTTGACTCAGCTTTTCCCATCTGTTCCCATCTACTGTTTCCTGACATTCAGGTTCCCACCTTTGCAGAGTAATTGGTTAGAACCCTCCACATGTATCCGTATTCTCTTATGTTACTTACCTTTTTTTTTCTTTCATAAATGCAGTTCCCCTCATTCTTTCTCTCTCTTTTTATTTCTGCCCTTTTCTCCTGTCCTCCTTTTGATATGTTATGCCCTCCTTTTGATTCCAGTTTGGCCTGCATTTTATATTTTGTTAGTTCTCTATTGTCCCCTTTCTCTCCCTTTCCCAATAATATTCACATATAGCTTGAAGTCGGCATTGATGTACACACTTGTCTTTTGGCATATGGAACAAAAGTTTGTTTATAAGAGTACACGCAGGTAAGAAATGTCTATTTAGGCATTGGGATGTGCATGCCTACACGGCAAATGCCTGAACATCCTGTCTGTGTGTAGGACTCGGGATAAAGTCATGCTATTAAATCCATTTAAGTGTATTTTATTGATTCGTCACTTTCTCTTTCGAATTGGTTTCTGATTTGCCTGCAAATAAGAAATTGTCATATGCTGGATATTTTGTTTAAAAGAGACCCATATTTGGCCCTAGCTGGTTTGGCTCAGTGGATAGAGTGTCGGCCCACAGACTAAAAGGTCTAGGGTTTGATTCCGGGCAAGGTCACATAGCTTGGTTATAGACTCAATCCCCAATCCTGTAAGAGCACTCTCTAAAAAAAATCAATGGAAAAACATCCTCAGGTGAGGATTAACAACAACAACAACAAAAAGAGCCATATTTGTAACATCCAGAGAGCCAAAATCAGGACAACCTAGAAGATTCCAGCTGTGCTCCTAATCATATACCCTAGAATCTATTGGTATATCTAGGGCCCAGATTAAAATATGGCTACAAGATTCCCTTCCTTTTTGTGTGTGAGTTCCGGGAATTTAGTATCCACATACCACTTATCTGGAAATGAGAAATAAGAGGATTTTTGCATTAGGAGTTAATAAATTATCTTTAAAGGCTTTCTTTGGGAAGGGAGAAATTTTAAAGAGACTTATGACAGACATTAGTGCTGTCCAAAATATATTGCCCATTTCCAGCCTAGGTGTCTGACAAGGCTGAATTTCCTTACTCTCCTTGAAATTAGAGATGGCAATGGAACTTGCTCTGAGCACTGAAAGGCGCGCACAGGAGACATGGGTCACTTTCCAGTGGAAGGCGGATGAGCCGGTTCTCAGGCTGCCCCCTTCCCTGTTATCTGGTGGGGGCCAGTGACACTGCAAATGGTGGCTGCTCAGCGGGTCCATCAGTAAGAATGACAAATATCCGAGCTCCTGCCTGGCCATCCTTGAACATAGAACATGGAGTAGGAATAAGTATTAGCTGTTTTAAGCCTCTGAAATTTGTGGTGATGTGTTTAACCAGAAAACAACATAATAAAATAACCACAAAATAACTCAGTCTACCTAACTGCTGAAGGATGAAGAATAAAAGAAGTTTGGCTGAGTGTGTTATTTGAATACCAAATAGTGAATGATAGAATGGCACATAAAATATTCTCTGGCAGGAAAGACGTTCTTAAAGATTCTGAAATCACCATCTATAAATAGTGGCTTGCCTAACTCTGAACCAATTGATTTCTTTGGTCTTGGGTAATATTTGTGCAGTGTTTCCATATCTTCACGGTTCTTCACTTTCCTTCTGCACCTCAACACCCAGAGGGGTTGAAACAAAGCCTGAGGCTGTTTTATTGCAAACAGTTCTTTATAACCTCTACTTTATCCTTTCTCTCTGTGGCACAGACCTTGAATGTGGTGGCAAGGAGGATAAGAGGAGGGTATTCACTGAGTTCCAATGGGAACTTGCATTAGGGAAACACCTGACAGGTCCCAGAAATGGGATGGAAAAATTGTAAGAAGAGGAAAGTGGAGAAAAAAGAGGTCTGACTGGTACAGCAAGGGCTAGACATCAAAATTAAAGAGGGATAAATAAGAAAACTTGTTCTGAAGAGGAATTCTAATTAAGAATATAACTCTACTACATAAAGAAAAACAAAAAGAAATGGACTCTGACCTAACCATACAATGTGTAAATTCTAAAGTCATTTTTAGACATTTTCAACAATGTAGAAAAGGCCAGTTAGTCTATAAACTGAATACAAAGGTTGCTACACAATTCACTGTAGCAAAAATTTCTAGGTTCAAACTGCTTTTAGCTAGTCAATCAAGATTATTCAAATATAAGCCACGGCAACAATTTAATATTAAAATTGTGAACAGAAATATCTTTAATAAGCTCTTAGGGTGCCAGACACTATGATTTATCTCTATTTTTATCTCTCGCCATGCTTTTCATATTATAGGCTCTCAGGAAGTGTTGCTAGAAGGAAGAATACATGAGTAAGTAAACAAATAAGTGAATTACATGAATGCAAGGATGTGGAGAAGAGTTCATAAATGTTATTCACTTGTAGCTCATCTGTTCTCCCCTTGTCCATTCTGAGCCTCTCTATAGCTTTTATGGTCTTAGTGATCTTTCCAATATACAGATCTGTTTATGTCATTGCATAACTTGCAATCAATTGTTCACATATTTCCTATTTCTCATAAGGTCAAAACCAACATCCTTATTAGCCATGGTCCTGGATAACTTGATGACTCCTGCCTGGCCTTGAGCCAGTTTCCCTAGCTCCATCAACACGTTTTCCTCTAGTGCCAGGTTTCCTATTGCCATTTCTCCTCCGGCCATAGGGCATTGCAGCTCAAGTTCTCTCTGCTGGAAAGCTCTTACCCATTCCACTTACCTGATTTGCTCCCATTTATCTTTTATTTAAAAAACTAGAGGCCCATTGCACAAAAATTAGTGCAATAGGTCTTTCTTCCCCTGGCTGCTAACACAGATTTTCCTCTGGCACCCAGGACCCAGGCCTTTGCTCTGGCTGCCACTTTCAGTCTTCACTCTAGCTGGAGCACCACTCCTGTAGCTCTTTCAGCCACCTGCCTTCCCCCTCATAGAAGGCGTCCCACCCCAGCCAGCCATTCTGCTCCTGCATGTGTGCTGTTCAGAGGACCGGAGCAGCTGAGGGACAAGGCTGCCATCATCTTTGTTGAGTTAATTTGCATGCTTGCTCATGATTGGCTGGTTGGTCTCGTGAAGTGATGGTCAATTGCATATTTCTCTTTTATTAGTGTAGGTTAGGAAGCATTTCCTCAAGAAGATTTCCTTGACAGAGCCCCCAGCCCACCAGTCAGTAAGATTCCTTAGAGATTTGTCTCAGGTTGTTGTCATTGTGTATGATCCTTAGATTAACGTCTGTAAACCAACGTCTATATGCACCGTGAGTTCCAGGGCTGGGCTTATTTTTACTAAACATTAAATCCCTTGCAACCAGTACACTGCCTAACCTAGAGTAAGTACCCAATAAATAGCTATTTTCAAAAATGAAGGAATAAGTGAATGTGTAACAAACACAGGATAGGATATATAATGCTAGTTTCAAAACTAACATCTCATATTTGTAAATATAAATCTGCAGTCCAGTAACTTGGATTGTTGCCACATTCACAAAGCGCCTAGGGAAAACTAATGGCTTAAAACCATTATGACTGAGCCCCTGAACTTATGTAATGGGAAGGGCACAGTTAGTGTTGAATAGAGGTGGAGGTTGTAATTTAAATCAAGGTAGACTAGCAAGAGGAAATGATAAGAAAGATAACCATGGAAGACTGTTTCTACTCATCCTGTAGTATTTGTTCATGGTAAAGGCCAAGGGATTCTTGACTTCAAAGAATAGGCATTTTCCAGTGTTTAAGAATTGACCTTCCCAATGAATTTCGCCTTAGTATTCTCTGCCTGGATGGTGTGATCTATTCTTATTTAACTAGAATATAAGACGAATTAATAGCCCCACCTGAACCATATGGATGCAAGATCTACAAATATCCTAAAAGGATTTTGTCATAAAAAAATTGTAGTAGATAAAATACAAGATGCCTTTTATTTAATATGCTTATTAAAAATATCTACATCTCTAAGAGACTAATTTTCCCAAGAATTTGTAATAAATGGGAATTTTTAGAAGTCTGTTTCCTTTTAATAAACATACTTGCATAGTCATATTATGTTTTTGTAAAAAATAAAAATAGATTACCTCATAGCAAGTGTATCCAGCATCGTCACAATCTCAATATCTTCAATACTGTAGTTTTCAAGACACACACAAAATAAAAATTTAGGGCAAAAACAGCACTTTTCAACAATTGAATAATTTATTACGTTGAGCAACATCACAGCATCCAACAATTCCACTTTAGGCAAAGGTCTCTCAGAATTTCCATTTGGGAATTTTTTTTGTATCAGTTATTCTTAATCCTAAACTCTTTAGTCAAATGAATTGTTTGCCTGAGCTATATTTCTATAAGTCTAAGTGTATTACTAGAGAAATGTATGTTACATAACATAAACATATAACTAAACAAATATTTGCAAATTTATATATACATGTATTGACAGCATGATGCATAGTAATCAATTAAGACTTAGGAGTCAGTAAATTAGCTGCTACACAATCTGGCCTGCCCCTGTTTGGGTATAGAAAAGTTTAGTGTGTCCTAGAATTCCCATTGATGTATGTATGGACTAATAGTTCTTGTGTGCTGCAATGGCAAAACCAAGTAGTTGCAACAAATCCATATGGCCCACAAAGCCTCTAAGAAAAAACAGGTTGCCAAACTCTGAACTAAGGCAAAGGATTGCACTTATGATCTGGGTAGCAATTTAGAAAAACTGGGTTGTATAACAGGGTGGTTTCTTTATACTCCTTCAACAATTACTATTTGGAAGGTTCCTTTCTATCTCTTATGGAAATATTTTTCAATTAGAATCAAAACTGTCTTGGTGAATTGAATGTTTTTTTTCCCCAAGAGCATAAATGAAAAATGTTTTATTTGTAAATAATAGAATGTAAAGCATCATATTAGGTGTTATTTTAAATTAAAAACAGAAATAAAAATAGGTCATCACCCCTCAAGGAACAGTTTGATGAAAGAACATGTGATCTGCACCAAACACACACACACACACACACACACACACACACACACACACTCACACACCAAACAACAACACTAAAATAAATGCTGTTTTGTACTTCCTCCATGTGGGTGAGTGGCCTTCCCCTAGTGTTCTCAAACACTCTCTGCTTGCATTGGCACACTCTACTGCAAATATATGTTCACCTATCTTCCCAAGTGGAATGTGAACTCCGTGAGGACAGGAACTAATGATTTACTTCTGTGTCTCCTGAGGCAATTGTCTCACATTGTCAAGCAATTGACTGTCTATAAAATCAAGTTCTATTGCATTAGTCTCTTTACAAATTAATGTACATGATTGGGCTTTGACTCTTCTATTGTTTGGTTGAAGTGTGGGTATGTGGATAAAACATGGAGGTGCCATTGGAGAAAAAGAGAGCTCCTTAAAATGTACGGTAGAGACATTAGTTGACAGCATGGAAGTATTATTTAGTGACCTACCATTAACTATTTTAACTCTAGTTAAGAATAGAGAAGCCTTTGGGTGAAAATAAAGAAAGAAGGTGTCACATTTTTCTTGTACTATTTTTTTTAAACCATTTAACAGCTCCAAACAATGGATCCCACCCTAGGCTCTGAAAATAACTGGATCAAACTAATGTAGAGTCTCTTGGAACTAGAGTTCCATGACCAGACCTCAAGGCAGCCTTATTGGAGCTCCTTTCTTATCTGCCTTTGTAATTGTAGTGAGAGAGTTCTTTGATTGAGATTAAGTGCCAATCACTAGTTGGTTCTGGTAAGTTGGATCCCACTTTATTCTTCCACATCTGACTCCTGTTTTGGTTTCCCCTTTAACATATACTCTTTTTAAAGAATCGATTTCTATTTTGTTCTTTCTAGTCCTCTTGAAACTTGAAATCACAGTCTTGAACTTTACATCTCTCTAGCTCTCATTTCCTTGTTTATTCTTTTCCTCTGCATTTTCTTAAGGTTTTATTCAACAGTATAAAAGGGCCTGGTCCATTAAGTGACACAATCCCACAGGAGGCTGACAAAGTCTAATGGATTAAGACTGTCTTTAAAGAATCATAGATTCAAGTGTTACAAAGGACCTTAAATGCCCTCTATTGTACCATCCACTTTTACTTGGACTGTGATCTATAAAACTGAATAACTTGAAGATTCCTTTGATTTAATGTATTAAGTTAAAGGAAGTTACTGATGAGTCCCCTTACCACCACCATAGCACCACGTTTATTTTTTTTTCCATTATACTTCCTGGGTGTCATTAATTGTAAATATTTTAGTAAAAGTAATATTACATATATGTATGGACCAGTTAAATTTAACTAAAATTCTATAGGGAGTTACTTAGCCTAAGCAATGTCTCAATATGGATTGATCAACATAAAAGAGAGAGAACTCATGAACATTTTTAATAGTGGCATGATTGTGGGGGGAGAATAAAGGGAAGTGGAGATGGAAGAGCAAATAGAGGGGATTGGTGGTGATGGAAAAAATAAATAAAATAAAAAAGAAATGTCTCTATATGAATTAACTTTATTTGAGTTAATTAATTTGCACTTGACTTTTGAGAAATAACCTTTTGTTGGTGATAGCAATGGGATTTGAGACATGTAAAAAATTAAGAGGAATTTAAGAGAACACAATGTGTTTATATAAAAAAGGTATGAGGAGACCAAGCTTGGCAATGACCAACATTCCATCTCTAGCGCCTTTGACCTAGAGACATCTTGCTGGTGGATCGATCCAGTTGCAAAGTCTGCAGATCCTGCCATCAAAACTTCTGTGTTCCACTCAGAGAGAGTGATTTTCACGAATGCCACTGGCTTATGACCTTGCAGGCAAAAGAGTGAATCTCTCTTAATTAAGCTAAAAAGGTTCTTTAACTATGTCTGCATATTAATAAATATCTTCTGTTTGGCAGATTATGACTTAAGACTTGCTTTTACTGTAATTTAACATTAGGTAGAGAGGTTGCAGGAAGAGGACTCCCCCTAATCAGGAGTGGTCGCCGATGTTTACCAAAACAATCTGACTGTCGCTAGAGGACCAAAAGGGCTTGGCGTACTTGAGTAATTAGGAATCGCTTACAGGACCTGGGTTTGCAATGATAAAATAAGGAGTGAGAAGCTGGTATGTAAGGAAATGTTGCCAGGGCTTTAGAGTTGGCACAGGGCTGAAGGTAGCAATAGTGACACCAGTTGTCTAGAATAAATACAGAAAGGGAAGGCTTCCTCCCATGTGAGCCTAGGCTCTTGAGCTTGGACAAGTCCTTCCTGGGAAAAGAAACTTATACCGTATGTAGGAGAGCATGGAGCAGAAAAGATACCTTATTTCTAGAACACTTGTAGGTAAGATGGAAAGCAATTCTTGGACATGGTTGTTAGCGCACAAGTCAGAGCTCGAGATACTTTCCATCTTAGCACACTTCCCTGAAAGAAAGCTCACCAGGGCACATGCCAGCATGAGACTGGAATTGAAAGATCACAGATGTACAGTCATTGATCAGATTAGAAAGATGGAAAGTTAGCAAGTTGAAGCTACTAACCAAGAAATCATTGGATTTTATTAGAGTCTCCACTTTGGGGAAGGCATGATTAGTGATTTAATAACCAGGTCTGGGAAGGCTAAATCATTGCAAGAACAGGAAACCAAGCAGAGCCTTATACCATCTGGCCTTGGGAAGACTACATTGTTCCCACTTACAGATTGACTTTTACATCATTGTCTACTTGGAAAAGATTAATATTCAAACCCCTCACTCCCCTCACTACCCATCTTCTCTTTCTCAAAATGCCATAGATGAAATAAAAAATGTTTCTGGTTCTTCCCATTCATTGAAACTCTAGCTGTCATCACTGGATGCCAAAGAGAGATACTATGACTTTATTTTCTTCTATTACTTTACATAAATATTCTATCATATTGTATATGGTAGAAGTAAGAGTTTATAGCAATTTTTTAAATTAAAAGAAATTGTCCATAGCCATTTATTTAAGAATTTTGTCAAAAATTTAGTTTTATACTCATTTATAAAGCATCCAATAAAAAAAGTAAATGTAAACAAGCACACATTCCATGTATTACATGAGTTCTGCATAAGCTATGGAACCTGGTTGTATAGCCAAGCTATTTCAGTTTAATGGCTGAGTGGTTAAAATAAGCAGTTAATTTATTAAGTCATTAAATAGCTTTATACGGAATTGTTCTGATTGAATTTGCCAAAACATTCAATTAGCTTCACCCAGTAATGATGTAGTAAGCAGGGTTAAAAGAAGGAGAGAAAGAAAAATGATAGAAAAACAGAGCTTTGTTTTTCTTTTTTAAAATATATTTTTATAAATTTCAGAGAGAGAAAAGGAAAGATATATATATAAACATCACTGATGAGAGAGAATTATTGACCAGCTATCTCCTGTGTGCCCCAAACTGGGCTTTGAGCCCTCAACCCAAGCATGTGCCCTCCCTGGAAATTGAACCTTGACCTCCTGGTTCATAGGTCAAAGCTCAACCACTGAGCAACACAGGCTGGGCAAGAAACAGAGCTTCTTGAGTTCATTTTGGCTGCTTTGATAAGGGAAAATTATTTTTAGTAAAATAATAATAATTTAAATTTATTGAACTTCTCTGTGCATGACACTATACAGAGAATCAGTTTCTCTTAAGAGCCCTCTTAGATATTGCCTCTGCTTTAAAGATTAGGAAAATAAGATTCTATCTGACATATCTTGCTTAGCATGACACTTTCAAGGTCCATCTGTGTTTTCACAAATGGCAATATTTCATCTTTTCTTCTGGCTCAGTAATATTCCACTGTATATATGTACCACATACAGATCATGTATCATATAAATGTACAATTGAAACCTATATAATCATATTAACCAATGTCACTCCAATAAATTTAATAAATAAAAACAATGTCCAACCTAGTTAATTTGTTCAAAGTGACAGAGCTACTCAGAACTGTATCATGACTTTCATAATAAAGTCACTTGTTTTCATGGGCTCCCTTTTCCATTAAAAATAATAGTAATCAAATAAAATTTTAATTGCATGAGTATAAAAACAATTCTTTCTTAGGCTGGATTCACTATTACATATTCATTATTATACTAAATTGTCTCGTTCTGATTTTAAGAAAATATAGAATTAAGATATTTTTGTGAGTGTCTAAGAAATTCACTACTGTGCTTAAAAAGTGAGTTGTCCCTATAGACAGAGCATTCAAACTCATGCCTATGTAGTGAGTGCAAAAACTATGCCTTTCTGTCTTATCCCCTTCATCTTGACCACCATCAAATCACTAACCTTGCTATTTTTCCACTTCTCCCGAAGTGTGTGTGTGTGTGTGTGTGTGTGTGTGTGCGCGCGCGCAACAACCTTATCAACGTAAAGTCTCTGAGTTCATATAACTCCAATTTATTTGCTTCCAAGAAATAAAACTATAGAATTGGTTCAGGAATTTACAAAGAAAATTGTCATGATATTTGCAATCCTGCAAAGAAAAAAGAAATGCTTTGTTCATAGCAAAAGTTAAAAACCATATGATTTAACTCATATGTAGGATATAAAACTGAAACTCATAGACACAGACAAAGGTATGTTGGTTTCAGAGAAAAGGAGGGGCAGAGGTGGAGGGTTACTAAAGAGTAAAGGGAGCCAAATATGATGGAAAATGGTTTGATTTTGGGTGGTGTGCACACAATGCAATATACAGATCATGTATATAAGTGTATACTTGAAACATACTGTATATAATCTTATTAACCAATGCCACCCAAAAATATAATTAAGAAAGAAATATTTTGTTCATAATCATTTGAAATCTTAAAGCCACAAAGAGCAAAGATACCTAGCCTATCTTTATTATTCATTTCTGTATTATTGAACTAAAACTGTCTGCAGGTGCATGTGGCCATTTAAGGGGAATTGTAACTGGTTTTCATATCTTACTAACATAATGAGGATATATAAATAGTTGCACATTGAGATAATTAGTTTATGCCAACACATTATTGTGCTCATGAGCATCTGGATATCAAGTACTTGGCAAAGGAGCCAAGGAAGTTCTTGTTAAAAAAAAGTACCACAAAGTTATTAGCAAAACTAAGAGTGGTGATATCTAAGGAACACCAGGGATGTGTTAAACTTATGCTAATGTATAAGATTTAAGTTAAACAACAAAATTCAGAGAAAAAGTAGCTATGCTTGATAATCAAGTAATGATGTGCTTAACATTAATGTTCCTTGGAACTTGTTGTATTTACCTTTTATTAACCTATATTAATAAAAGTGTAATATGCTAATTAGACTAGATGTTCTTACGGACAGGGATGAAGCCAGGGCTATGAAGGAAGCCTGGGTCCTGGAAGAAGGAAGGCCTACTCTTGCATGAATTTTGTGCATTGGGCCTTTAGTTTATTTATAAAATAGAAGCGGACAAATGCATAGATAAAGACACACATGTTATGTAAGTTAACATTTTCCACTTTGTAGAAAACTACTAGAAAAACATTAAAAATGTTTTTTTTCTCCTATACAAGGACACACACACACACACACACACATTCTTTTAAAATTCTAAAATAAAGTCAGGATAAATTGTCATTCTTTCTCCCATCAGATGGTATGAAATTTGTCCATTCATAGAGAAGGTTAATGGCCTATTGCCCTCGGACATTTGGGGCATTATTTCTGTTATATTTCATGTACTACTCAGCGTGGAGGTGAATAGGCCTCTTATTTGCTATTCATTGCAACACCAGATCATTGTCTTCCAGAATATCTCAGTAACCCAGCATCTTTAAAGCCAATGCCTTCAGTGCACAACCTCTTACCCTTCCTTGTTTCTACAATTTCCTACCTTTCATTCTTTTTTTTCTAATACATCCATTTCTATAATTCTATAAATAAGGGAGCCTGTTGACCCTACCATCGTTTTATTGCCCATGTTCTTATCTTTTCTTAGCAGATTCAGATCCCATGATACATTATCATGCTTAGCCCCTGGACAGACCCCTCCTCATTCTTCTTTTATATTGTTGAACTGATTTTGGAAAAGTTCTATCTTGGTTGAATTCAACTCTCAACATACTAGGTCTAATGTTCAAACACTTGAGCAGCTAGCTGCACATGATTAGTAAAAAACATACAATATCATGACCAAAATTCTCAGGTGGACCCCTAGTGCTCCAAGGTGGTTAATTCACTATATTTCTTTAGAAAGAATTCTTTTTCTCACTCTGCTGCATGATTATTTCATACCTATTTATTTCTCCTCAAGTATCCACAACTCTTCTCTCTCTCTCTCTCTCTTTGCTGATTATTTTGCTTCTCATAGAAGCAAAAGGATAAAATGGAGCTTTTGCATATTCCCACCACCAAATCTAAAATCCTACATGCATTCATATCTTCTCCCAGTGCACTAGCTCTATGTCCTCTTGTCTACTCGAACGCACAACTACGCTAATTTTCCCTATTTGCTTCACAGAATTCCTTTTTTCCTAATATGGTCTTATTCCTACCAGCAAACAAATGTATTACAACATAATTCATTAAGAATCAACAAACAAGAAACAAAATACCTCTTGACCCTACATTCTCCTACAATGACTGCCTAATAAATTTGCTTCTCTTTCAATAATACTCAGAAAAAGATGTCTATACTCAAAGTTTCCACTATCTAAATTCCCTTTTTGTTCTTGGACTCATATTAGCCCCAATTATCTACACAGTATATATAAAAGCCTAATATGCAAAGTGTCTCTCCTCAGCAGTTTGACTGACCTGGAATTTGATCGCTTGCTATGACTTGCACTGACTGCCAGGGGATGGTGTGGAATGAAGGGCGGCCCGAGCCAGTGGCCACTAGGGACCCTACTCATGCACTAATTTCATGCACTGGGCCTCTAGTGTTATTAAAAGAGCTCATGTTAATGATTTACAATGGCTTACATATTGCAATATGCAAGGATCACTTACTTGTTAGTATCCACTTAATTCCTCAACAGAATCCGGAAAAGTTGCCCATACCAGTGTCCTTGCAACACTGTTTTCATTTGACTGTTTGGATACCACTTTGGCTAGTTATCTTCCTATTTCTCTTGCTGTTTCATCCCTTGTCTTCTTTGCTGGGTCCTCCTCCTCCCTAGCTCTAAATGTCAGAGTGATCAGGACTCTATCCTTAGACTGTATTTCTTCACTCTCTATGCTCATTCCTTAGGGGACCATTCATGACTTGAAATACCGCATACTCATTGACTATTCCTGAAGTTTAGACTTATATATCTTAGCACTTACTCGATATTTTCATTTAGATGTTTAATAGACACAGCAAGTTTATCATGACTGATATTCAATTCCTGGTTTTAATTTCCCAAATATGTTTTTCACAGTCTTCTACTCATCCATAAATGGCAATTTCATTCATGTTTTAGATTCAAACTGTGAAATTTTTGTTGACCTTACTCTTTCTCTCACAATCAATACCTGATATTTCCACAAACCATTTTTTTAAGTTTTATCTAATTGTTTAAAGTATTACATATAGTATTACATACATCTCATTTTCTCCCATTGAACTCCTCTGGGTACTCCCATCTGGGCACATGCACTCTCCCTTTTCCTAGTGTCTGTGTCCATTGGTTATGCATGTATAAAAGTCCTTTGGTTGATCTTTTACTCCCAGCCCTCCCCTGCCTTCCCACTGAAATTTGACAATCTGTTGGATGCTTCTTTGTATCTATTTTTGTTCATCAGTTTATGATATTCATTATATTCCACAAATATAGTGAGATCATGTGCTATTCATATTTCTCTGACTGGTTTATTTTGCTTAGTACAATGCTCTCCAGGTCCATTTATACTGTTGTAAATGATAAGAGTTCTTTCCTTTTTACAGCTATGTAGTATTCCATTGTGTAGATGTACCACAGCTTTTTAATCCACTCATCTGCTGATGGGCACTTAGACTGTTTCCAATATTAGCTATGGTAAATTATGCTGCCATGAATGTAGGAGTGCATATGTCCTTTCTGACGTGTTTCTGGTTTCTTGGGATATATTCCTAGAGGTGGGATTATTAGGTCAAATGGGAGTTCCATTTTTAATTTCTTGAGAAAAATCCATACTGTTTTCCACAGTGGCTGTACCAGTCTGCATTCCCACCAGCAGTGCACAAGGGTTCCTTTTTCTCCACATCTCACTAACCCTTGTCATTGGCTGACTTGTTGATGATAGGTGTGAGATGGTATCACATTGTCATTTTGATTTGCATCTCTCAGGTGATTAGTGACTTTGAGTATGTTTTCATATGTCTCTTGGCCTTCTGTATGTCAGCTTTCAAAGGGTGCTTATTTAATTCCTTTGCCCATTTTTCAGATTGGATTGTTTATCTTCTTTTTGTTAAGATGTATGCATTCCCTATAAATTTTGGAGATTAGGCCCTTATTGGATGTAACATTGGCAAATATGTTCTCCCATGCAGTAGGCTTTCTTATTGTTTTGTTATGGTTTCTTTTGCTGTGCAGAAGCTTTTTATTTTGATGCAGTCCCATATGTTAATTTTCTCCATTGCCTTAGGAGCTGTATCAGTGAAGATATTGCTTCAACATATGTCTGGTAGTTTGCTGCCTATGGATTTTTCTAAGATTATTATGGTTTTCCATCTTACATTTAAGTCCTTTATCCATTTTGAGTTTATTTTTGTGTATGGTGTAAGTTGGTGGTCTAATTTCATTTTTTTTTGTTGTTGTTGGGAAAATTGGTCAGATGCATCCACAAATCTTTTGTTTCTGCCTTAAAAATATCTAGGGTCTTTCCAATGCTCACCGACTCTACTGTTTAGTCCAAACCTAAACTCTATTACTTGGACTATGAAAATTTCTGTTCGATGTTCTCTCTGTATCTATTCTTGCCTCCCTATGGCCTATTTTCTACACACCTGCACTTCTGTGTCAGAGGTGCTGCTGCTTCTACTTCCAGCCATATGGGAATATGTATACGTTCTGACCAGTATTAATTACTTTGTACTTTTTAAAGTTACTTAAAATCAATGTCATTTTTTAAGCAGAATAATATATCTCTGTAATTTAAACTCCCTATATTATAGAGATCTGAATATTTATATTGAATCTAAACTTAAATCTATACTGAAGATCTAAAAACAGTTTCTCACCCCTAACTTGCACCACCTCAGAGGCAACAATGTTTGACCTTTTAAACTGTTTTCTCTGTAATTATTACTTATTTCACTATGTACAAATCACATGAATAGATTGATATTTTCTGATGATTTGATTGCAAATATTACCCACAGAGTTCCTGCTATGAGGACTTGGGTCTCTTACAACTCAACCTCTGCTCTCTTTCTCATAGGCTCTATTTGGGTTCATCAGTATTTCTAGTTGAATGAATAAATAGCACATGCATGATTATGGCTAGGTAAGTATTTTGCTCTAGGGAGCCAAGTAGGGTAATTCTTATTCCATTTTCCTTCTTTTACAGTATTTCATTTTTCCCTAAAGTTTTAATTATCTCACATTTTTCTGACTATAACACTCATGAAGTCAGGAATTCTATTAAGACTATCTCTCTTTTTACTTCTTTCTTTTATTTGAAAGGCTTACCTTCTGGAGTCCTTGTTCTCCTGTTTTAAATTAAATGATAGGCATTGAAGCAAAAATACTTAAGATTTATTTGTTTAACCATGTGTGATTATTAAGAGGACTAAATGAACCATATATGAAAATACTTTATCAACTAAAAATGCATGATGGTATTATTCTTATCACTATTAAGTTTACCATTCTCATGTTGAGTTGTCAAATCAACTTTATAAATGTAAAAGAGTAAATTAAAAGCTTTAGAAAGAAGGATCTCATCCATCAATAACCCAGATTCATGTTCAGCTGGGAGACAGCATGGGAGTGTTCAAAGGAACACAGTCTTTGTAATGAAAAGACCTGGATTTGAAATAGGTTTTCCCTAACTGATACTAGTTAAACCATTTAAACCTTCCAAACTTCAACTTCTAAAGTGTATTATAATAGGAATAGCTGTTTATGATTAGGGTAACTGGGGAAATTAGCTCTGTAACAAACCCAGTGCCTGTAGTTTAAATTTTTTTCTTGTATGTGTAACAACCCAATGTGGCTGTTCCAGGTGTGTGGTCAGCTCTCTTCCAGGCAACACAGAGACCCAGGTTTTTTTCTATATTGTGACTCTGTCAGTTTTATGCATCAACTTAAGAATAGGAGCACAGAAAGGGCATACACATTATTTAAAAACCTTGGCCTGCAAGCGATAGATCTCACTTCCCCTGCACTGGTGAAAAGAGTCACACCTAAAAATCAGGAGTGAAGAGAGACTGAGAAATATAGTTTCTCCCTAGATTGTTACTTGCTAGAAAATACTTATATTACATTTTACAAATTATGGAGGCCAGCCAGCTATCTTCTCCATGTCATTTCACGGGTGTTCATGAATTTAAATCTAATACAACTAAAACTATTTCATAAACTCTGATGACAAAAATATCAGCTGCATACGTGTGTTAAATGTAAATATTTAATTATTAGGATTATATAGCTGACTAAGTGTCATCAAGAAATAACTTATCTTGTTCAATTTAGCTCAACAGTTATTTATAGAGCATGTGTTACATGCTAAACACTATGCTGGGTACCAAACATAAAAACGATAGAAGTATTCTCTGCCTATGTAGAGCAACAAACAAGAATACAGGCAGGGGAGATACAGCAAAGTGTTCCCAATGCATGCTGGCCATGTCCATCAGTATTCAGGAAGATATTAATTAGTGTTCTATTGGGTGTGGGGGAGTGTACTTAGGAGGAAAAAAACTGAAAAATATTGGGAAAAACAAAAACTGATGTATATCTAGCACAATTTCACATGCATTGTGACTATCCAAAAAAAAAAAAAATTAAAATACAAATTCCAAAACTTATTTAGGTACTTATATGCTCTCCTACAAAAATCTGGTGGAACATTGCCACTTGAGAATTTCATGAGGAGAGCATTTTCCCCCACAATTTTATCACAGTAATCTCATGAGTCAGGAACATAAAAATTTTACTCTGAATATTGTTTTTACTTTCTTTTGTGATTTGACTTGAATTTTAGATTGAAAAGCTCTGACATTTTTTCAGCTAAGTATCTTGAAAAACTTTCTCATTTAGGGCACTGCAGGAAACTTGAGAAAAAAACACACACCATCTGTTGACACTCTGAAATCAAGCGCCCCAGGATGGGTATTTGAACATTTTCCTTTTGCTTTTTTAAAATTATTTTTTACTTAATATGTATCTTATCCCTCCCCTGCCTTACTCTAGCCCCTCTGTACACCGAAGTATCATTTCCAAAAACAATAAAGATTCATTCTATTCATGTGTTTCTTGAAGGATATGCTCTTGAAAATTTCTTAAGTTACTTTTTAGGAATCACTTATTACTGTTCAAACTCTCTGATCTAAAGCTCACTCCTGGGGTACAGACACACCACGGAGACATTGCGAGTTCCGTTCCAGACCACTGTAATAAATCAAGTATTGCAATAAAATGAGTGGTAACCCTTTTGCTGGTGGAGGACCTGGTCTTTAATTTGTAAAAAAATAAATTTAAAAAATAGAACATCTGGGAAGCTTAATAAAACAAAGTGTAATAAAATAAAGTTTGCCTATACATAATATTCAAACATGTTTAGTAAAATGTCAATTGTAATTACTTCTAACCCATTTCTATCTGATCCCCCATTTTCTTCTGTCTGATCTCTGCCTAGAACATTCCTGCCCAAAATATCCACTGTCTGTGATCAGCTATTATCACCTTGGAAAAATAACCTGACTACTTTATCTAAAAAAAATGGCTTCTCTTAAACTCTCTGTCTCTTTATCTTCTGTACTTTTTATCATGACACTTATCACTACTTGGCATTATATTATATATTTATTTGATTATTTCTCCACTGTCTGTCTCTCCAAATTAAATATGAACTCCATTGAGAGCAGTATTTTTTTTCCATTTCATTCGCAGATGAATCCTAGAATCTGAAAGAGTAACTGTCATATAATAGGCCTCTAATAAATACATTTTGAATGAATGGATCCAGAGATAAGAAAAGGCAGAATCTAAGAGCCTTTTATAGTGCTTTTATTAGACCATTAAAAGGAAAAACCATGAACGAGGTGGCCTTGACCTCCTACTGTTATCCCCTCACAAGGAGAGTCTAGCATAACACCGATTCTAACTGATTACCCAGAGTGGCCCAAAGCAAGGAGCCAAAACTGAGAAAGGCATTTCTAATGAGCATTCAGCACCTAGTGTGAGCTGCATGCTTGGCTGAGTATTGGGCACGCAGGGATTATTTAGAAATGTTCCTTGAGTTCAAGGTTTGTAGTTGAAAATGCACACATAAATATAGTGCACTGTGGTAAATAAAATAACAAAAGTATGTGTCCTGTAAATACTTTATGGAGCCTAAAATAGGACGGGCTCATACTGTGCTTGATGTAGTTGAGTTGGAGAGGACTTCAAAAAGGGTTCTTGTGCCAAATTAGTCTTTTACCTAAAACTTTGTATGTAATTAAGTCTTTTAACTTCTTAGAAATTGACTTGACTAAGAAATCATAATTTAGTCTTGGAAATTACCACTTATTCTATTGAAAACCTTATTCCAATTAGTATTTCTTCTCCTTGACAGTCTAGAGACCATTTTCTCGTCAGTCTCTTCTAAGAAAATGTAGAAAAAGAATAATGCAGTTAGTGAAGCAAAATACATGTCAGAAATCTGACATCATCTGAATTAATTTTTTTAATGTTCACACAAAACTCATCAGGCAATTCTGAACACTTCAGTGACTTTGGGTGTTTTATGTGTGGCATTCAACTCAATTAAGCAGATGATATAGGTTGGAACCGGTTTTAAGAAGAAAAAGTAAAGCATGAAAATACTTTAATGACATTTTTTATCACCTCTGAGGAAATGTTTTTAGAAGCAGTTGATCAGAAACAAAGTTATTTTCAAGTGGCTTGCAAACACAACACTATATGTTATTTTCTGCATACTTAGCTTAATAACTTTGTGCATTTGAAGTAAAACATATAAACTGGTAGATGGAGATAGTATAAATGAAGCAAATTAGGATTGCAAAATATAACATGTCTCAAAATTGTTTCTTTGATTCCATCAACAACATACACACACACACACACACACACACACACACACACACACACACATTTTATCTGGTTAATTGAAATATGTTTTCAACAGCTTTATACTTACATTGAGTAGTTTAGTATACCAGACAACTTCTAAAATCTCTTCAATTGTCATATACACTCTCTTAGCTGATACTTATAACTCTGGCACATAAAACAGAACGTCCTTTTATCTACCATTAGAGATTAATTCTTAATTCACAAATTCCAGGTAGGGAAGGAACAGGTGTTCAAATTCACCCTCCAACATAATTGACTGGCTATAGAAACCTTTTAAGAGCAGATTTTGACTGTAGGCCTCTGGAAGAAGGTTAGAAATCATCTGGTTAGGTGAAAGAATGGGGTGGAGGGGGAAAGGAGAGGTGGGGATAACTGAGCCTAGAGCTCTCAATTTCACAAAATGGCTTAGGAAGACGTCTACTGTAAAGTGTGTTACTTTAAAAAGGTGCCCTTGAGAAGCCTCTGGGCTTAGTCATCGTCAACATTTTAATGCAAACACTATATATAATTTATGCTCATTAAGAAAAAATGATTTGGCCTAGGATTTCAACCACTGATCAGCTGGATGGTATCCCCCTGAGTCAGGAAATGCATTGGCCAATTCAATCCTTTGAAAACAAATAGGAGAGAGGGAAGCACTGCTTGAGTCTCTGAAAGGGGAATTGGCCAATACTGTGCTTGAATCTAAGGCCCAATGCTGGTCGATTCACCAACAGACATTTGCACTTCCAACATACTGCAAAGTCTCAGCTTTATTCCCATATCCATCTGCTCACCTCAAGTGATCAAGAATGCTTCCTGAACCAAGATAAACATAGTAGTTTCCTTACTTCCATTTAGTGTTTTAGAGTTGAGCATGTAATCCAGTTTGAACTAATAGGACATGGGAGGAAATCTGCTAGGAGCTTCTGGAAAAGCCTTCTTCATTCCAAAATTGAGTCAGGAAAGAAATGATTCTGTTTCTCCCACTGAGCACTATAGTATCTTCAACAAAGGGTTGGATCTGTAATAGCCATTTTGCAATTAAAAAGATCTCAGCCTGAGGGGATTACTATAATAGGAGGCAGAAGAACAGAGAGATAAAAGATCCCTTGCCCAGATGACATCACCGATTGACAAAAATAACCAATTCTTAAAGCATTTTCTCAACTTTTCCTTTGTTTTTTTTTTCCTTTTGACATGATTATTTCCTTATTATTAAAGCCATTTCTGTCACTGGGAGCCAAAAATCACTTTATATAAAATCAAAGGGAAGACTCATGCCCAAGCAATTGTCTCTATAATGCATTATTAAATTACAAGAAGGCACAAAATCCAAGTTTATTCACTGAGATTTCTTTATTCCTAATTCTTATACCCAGATAAGGAAATATACGGCAAACATGTTGCAGCTGCTGAGTGACTCAGCCTGGCAGGTTTCCTGTCTGGAATTATGTGCTGCTCTGAGTGTCTCTCATTAGACGTTTACCCCAGGAGCTTGAGCATATACATTCCACAGATATCTATTGGACATTTCTTATGGAAGCTAGGGATGACATGGGATATAGCAGCAGTTGAAGAAATGCTCTCAGTCTTCATGATGCTGACCATGAAGGTAAGACAAGAAGGCATGAGTGAATAAAAATACAAGAAAAGAATATCACAGATAGCATACAACCAAATGTATTTAGTTTAGTGTCAAAACTAAATCCCTCAAACTGAAAAGAGAAAAAGAAAAACATAATATGGAGCACTCAGTAGATATGATCAGGTTTATATTATGCCTATTAGACAAGTCGAATAAGGAGATTCTGAAGAGGAAAGATTTTTCAGAGTTATTTTTCAACTGGGTATCATACCATAACGGAATAAGTAAGCTAGGTCTAGAGAATATGAACCCAAAGGATGATGTAAGAGAGGAGTGAGAAATAAGAGAAGCACACAAGTTTAGACAGCCTCTGGGAGCCTTGAACACCAGTTAAGACCTTGACCCCATAGGTAAAAAGGAATTGGAGGTGGTTTTGAAAATGGAAGTATAGGGGTGAAAAGAGTGTTTTTAAAAGAGAAATCTGGTGTCTGTATGTAAGATTGGAAGAGCAGAATTTAACCTGGGTGCCAGTGAAGATGCAATTGCAAATATCTGTTTCGGTGAGAAAAAGCAATCTTTATAATCCACATCATTAAGCAAGGCTGTCACTAAACAGAACTGAATGGATCTGAATGAAATTGACAACTCATTAAAAGAAGAAAACCATCCTTAACCATTTAGATTAAAACACAAGATATTGATTGATCTTTTTCTTTTGGAAACTACTATTATTGTAATAGAGCTTCATGTTCAATGTGGGAATTTCTATGTGATATAAAGAGAGAAATGGGAAATCAATGGCATATGGTCCTTCATTCCATTGTTGCTGTTGATTCATGGTTGTAAGATCTGACAGTAGTAGGCAAGGGAAATGGCTGTTCCATTGTTCCATAAACAACAGAAATAACCTTCATTAACCAAGTTGGAAAACAAGAATGTTACTTTTTCTAAACAGGAATTTTTGTTACTGTACTCCTTAATTATGAGATTCATTTATTCAGCCTTTGTTTGTACAATCTTTAATTATGAGGTTCATTTATTCATATAAGCATTCATTCATTCATTTGCACTTGTATTCAAGAAATATTTATGGAGTGCCTCTCGTGCACTAGCTGTTCAGTGCTCATTACCAGCGATATGAACAAGACAACCTCTTTCCCCTTTGGAGTTCATAGTCCAGTTGGGAAATGATCCCAGGAAATATAAGCAAGTATAACCTATAATTGTGATAAGGTTTGTAATACAATCCACAAAGGCAGCTTTGAAAACACACCGGAAAGAAAATGAACTTATTTTGGAGATCTTCTCAGAGAAATTAATCTCTGTTCTACTTCTATTACTTAATAGCTATGTTATCCTGAGCAAATTAATTAATCTCTCTCTGCATCAATTTTTTCATCTATAAAATGGTACCTCCTTTATGGAGCTGTTCTAAAGAGTAATTGTGTGTGTGTGTGTGTGTGTGTGTGTAATGACTGCTACCTAATCAACCAACCAATCAATGAATTTTAGAAATTATCATTATTTTTATTATCATAATTATTATCCAAAATCATGAAAAATGAGTAAGAGTTGCTTAAGAAAACTGAGCAGCAAGAAAATGAGGCCATGTGCATGCAGAAGAAAGGGCCTAATTGTTGACTGTAGATGGGAAAATTGAGAGCACAGTCTATGGAGGGAGGACAGTTCTTTCCAAGAGATCTATAACTGATGAATTTTTGCTGCTGCCACATTTTTTCTCAATATCCAAAGGGCTTGCTGCTTTCTTTGCCCTTATCTTAATGTATCCTGTTTTTCAGTCATCAACCTCTGTGTCTCACCAAACTGTGGCAACCAAAGTATATTTCATTGTGTTCTCTGTATGGTGAGAAGGGGACTCCACTTCAAAGTTAAAATCTCACTAGTTTAGAAACTCAGTTTAGAATCCTAAATGCTAAAAACCTTCTTGTTTATTACTTTTCTTAAAAACACTGAAATATAATTGACACATTATATTAGTTTTACATGTATAGATAAATATTTGATATTTGTATATATTGTGAATGATCACTATAAGTCTAGGTAACATCCATTGCCTCATATAGTTACAATTTTTCTTGAGAGGTAAAGTTTTAAGATATACTCTCCTGCTGTGTATTTTTTTAAATATTTTTTATCAATTTCAGAAAGGTAGGGACAGGAAGAGAGTGATAGAAACATCAATGAGAGAGAATCATTGATGGGCTGCTTTCTGCATGCCCCCACTAGGCATCAAACCTGCAACCCAGGCATGTGCCCTGACTGGGGAATTGAATCATGACCTCCTGATTCAAGTGCTCAATCACTGAGCCATGCCAGCCGGCATCATTTTAACCAGATTACTTCCAACTCCCTGTCTATATGCACCTTTTCAACTTTTTTTCTTGGGAAGTATTTATATGTTTTGTCAGATTCTGAAGTGGGTCTATGCTCCCCAAACATTTGTTCTAAGAATCCATGAAACTCCTGGGTCCCCCTTTACTACATAAATAATAGCATCAATTTTCAACCAACTTAAAAATGATTTACATAGCCTTTATCTATTTAGGTTTTCAGCTAATGGTATCTTTTGGGGCATTGAATTCCACAAGGATACTCTCCATTATAAAAATCAATTATTCTTATTTTCTTATACTAAAAATTCTTCAAGCATCCCTAAGTTCTAGGATTACAGGATTGTGGGAACAAGTCCTCAGGGAGCAGCACTGTATGGCAGTACTTCACAGATATTCTCTGAGGAAAGATATTTTTCTTTCTTTTTCCCTCTGATCTATTGCAGAGAGACACTGTTGTAAAATAAAATTTTAAAATGTGGCAATGTCAAGTCTGCTTATTTTAGACCTGTATCAAATCAGTTCACAGAACAGAACTAGTCTTGGACCGCAATTTGAGCAGCACTGTTATAGAACACTGGAGGTAGAATGCACCATCTTCTATAAAGATTTGCTTTTGTAAATGAGTTGGTGAAGATTAAGTTGGCTTATATATTTCAGAGAAAATACTTTTTTTTACTATGGTAAAAATACATAGATCTGCCTTTTAAAAAAATTAAAATGCAGTATGTAGTCTAGTGTTGTTAATTATAAGCAAGGTGTTGTACAGGAGATCTCTAGAATTTTTTCATCTTTCATGATTGAAATTCTATCCATTGAACAGTAATTTTCCCATCCTATTTTCTCCTAAGAAAGAAATTACCGCTAATGGTTAAAATTCAATCTATGCAAGATATAAGAAAGAGGGGCAAATTCTCAGCCTCATATCATGTGTTTATGAAAAGATTAAATCAGATGACATGTAATTCTATATAATAGAGGTGATATGCAAATCACTGTCACATCCTCACAAGATGTCTACCTATGACAAGATTGGCCGGGGAGTTAGTGACAACCAAACAACTGAACAGCAGGCTGTGTGGAGCAACCAGGCTGGTGGGAGGGGGCAGTTGGGGGTGGTCAGGCTGGCGGGGGGATGGGGGAGGATGAGGGCAACCAGGCCAGCAAGGCTGGGCAGTTGGGGTGACCAGGCTGGCTGGGGGGGGCAAATTAGGAATAACCAGGCCAGCATGGAGGAAGCAGTTGGGGGAAACCTGGCCAGCAATGGGGGACAGTTAGGAGCAAGCAGGCAGGCAGGCAGGTGAGTGGTTGGGAGCCAGAAGTCCAGGATTATCAGAAGGATGTCTGACTGCCAGTTTAGGCAGTCGAACATCCCCTGAGGTCTCAGACTGGAGAGGGTACAGTCTGGGCTAAGGGAATCCCTCTCCTGTGCACAAATTTTGTGCACTGGGTCTCTCATCTATAATAATAAAAGGATAATATGCTAATTAGACCAATTGCCAAAAGACCTTCTGACCTTCCAGATGACATTCCAGATGACTTTCTGGACGAAGTCAGGGCTGCAAGGGCTGAAGCAGCAGCAGGTCCTCAGAGCCCCTTTTATGAATTCTGTGCATCAGGCCTCTAGTTATATGATAAGACTCATCAGGAATAATGGATGCAAAGAAGTTATTTCTCCTTCCATTCCCTTAACATGCCTGAAAATGTTGCAGTGTTCTTTGTTCACATAAAAGATTCACTCTTACCCTGTGTATAGCCTTTATTTTTAAAATAAGGATCTAAATACAATCTTACTTCTAATGCATTTTATTCAGTCTTTATGTTATGATCAATACTTATACAAAAATGTATGAAAAATGAAGTCAGATTTCAAGGTACTTACTATGTAGCAGGACAGAGAACGTAGAAAAAAATCAAACAGAAGGCATAGTAGGACATTCATCTTCTGAAAATAAGTGAAGTTGTTATGAGGAAGAAAGGGACACTTTCTTGTAGGCATAGTAAGGAACCCAAACATAATTAACTTTTAATTTTGTTGCTTCATTACTGAGTTAACTTGTGTATTTTCATCTTTTTAGGGGAAGTAATTTTATCATTCATTTATTATGAGATACACTTTCATTGTGCAATGATCCAGAAACTGTAGGCCAGATATATTTAAGGGCAAAGGTAACATGATTGAAGATGCCAAAAATGAAGAGGTAACTAGGGGCTGGATCTTGGAGTTGTTCTGAAATAGCACATTTTCAAAACATGTACCCTTCTAGATGGACAGAAAAAAAAATCATAATGTGAGTTGTCTTAAAGTGAAGTAGGTTGGAGAAGATGAGAAAGATCACACCAATTTTCCTACATAAAATAGACAAGATGTAAAGATTAAACTTAAATTTTTTTCAGGAAAGAAGAAATGTGATAATCTGAAAAACACAGGTAAGGGGATGAGATGAGGAGGGAAAGAAAACAAGGGGCATTCTTAGAATAATTGTTACAGTGGATGTGTTGGCAAATCACCAAGATGTGCATAATGTTTCTTTCATTGAGAGCACAGTTCAATTCTTGGAGTCATCAATATTGGGAAAATTTCCTGAACTGATTATGGGGAAATTCCCTGAGTCATCCTTTACTTTGCTGAGGTAATTAAAACATTTTTCTACGAAAGAAAACACGCAAAATTATGTCTGCTTTCTTCTTCTAAATAAACATACAAAATGATTATGTAAGTGTAGAAAATGACTCAGAGTCTACACCCAGGAGACTATAAGCATTGCTTGTAAAATAGTTTATCTCTTTGATTAGATTTCATTAAAGGTAGACTTGGGTTCCTGTGTGATTATGATGGTCAGCTTAATGAAATCTATCCACTGGATAAAAATCAAAAGCCAAATAAAAAATATAGTTATTTGATCAGATCTTAACATAGTCTATATATAATAGGGTAAGTTCTAGTGGCACACTCTTATTTACTAGGGTCACAGTTCTAACTTCTTACTGGACACTCCACCAACACTTCAAATAGAAGAAATAATAGTATATAGCTTATTATCATCTCTTCTGTTGCTTTTCTGCTTCCTATTTTCCTAAATTCTGTTGATGTCATTCTTATTCCAGGCATTCACGTTAGAAATCTGAGAATAATTTTCTATGTTTTCTTTTGTCTTGACATTTATTGCCAATATACTGTCACATTTATTTGATTTTGAAGTAATAATGAAATAGGTACTGTTTCCTGAAAACTTACTATGAGCTACGTTCCATGCTCAATACTTTATACTTGTTATTTTATTAAATATTTATCTTCATACAAATCTACAAGTAGTAATTTTATTATCCTCATTTGTAAAATGAGATAAAGTAAAGCTTAGAGCAATCAAGTAGCATGTCCAAATCCACACAGCTTCTAAACAGGGTAGCTAGGACATATTCCTTCAACATTTTTCTACTCAAATGGTTTTCTCATTCAATATTTTATCATTTTTTATTTCTTCTAAGCTTTCTCACATAGTGCTGCCTGGTTGATGTTTCTATAACACTTTCTTCTTCAATATCAAAAATGTAATAATAATAAAAGGGTAATATGCTAATTAGACCGGACATCATTCCAGATGTCCTTCCTGACCAAACCAAGACTGGAGAGAAGCCCTGGTCCTGGGTGCCAGAGGGAAGCTGGTGCCTGCAGCTGAGTGAAGGAAAGCCTACTCTTACACAAATCTTTGTGTATTGGGCCTTTAGTTGCTTAATAAAACAACTCAAATTTCAAAAGCAAAGGATCAAAACCTTTCATGCTTCTAGTTCAATTAATCTTCCCAGCCTTATCTTCTCTCATATCCAGCCATACAATTCCCAGTTAGTATGGACTGTGAGACAATCTTGAAACCAAGTTCCTGATTTTCTTGAGATTTTAAAAGATATCAGGCAAATATGAAAAAAGAAAACTTTAAACTAAAACAAGTAATATAAAATATATTCAAAAGGTGAGACTGATACAGACTGACCTAGAAGTAGTTATGTAGATGAATATGATAGCCAAGCCAACCTCTTATAAAGCTTCTTGACCTTTCACAAATAGACAGTGTTTCTCCAGCAATGCGGGTTTATTTGAGAAAAATAAAGAATTGCAATCGAGGACATGCAATCTAATGGTGAGTTACACTCAAGTCCTGAGAACAAAGGAGGGACATGCCCTTCTATGGAGGAAAGGGGGAGTTGCGAAAGGCAGTTGTAAACAAAGATTCCATGGAGGAAGCTGGGAGTTCTCAGTATAATGGCTTTTCATTGACTGAGTTGTAACAGTCTTTCCATGGTTGAGTGGTTGCTGGGAGAGGATAAGATCCTCTTTCGTAGTGCTGAGATGATAGAGTGCAAAGCCACCTACCTGCTAGAGAAGTAAAATACATCCATTCCTATTTAGAGTAACTGATGACTAATGGTAGAGCATGAAAGCTCCACCTTCAGACCTTCCCAATTTCCATTTCAATGAGGTTTCATTTGTTAATCTTCACAGGCATGCAATATATTAATGATTAGTTAGCCAATATTTTATTAATCAACTTGAAAATTTAACTTAAAATTTCATATTATTCAAATATTTTTATTCAATCTATCATTTCTTCCTTCAACTTTCTTAGAACATCCAAACATAAGATATCTATCGTTGAACATATTTCTGTTATTATTTTATACTATGTCAGGTCAAACAGAAATATCAAAATCTCCCTATTCATTTATAGGCAGCATCATAGTTTGTATTTTAAGTAATGATTATTGTTTTTCTCTTCTTTTAGGTTTTATAAAAATATTTTATTAAAAATTATAAACATAATTGGTTTCATTAAAAGAAGATTTTCAGCTCACCAAATAGTTTTTATTGGGTGATTTAAAAAATAACTTACATACATTACAGAATAACATTTTATGTCTTGTATTCCATGCATGAGAGAAAGAGGTCTGAAGCCCAAAAGTGCATGTATTTGGAAGACTGAGAATTCTATGGGCATGACATTTTATAGCCAGATAAAAATACACATGCATATGTGTGCATGACTCATTCCACACAACTCAAAATTGCTGGAGAGTGGGTGTAGCTATGAATATTGCTGCACAATGTAATTTTCAAAGAAAAAAACAACAAATTTGGCAGCTTCCAATCTTCCTGGAATACTTTAGATTAATTGGCATTTCAATTAATAAAATGCCCAACTAAAAATGCATTGAGAGAATGTCAAGTACTAGATAACTAAGAGGGAGAATGAATAATACAAAACCAAAGTGTTAATGTTCTATATAAGTGTACATATTTTGTCTGTCTGCCTGACTACATTTTAACTAAATTAGGCCATATTTTAGCCATTAAATTGATATCTGACTATACTTCTGTTTCATTGTATTTCATATACAAATTATAATATCTGAATCTTTTAAATAGTCTTTTTTAACATTTTAATACATTTTAGTAAATTGTGACTTGATTATTGGTTGTTAATGAGCCAAGTTCTAATAAAAAATAATAAAGGTAGCTTTAATAGATATTACTTTTAGTGTTTCCTTATACTAGATATTGTGGACAGTGACTTTGCAGGTATTGTCTCTTTTGAATGTAATAGAAAAACAAACATAATTTTTATCCTTTTCACTGTTTTCTTCCTTTGCAGGTGAAAAAACAAACAAAATAGTAGACCATATTCTAGAAAGCTACTAAATTACATAGTCAAGATTCAGTCCCAGGTGTGTCTGATGACAGATTCTGTCTCTAAAATAGCATACTCTTCAATATCTCTATTAAGGATTGTTTCACTTTTGCAAAGGTTATGGGCCAGTAATAAAAATTAAAATAAAGGTGAGAAGAATGGCTTAAAAGAATTCTCACAAAGGGTTAATCATATATGTAAAGTTTAATGTGTAAACAACAATATCCTATATAATAAAAGCCTAATATGCTAAGTGTTTGGTCATCCGGTCTGCCATTCAACCAATCAAAGCATAATATGCTAATGATATGCTAAGGTCTTTCAACCACTCACTATGACATGCACTGACCACCATAGGGCCGATAGTCAACTGGTCAACTAGTTGCTATGATGTGCACTGACCACCAGGGAGAAGACGCTTCTACTGGTAGGTAAGTATGCTGCTGGGGTCCAGCATATTGGGACAGAACAAGACAGGCTGGACATCCCTGGAGCCCTCCCACAGTCCCTCCCTAGCAAGCCAACCTCCTGCATCTCTCCTCAGCCTTGATTGTGCTCCGGTGGGGTCCCTTGGCCTGGCCTGTGTTCTCTCAAAACCCTGGACCACTCAGGGGATGTCAAAGAGCAGGTTGTGGCCTGATCCCACAAGCCAGGTCTTTAGTATTTATATAAATGCAATCTAGTCACTACATATTCCTATTTTTTATAAGTTGTTCAAATAATTTACCCAACTTTTGTATAGCAAAATCAAACGAATCATTTCAATTTTTACACAAAGTCTCATAGTAATATGCAGGAGTTGTGTAGGATGTGCCTCATTGGAAAGTTTAGGTAGACTAAATTTTATCTATAACAGAGTCCAGTGCATAGATTTTTGTCTTTGTAAATAATTTCATAGAAAGTTTTGAAACTTGGACTTCTAATAAAGATTAAGTGCCTCCAGACCAATACTGAAACAACCTACTTCATGAGGCCATGGCTATATGAGGGAAAGAAAAACAACAAAGTGATAGCATCCAGATTCATGGTTCATTTCTATGCCCCCAAGTAGTCAGTGCTGGTCACTGCAGCTTTTGTTAATGCTATTGATTATAAAATTGGCATTGAGAACCATGAAGACTTTGCTTGCTGTCCTGCCATTCATTTTATCGACTTAGGCATAAATGAGCATCAATCAGAAGATATTTACTTTGTGCACATTGAAACAAAATACAAAGCAAACAAGAAAACAGTGTTACTTGCCTCTAATATTGTCTGTGCTCTTATTATTTAGGCTCAGAAACTTTATTCACAAATTCACAACGGTCTATTTGTTTGAAAGTAGAAAAATGGTTCATATTGATCTCAACTCTCTGACTTCAAATAGCCCAATTTGTCTAAATAATACATTTGGCCTTTACTAGTCAAATCACTTCAGCCTCTTCTAAACAATGATGAACATCAATTTTATTGAGAAAAAGTTGATGTCTTCTAAACATAGATTTTAAACATAGAGTGAAAGGTATAGATTCCACAACAAAAGATGATTCATACTTATATAACATGATTAAAGCTACTAACATGAATTTAAAAGATTGGAAGTACTTTTTTTAGGACTTAAGTCACACACTTTAGTGACATTTGATCATTTAAAATGGGTAAGGCAAAATATCATGCCAATCAGAATGGTGTAGCCTTGATTTAAGATTACTTTAAACAATATAAAATGTTTTTATGTAAAAATTAGAGGCCTGGTGCATGAAATTCAGGAATGGTTAGAGTCCCTCAGCCTGGCTTGTGATCAGGGCTGATTTTCCCAGGTCTTTCAGCAGCTGGCTCTGCCCCCGGCCACTGATGTCAGTCACTCTCTGTGCTTGGGGCAACTGGCAGGGCTATTGCATTGACCTTGGCATGGCACCACCTCATCTGCCACCACCTACCCACAGGTCTCCATTCCCACCAAGCAATCGGAGCCTGCTGGCCCAGGAGAGGGACCAAGAGGTTGGCCATCAGACCAGACAATCAGAGCCTGCGGGCTGGGGGCAGGTCCTGCACTGAGTGTCTAACCCCTGGTGGTCAGTGTGCATCATAGCAATGGATCATTCCACCATCTGTTGATTTGTCTATTATGCTTTTATATATAAAATAATGATTCTATTTTATCCTATATAATAAGAGAGGAATATGCTACTTATCTGTTACACTGTGAGGCATAACAACCAACCAAGTAACAACCAGATCACGGGTCTGCAGGAGGGTGGGACAGTGAACTACAAGCGGGCAGCAGAGAGCTACAGGCGAGGAATGGGCAGCAAGCAAGTGGGAGGCAAAGAGCTACAGGAGGGCAGGGCAATAGGTGGAGAGCTACAGGAGGGTGGCAGAGAGCTATTGGCACAAGATTCATGCTCAGGGCTTCTATTTTTTTTTTTTTTTTTTTTTTTTTTTTTTTTTTTTTTTTTTTTTTTCCTAAGCAACCATCCAACCATTCAACCGTCCAACCAGTAGCTATGAATGCACTGATCACCAGGGAGCAGACGTTCAACGCAGGAACTGCCCCACTGTGGTGACTTGGCAGTTACTATTCTCAGATGACACACTCAGAACCAGAATGGAGGGAGCCTGATTCCAAGGTGTGTCACCCGAGAACCACCCTCTCGCAATCTGGGATACCTTGGTGGATGTCAGAGAGCTATTTTCAGCCTGATACCTGCAGGTCAGGCCGAGGGACCTTACTGATACACACATCCATGCACTGGGCCTTTAGTCCTATCTAATAAACACAGAATATGCTAATTGACTTCCCTGCCCTCAAAAATGGCAGTCCCCACAGCCAATAAAGGGGGAATATGCTAATTGACTGCCCCACCCTTAAAGATGGTGGCACCCACAGCCAATACAGAGGGAATATACTAATTTGAGGGTGGGACAACTGCCTAGGACCACCCAAGATTCAGGTAACCAGGGCCAGCTGAGGCTTATGTTGCCGACAATGGCAGCAGCACAGGTGTGATGGGGCATTGCCCTCCCCTGATTTCTGGGTCACCTCCCACTCCTGTATTGTGAGAGGGGACAGACTGGGCTGAGGGACCGCCCTCCCCAGTGCATGAATTTTCATGCACCAGGCCTCTAGCATCTCTATAAAGAGACTTAATACCAAACATTCATGATCTACATTCTCCCACTGATAAAACTCTCTCATTTATTATTTTTTGGAAGTAAATTTAGATTTCTATTCAAAATTAAGGTATATACTTCAGCAGAAAAAGCCTCTGTATACAGCAGAATATTTCTGAGAAAAGTTTCCATTATAGTTTTTTTCTCTGCTGTCCTTTTAGTAAAGAGCATCTAGGAGACAAGACACTTAGAAAACAGTGTAAAGATCATTAGTTCTTGCACATTAGTCAAAATGAAAATTCCAACATCTTCTTTTAGAATGTGGAGAAATCACTCGCCCCAGAACACACCTTGAATCATATCCCTTAAACTATTTAAAATAATTTGCAACTTTATGCTGTTCTAATACATTTTTCAAGGGAGAGTCAAATTTGAACCAATGTCTGGATAAAATATATAGTCCAAGTCATTGAGGCAAAATTTTGTGTGCTTTAATCCATAGGTCATTAACTTACTTTTACTCTTTTCTTAAAATAAAAAAAAGAAAGAAATGTTAACTGGGCCTCTGTGTAAAGTCAATGAAACAATTGACTAAAGAGAATAGATATTGTACAATGAATATATTGATTTGCATGGATTTTAGATTTCTTCAAGATAAGAATTATAATGAAATTATTATAGCATGAGCATAAGAAATAAAGCATAACCCATACAACTATAGTTAACAACTACATAATTATTACCTTAATAGAAGAGTTTTCTGTTTTAAAATACTGGATAATAAATTATGTACAAAATATTGTTCATGGAGTCATGAGTTTTATGTGGTTGCGATACAAAGGAATTTATTAAGATTGGGACATTACCAAGAGAAGTCTGATGCCGACTAGTATATTTAAAAAAATAACTTAGAAGGTGGGATTTATTCAATGGTAAAGGGACAATATTCCTTCACATGTGTGTGAGAATATGGCCTGGAGAAGCCTTGGATTCATACATGAAGAACCACTTTCACGAGACCTCAATGTAGGACCTTCATCCAGGTGATCAGAAACAGTTTTTAAAATTTGATTCTCACCCTTACAGACTCAGAAAGCTAAAAAGAAAAAAAAAAACCCTTTTAAGTAGATGAAATATGGAGGTATCTGCGTGGAAGAGACTACTATCACTTAAGTGCACTAAGAGCAAAGCAAATAACAAAATCCAAACTATTAATTAAAATGAAAGCTATAACTCATGTGAAGAGTACACTTAGATCATTAACACAGGCAATTATAATCAGAAAGCTGCTTAGAAAACATAGACTCGAAGCAAGATGATCTATGGGATTCAAATAACACGACATCAAGTTATAGAATGTTATTGATCTCACAAAACATCCTGTGAATTCTGCAGGATTGTTATTGCCATCATCATCCATATTTATGAAGAGGTAATATGCTCCATACTTCATCCAGGCCGGGACGCCGTGAGGGGTCACGAATGGACAGGAGGACATTGCACCTGCAGGTGAGGCCCAGAGCAGAGACGAAGACAGAGACAGCGGGGCCTACCTGAAGGGCGCTGTGGCTCTGGCGGCCCTGAGTGAACACGGGCTGGGGGCCAGGGGGGCCTGGGGCTGGCCGAGCCTCTGCACCGGCTCCGGCAGTTCCGGAGCAGACACAGGCCGGGGGACAGAGGGGACTTGGGGCAGAAGTCTGGCACTGGTCCCGGCTGCCTGCAGCGCCGGTCCAGCCTAACTCTCACGGTGGCTGGTGGCCTGCAGGGTGCCTCCTTTGCACAATTTCAATGGTGCACTGGGCCTCTAGTTTATTATAAAGTAATAAAAATATGTAGACGCTTAGAAAGGGCACCATATTTATTCATATTTCCATCACTCAGAATTAACAAATGTTAAAATTTTAATACATTTTATCCTTGAAAACTTCATTTATACTTGCATTTACATAATTTATATTATAAATGTGAGATATATATATATATATATATATATATATATATATAGTCCCTTTGATTATGAAACATTATAGATATAGTCCCTGCTGACGATCATTGGGTCCCTGCTCTCATTTATGGTATATTGCAGACTGTTTTCTTGAATCACGCAGAAGCTGTCAGAAAGAATGTTCATTTATATGGCAGTACTCGGTGTCTGTTGCCATGCTGCCACGATCAGCTGTTGACTCACTATCTGCTGCTGCCCATTTAAAATGTATCCAGGGATATTGACAGCATGCTCACTCAATACAGCAGCAGAGTATATTTTATATTTGTAGATACAAATAAATAACATGTGAAGAAAATATCACATAAAAGATACTACAACTGGTAACTCAACATAAAAAGTAAGAATTAAGCCAGCAAAAGAGAATTCTCACACCTCAAAAAGGAGCTACATGGCAATAAAAAAGACAAGATTGGCATAAAAGAAGACGTAATCCTTTTTTTAAAAATTATTAAATTTATTGGGATGGCACTGATTAGTAAAATCATATAGGTTTCACCCTGGCCAGCCAGATCAGTGGTTAGAGCTGTAGCCTGCTCACCAGAGGGTTGGAGGTTCTATTTCTGCCCCCCATTGGGGCATATAGAGGAGGCAACCAATCAATGTGTCTCTCTTACATCCATGTTTCTCTCTCTCTCTCTCTCTCTCACTCACCCAACTCCCTCCTCTCCACTCTCTCTAAAAATCAATGGGAAAAATACTAGTACTCCTCACTATATACATATACGTGTGTGTGTGTGTGTGTGTGTGTGTGTGTGTATGTGTGTATGTGTGTGTGTATGTTTCAAGTGTACAATTTTATAATGCATCATCTATATATTGCATTTTGTGTTTACTACCCAAAATCAAATCTACTTTCATCACTATATGCAGAATACCCCCCCCAAAAAATGTATACATACTATGTAAGTTCTATTAATTGTTCAAGTGTGCATACAATTTTGGGGGACTCCCTATATTTGATCCCTTTGCCCTTTACTACCTGTCCTCTTCCCCCTGACAACCATCATACTGTTATTTGTGTGTATGAGTTTTTGTTTTGCTGGTTCATTTATTGTTTTCCATTTTACATCCCACATATGAGTGAAACCATATGGTTCTTGACTATTTCTATCTGACTTAATTCACTTAGCATGATATAATTCTTAGATAGAACAGTACAACATAAAAATACATATATATATATTATGGGTCTAAAATAAAAACATGATAGCATAGAATAAACATAAGAAAGGCTTTTGGAATAGGGGAATTTTTATCTAAATCATAGTGGTTCTGGACAAAAGTTAATGAAGAGGAAAAGAAAGATGTTCTGTGGGAAGACTGCTTGCACAAAGCCACAGACGTGGAAATGGTCCAGCCTTGTGTAGGCCATGTCTCAAGATCACCCTAGAGTATGGCTCATGACAATTATTGAGGATATTTTAAAATTGGGGAACTCTTAATTGTCTGGCTTTAACAATAGGCTTTATCAAAATGATTTTCACAGATTAGCTTTCCTTTAATGTTTTATAAAACATTGGTATTCTGATAGATACTACTGCTATCTACCTTCCCTCCAAAATCCTATATAATAAAGAGGTAATATGCAAATTGACCCTCACACCCTCGCATCACAAGTTGGTCGCCCTCACATTATCACAAGATGGCCGCTCTCACATCATCACAAGATGGCTACCACAAGATGGACACGCCCACATTGTCACAATAGCCAGCAGGGGAAGGTAGTTGTGGGGGACCAGGCCTGCAGGGGAGGGCAGTTGTGGGTGATGGGGTTGGCAGGGAGCAGTTAGGTATCAATCATGCTGGCAGGGGAGTGGTTAGGTGTCAATCAGGCTGGTAGGGGAGCGGTTTATTATATAGGATCAGGCTGGCAGCCAGAAGCAGGTAGAGACAATCAGGCAGCCACGCAGGTGAGTGGTTAGGAGCCTACAGTCCCAGATTGTGAGAGAGATCTCAGATTGGAGAGGGTGCCGGCTAGGCTGAGGGACACCACCCTGCCATGCACTAATTTTGTGCGCTGGGCCTATAGCAATAATATATTGTGCTTGGGAATTTCTACCTACTAAATGCCCTCTGATAATTTATAATAAGTATTAGCAAGCTGTAGTTTCTATGGCGTTGTGTAGCAAACATTTATACATTTCTCCTAGCTGATTTGGCTCAGTGGATAGAGCCTGTGGACCAAAGAGTCCTGGGTTCAATTCTGGTTAAGGGCATGTACCTTGCCTGGGGCCTGGTCTGCGTATGTTAAGAGGTAGCCAGTGGATATGTTTCACTCACCTTGATCTTTCTCTCTGTCTTTCCTGCTCCCACTATCTCTAAAAAAAAAAAAAATCAATGGAAAAATATCATTGGGTGAGGATTAAGAAAAAGCAAACAAACATCTTTACATTTATCACTTAAGTCACTGAACTCTTTTTCATAAGATCAATAATTTTTTGGTTTCATAAAATTTGCAGGAGATAGTGGGAAAAAGTACAGATTTTTTAACAAGCTTGCAGAATGGTGAACATCTTCTTTCAGATGCTAGAACCTGGAGAAGGTAATGTGTGGGGGTGAAGAGAGGAAAAGGGAACTGCATCAGGAAATTGGCAAGGTAGCTAATGTCTTCATACAAGGATGAGGTGATGCGTATGAGACCTGCATGGTGCAGAGAAAGTGATAAGAAAAGGTGCCATCTGAGAGACAATGAACAAAAGGGTGTGACAAAGGGCTTAAAGAAACCCCTTGGGCAAAAATGAAGTTCTCTGAATGAGTATGTAGACACTATGCAGAATAAAAGTAGAATTAATTAATTCAAAGAAAGAGAAAGTAGAATGTAGTCAGCTAGTAAATGAGAAGATCCATGAAAGTTGGGTCATCCATGATATTAATATTTATATATATATTTATATATATACACGCTATTTATATGTGTAAAAATCCACCCTATCAAAATTGTATATATATATATGTGTGTGTGTGTGTACATTAATAGTATGTAATTTTTAAATGTTTTTGAAGCTTAAGGTCTAGAGCCCAAAGGACATTGTAATATTGAGTTCAGAAGACATAAACTGAAGAAAAAGAAGACATAAACTGAGAAAAATATAAATACTGTAAAATAATACGACAAACATCCTAAAACTTATCATTGATGTGCTTTTCACAGAAAAAAATGATGCTACGGTTAATTTTTCTTGAAGCTCATGATGCAACAACAAAAAGTCAGTGAATTCTCTTTCCACGGCCAGAGCTGACTTCCTGTGGAATGACTGAGTGAAAGAAGTCAGGCAACAGTCCCTTCAATCACCTCACGATTGATTTACTTTCAGTTGCCAGCTCAGCCTGGAGAAAGGTGTTACCGCGGCAGCTTGAGATCCCCAGAGGAAAGCAGAACCTGAGAAGCAGTAATTTAAACCTTTCGACTCCGAGGCCTCTCCACCTAGAGAATCACCATGAGGTTTCAATGATTGGACTCCTCTTCTGTTTATACTAATGCTACTTAGCTTGAGTCTCCTCAGTAGAGTGAAGGGTTCTTATATAATTTCTCTCCATGTCTTTAGTAGGTAAAACGCAGAGTGTATTGTCTTTCAGTTACAATAACAATACACTGGACCATTGTCACTGTGGCATAAGAAAATTCAAGGCATTCACACAAAAGATACTATCAACAATGAGTACAGCACTTTACCACTTGACACAGTACTTGTACATCATTTTATCATTTGGTATTAAACATTGCCAACATTATGTTTAAAATTATAAAAAAAAGTGATGGAGTGCCTTCCGATGACTATGCCAAGCCCTACATAGCTAGTTATACGCTTTACACCAGGATTTTACAATCTTGGGTAGCACCCTGGCTGTCTGGAAGTTCACACATTAATTTTTTTTTAGATTATTTATTTCATGTTGCTAATAAACAATATGAACCTACTTGGAATTATCTGAATGATCATATTATAATGGAATATTGAGAAATTTCAGTTCTTGCCTTAGAATTTGGGGTTGCGATCTACATGTTATTTAATAAAGTCTGACAATAAAATGCAATGCTTCTCTAACTGGAATTCAAAGGCTGAGTCATCTGTACATGTTTTTTTAGAATGCTGGATACTTGAAGTACAGGTTTCAGTTTTAGAAAACAGAATCCACTAAAGCTAGCTTAAGAAAAAAAAAACACAACTTAGTACAGAGAATTCTAAAATGATTTTCAGAACCACTGGGAGGACAAAAAGGATACGTCTCAGTAGAAATGATTCCCAAAGATGCTACAGAAATAAGCAGCAAACGAAGCTGCCACTGCTCCAGCACAAAATGGTGCCTGTGGAGTCAGCAGTCCGATGCCACAGCTCCTGGCTCCAGAACCACACAACTGTAGCTGCCGTACACACCAGCAACTCTGCAGTTCATCTCTGTGTGCCCAGTAGACACAATATTTAGCATGAGACAGATGTTCAATAGTTATTGAAGAGATGGATGGATATTCTTCCTTCATTATACCTTTTGAAGTCCATTTTGGTCAATGGCTAAAGGAATTAGGAATGTTAGCAATGTCCACAGAGAAAAGCTGGGTTACAATAATGTAAAATGAACTCTCTTGGACTTTGGAAATTACTCAATTTAATTAGAGTTGACCCTTAACCAATGTGGTTTTTAACTGTAGGGATCCACTGAAACATGAATTTTTTCCCAATTGACCTAGACAATTCAAACACACCTTGTTCAAGGGTCAACTGGTGGTTGAGAATTCACATGTTTGAAGGGCCAATTAAGTTATTCATGGATTTTTTTTTTACTGCACAGGTGGTCATTGCCCCTAGCTCCTTTTGTTCAGGGTAAACTGTAGTCACTATGAAAAATCATAAACTGTACAATTTTAGTAGCTCAAGAGGACAGTAGTTTATATTTTACAGCAAAGTGAAAATTATTGGCAGTGGGAGGAATGGGGCAACACTGCTTCATATTGCATTCTGAGCCAGCGAGATTAGGAGCAATGCATCGAAATAGCTGAACCTTCTGGAGCCTAGATCAACATTCATTTGGAGTCTGGGAGGTAAGGGTGCTTATGATCCAGGCCTTGAAGTGTCCACATAGCTTCTGTTCACTTCCTATTGATAAGCTTAGTCCTAAGCTCCAGCTGACTATAGCTGAGACAACATATACAGTAGCGCTTTTCCTTTTATCTACAAAAGAAATACAAAATAGATTTTAATAGACATAGTTGATTTTGTGACAGTTTAGTACAGAGAATTATAAAATTTGCTTGATAAAAATTATCATGCCAGTGGTATCGTGAATGCTGTTTGTGTGAGATGTTCATAAAAAAATATAGACAAAGTAGTTTATCTGTAAAAGTGGTAATGATAGGACTTTAAGTATTCCTCTGAGAATACAGTGTTGGGGTTTCACACATCTCTGAGTAGTAAATAATAGCTCCTGAGATTTACCTTTTTTCCACACAATAGATGAGGTTGTTTCTATTGCCCTAAGCATCCAAACATATCCCAAGGCAAGTGGGTCACCATTGCTGCCCTTTCCTAACTGTAGTATTTTGTGCTTTTTGACAATAGTGCACTCCTCCTCCACCAATTATGTTGTATTTTATAGAATGTCATTTAATCAGCTTGAATATAAAAATTTTATCTCCTAAGTATAGACCTCTTAAAAATAGAAATTGATGTTTAACCTAAGTAGATGTGTATTAAAAAAAAAAGACATAAAAATTGTGAAGAAATGAAAGAAATGCAAAGGCAGGGGACAGAAAAAATCCTGTAGCTGCTCTGCATATATTGTTAGTCTCTTTCTATATGTTTCTACTTTTTATGAGTGCCTCAAATTCAGTAAAATTATTTCTGACTATTGCTGGTTTTCTATGATATTGTGAAAGATGTCATATGAAAATATAGAAATAAAGAAATTGGAGATGCCATTCCCAAGACTATCCCTTGAAGAGGAGACTGAGGAAACTTACTTTTTTGTTAAGCCATAGAATCTTATCTGTTTTCCTCTAAAAGTAAAGAGAGTTTGAAAATCCCCTAAACATAAGGTTAAATTGCAAAAACTTAATTTTAGTTTTGACCTCTAAGAATATCTTACTTTCTCCCTTTAGAAGTTGAGACTTGAAAATATGATTATCATAATATAGATGTGGCTATTGCAATATCTTGACTTTATACTGACAATGTATTTTATTTGTATCACATTTTTTCTTTATAGCCCTTACACACAAGTCTCTCCCCTTCATTTTGTATATGTTTCTTGAAAATAATAACATTTCTCCATTACCTCTTTACAAACCAGATAGCTAATGAATGTGTGCTGACCTTGGATTAGGTATATATTTGTACATTTGTCCTGTCATTGGCATGTTGTCAGAAAAACAAGGAGCAAATTACTGTTCCCACAAACCATATGATTTTTCAAAGAAACTCTTAATGATTTTCATTAAATGTGTTCAAAACTGCATATTTGCATCCAGTCAGTAATATGTCATATCAGATGTTAGAACCACTGACTTTTCATTGTCATGGGCACCTTTTAATTCAAATCTCAAATATTAACATGTGACTAACACAAAGGTTGGAATATGGAGGAGCTACAGAGCCTTTCCCTAGTGGGGATTTGGCTTCTCCTAGGGCTCCTTTAAGGTGTCAAAGTATATACACAGAGTGGCCAGATTATTATGATCTCTGAATGCATAATAATCTGGACACTCGTATATACTGGTATTAGAGGCCCAGTGCATGAATTCGTGCATGGGTTGGGTCATGCTGGTCAAACTCCAGGTCAAGGGAACAATTTGTATATTAGCTTTTATTATATAGGATATACACCAAGTGACCAGATTATTATGGGTTCAGAGATTATAATAATGTGGCCCTCGGTGCATAAAATATACTGAATAGATAATAATAATATATAATCCTGTATAATAAAAAAGTAATATGCAAATCAATCATCATTCCATTATATCCACTAGCTATGCCCACAGCCAATCAGGAGCCAGTATACAAATTAATCCAATTAAAAAGCAGTTAGGAGCAATTAGGAAGGCAGAGAGGTAAGCAATTGGGATCCAACAGTCCTGGATTGTGAGAGGGATGTCCGACTGCCTGTTTAGACTGGAATCGGGCCTAAACAGGCAGTCAGACATCCCTCAAGGGGTCCGAGATTGGAGAGGGTGCAGGCTGGGCTGAGGAACACCCTACCCCATGCATGAATTTTGTGCACTGGCCTCTATTAATATATACTCATATATCAGTCTTTCATCACCACTATATCCTAGATTATGGGGAAGTAAATTGCAGATCATAATCTCTCACCAATATAGCAGTGATAAAAGGCTGAGATGAGTCTTCACTAGTGGGTTTTCAATTCGAGCTGACAAAAGGAATGCAAACCAACAAAGGAAATAAAGCAGCTAGTGATGTGCATGGAAAAAATAAAACAGCAAAATGTGATGAAGACTGGCTGTGGTAGTCTACATCCTACACAGAGGAGTCAGGGAGATCTCTCAGGAGGTGGCATTTGTGCTAAGCCCCGAGTGACCACGTTGTCGGCCTTGTGAATATCAGGAGGAAGGGCTCTCCAGGGAAAAGCAAGATTAGAGGCCATGATGACAGAAAGACCTGGGTTTATTTGCAGACTGAGAAAAGGGGAGTGTGGCTAGAGACTAGAGTGAGGGAGAGATGGGAAAGAAAGCCAGGCCCTACCTTTAGTGGCTATTTCCTGGTCTCTCATGCTAAGTGGGGGGCCTCCAGAGAGAAGACAGCTATCTGTAACTAATTGTGTAGAATATTCTTAGGGATTCTATATTAGAGTTATTTTTATCTGTATTAATTTTTCCAATTTCTCCCCAATATGGCTGTAATATCTATTCATTGTAGAAATTTTAGTAAATAGAGAGTATAAAAACTAAGAATCATTTTAATCCCAAACTTACAAATAAGTACTCTGAGAATTTCTGTGCACCCGCTTTTTCTAGGCAATTACTGCAGGTGCCGGCAAACCTTTCTCAAAAGGCGGAATAGCCAGGATGTTAACTTTTGTGGGTCTTGTGATCTCTGTCACAGAGGTGACTCAACTCTGCTGTTATATCTGAAATCAGCTATAGGCAAATGTAAATGAAGGAGCAAGGTTGTGATTCCAATAAAATTTTATTTGTGGAAATTGTAATTTGAAATTCCGTCAAATTTCATGTATCACCAAATATTGTCAACCATTTTATTATGTTGAAGAACATTCTTAGCTGGCTGATTGTATAAAAACAAGCAACTGGCCAGATTTGTCAGGGCCATGTCAAACTGACTTTTAATTTAGACACATAGATTTATATAAGTAGATATAGCTATATTTGTCTATATACATTGTATATATTATTAATAAAGAAATCCTGTTTGGGAAACTATTAATACTCACTAACTTATTTCACTCCATGGCAGGTGAAAGGGTTCCACTGCCACTTCCTTTGCAGTTAACCAGACCATGTGGCTAGTTGAGGTTACTGGGTTGAGGAACTGAAGTTTGGGGGTGAACACTAAAGTCCCAGGTTGAGCTGGCAGGGCCACCACATGCAAGCTGAGTAAGATCCTGAGTCAGTACTTGCCATCAAACATCGCTGAATGCACAGCAGATGTTACATGATTGAGAAATGAATCTTTACCTTTTAAACCTCAGAGCTTTCGATAGTTATCATTGCAGCAGAGCTTAATCAGACCAATGCAATGTTGCTTGTGTTTGACTTTTAGCCTTTCATCATATATTCTGAAAAATCCTCTTTGAAAGCAGCATCTTTATGGCAATACTAGAGGCCTGGTGCACAAAATTCATGCAGGGAATGGTGTCCCACAGCCCAACCTGCACCCTTTCCCAATCCTGGACCCCTTAGTGATGTCTGACTGCCTGTTTAGGCCCATTCCCAGTAGGATTAGGCCTAAACGGGAAGTCGGACATCCCTCTCACAATCCAGGACTGCTGGCTCCCAAATGCTCACCTGCCTGCCTTCCTGACTGCCCGTAACCACTTCTTCCTGGTGGCCTGATCATCATCTAACTACCCTCCCCTGCAGGCCAGGTCACCCCTAACTGCCCTCTCCTACAGTCCTGGTCCCTCCTAACTGCTCTCCCTGAAGGCCTGAGTCCCCCACAACTGTCCTTCCCTGCAGGCCCAGTTGACCCCAACTTCCCTCCTCTGCTGGCCTGGTCACCCCTAACTGCCCTCTCCTGAAGGGTTGATCACTCACAACTGCCCCCGCCCCTGCAGGTTGATCACCCACAACTGCCTTCCCTTGCAGGCCTGGTCCCTCCCATTTACCCTCTCCTGCTGGCCATCTTGTGGTGGCCATCTTGTGTCCATATGGGGGCAGGGTCTTTGACCAATGGGAACAGCCACTTTGAGTGTTGAAGTGATGGTCAATCTGCATATTACTCTTTTATTAGATAGGATAGAGGTCTGATGCATGGGTGGGGGCCAGCTGGTTTGCCCTGAAGGGTGTCTCAGATCAGGGAGGGGGTTCCCTTGGGGTGTGGGATGACCTAGGCGAGAGGCCTGTGGTGGTTTGCAGGCCAGCCACGCACCCTAGTGACCCAAGTGGAGGCCCTAGTATCTAGGATTTATTTATCTTCTACAATTGAAATTTTGTAGCCTGGAGCAGAGGCCAAGAATGGCCAGGGCTGCAGCAGCTTGGCTTCCTCCTGCTGTCTCTAGCTCCGTGGCTGCCACCATTTCTGTTGGGATTTATTTATCTTCTATAATTGAAACTTTGTAGCCTTGAGTGGAGGCCTGGGTCTTCCAGGGTGGGTGGAAAGCTTGGCTTCCTCCCTTGCCGGAGAAACCCAAGCCTCCTGCTCATTCTATAGCCGCAGATATTTTGTTTGGGTTAATTTGCATACTTTCTACTGATTGGCTCATGGGTATAGTGGAATGATGGGTAATTTGTATATTACTCTTTTATTAGATAGGATAATATTTCATTATATTAGGGTCCACTGTATGTATATAAATAGTCATTTAACTCATTTTCAGACTTGAGCTATTTTCTAATTTTTACCCATTAATATAAATTTAGCTACCTCACACTGTCACAATCCATCACCAAGAGGCTGTGTGCACAGCGGGTTCGTGTGGGAGGCAGGGACTGGATGCTGCATACGCAGCTCAGAGGTAGGTCCCGGCAACTCCTCACAGCAACATCAGGGGTCCCTGTGGCTCAATGTGGTGAGGCCTGGGGGTCCTGCAGTTCTGCATGGTTTGGAGAAGGCAGGGCCTGGCAACTCCGTGTGGCAAGGCCTGGGGATCATGGGGCAGGACCCCTGGCTCTGGCCTACCTCTTTGGAGCTACCCATCAAGGAGCCCTGGATGGGTGAGCAGGGCTTACCTCTTTGGGGAGATCGATCACGGGGCTCCTGTACAGTGACAGGGCACATGTCAGGCTGGGGCACTCCCCGAGTGCATGAATTTCATGCATGGGGCCTCTAGTCTATATAATAAAAGCCCAGCCACCGTTTCGGCTGAATGTTCAGAATGATTGGTCACTGTGACACACACTGATCACCAGGGGGCAGACACTCAATGCAGGAGCTGCTTCCTGATGGTGAGTGCACTCTCACAGCTGGAGCAACACTCAGCCAGAAGCCGGCTCATGGCAGGCGAGCAGAGCAGCAGTGGTGGGAGCCTCTCCTGCCTCCACGGCAGTGCTAAGGAGCAGTGAGCCAAGCAGTAATGTACAAGCAGGTGGACGGTTAGCACCAAGGGGTCCCAGATTGGGAGAGGGCGTAGGCCGGGCTGAGGGACCCCCTCCTCCTCCAGTGCACAAATTTCATGCATCGTACCTCTAGTCATTGAGATAAAGTGCTGAATGTGTTAAAGATCATTATATTATGTATATTCCAGTATTACTCATTATACAGTTTGGATCATTTGAAACTCTTGTTGGCCATATATGTTCTATAAGCCTTTCATTATCATTAATCAATATATTTTTTCTAAATCTTGTTTGATTTTATATGCAAAATGGTATTGAAGAGGAATATAAAGGCCAACTTGGGAGGAGTGGGGCTAGCAATCTGAATCTGTGCCAGCGACCCGGTGTCCTAGTGCACATTCTTTTTATAGATAAGTCACTGCCCCTTCCTAAGGCAATAGTCTATTTTCCTGGGGGCTTCCAGTTTGCAGGGGCCACAGGCTGGGTAGTTGCTGGTGCCACCGAGGCCAGGCATTTAGATACAATCTAACTTCCCATCCTGACTCAGGAGGGGCTATGAAAAACACCAAAAAAACCCAGTAGTTAGGAAACACATAGGAAACAAAGAAACTTAGGAATATATAAATAGGGGTGATCTCATTTTGTAAGGAGTTCAGGCTTTGGCTCTTCAAATCCCCTGAGCCAGCAGCACTGCTTTAAATAAAGGGTTTTTCCCGAATCTCCCAGTACTCCGTGTGTATTTCCTAGTCACCTGATAAATTCTGTAACAGCATTTCTTTCTATATTTTGTATGTCTTAACTCTTTAATTTTTTCACGTTTTCTATTAGTCTCTTGAATTTCCTTTCTTAAATTAATAATTTGTTTAGGTCCTTTGCTCCTTCTTCTAGGTAGGAATTTATGTATTTCTTTTTTAAAAAAATATATTTTATTGATTTTTTACAGAGAGGAAGGGAGAGGGATAGAAAGTTAGAAACATGGATGAGAGAGAGACATCAATCAGCTGCCTCTTGCACGCCCCCTACTGGGGGTGTGCCCACAACCAAGGTACATGCCCTTGACAGGAATCGAACCTGGGACCCTTCAGTCCGCAGGCCAATGCTCTATCCACTGAGCCAAACCGGTCTCGGCCATTTATGTATTTCTTAGTGGCCAATATTCTTTATCCATAATCTTATTTAATTATATTTTGCCTTAATTGCTGCACTTATTACTCACTTGTCTACTATTTTATATGATGTGGTATGCTTTTCCCATTTATGTAGATTTCTTAAAATAGGTTGAAGCTGCCAGGCTTTTTTTTTTATTTCCTCATTCATTTCCATGCTTATAATATTCTTCTCCATTCTAAAACAGTTCTGCTAGTATTTTCTTCTTTCATAGTTTTATTTTTACTAATTGTGGTAGGCAGAATGATGGCCTCCCAAAGGTGCCCCCATCTTAATCCACAAGTCTGTGAATATGTTATCTTATATGGCAAAAGAGACTTTGCAGATGTGATAGGTGGGGATCCTGAGATGGGGAAATTATCCTGGGTGGGCCCACTGTATCACAAGCGACCTTACAAGAGGGAGGCAGAGGGTTCAAAGTCAGAGGAAAACAGGTGATGATGAAAGCAGAAGGCAGAGTGTTGAGGCCACTAGATAAGGAATGTCAGCATTTAGAAGCGGAGTAGCCATGAACAGATTCTCCTCTAGACCCTCCAAGAGGAACACAGCTCTGCTGACCGCATTTTCTCCTAGTAAAGTCCATTTCACACTTCTAACCTCCAGAACTGTAAGATAATAAACCTGGGAAGTTTGTGGTAACTTGTTACAGCAGCCACAGCAAATATGCCATGGAATCCAGTTATTGTCTATAACCAATCACTTTAACTTAAACTACTTGGAAATTATTTTCTGCAGATATAAAAATGAGGTTTATTTTTACAAGAGCTAGGAAACAAGAAGGGTCTCAGAATTTTAAGGTCCTGGGGTGTTTATTCCCTGCAGCCCAGACAGACTATTTCAAGGACTTTAAACTCGGTGATATGTAATAAAGACAGAGAGACGGTACTTTGAGTACTGCTGCCAGGTATTCAAGTCCCATCTCGCTCATCACTGAAGTTCAACTTCAGGATAAAGTACTCTCAGCTGGGGCCCTTATGAAGGTAACCAGCTGGTTGCTGGCCCTCTGGAATCCTTTCTCCCTTCTTCCTGTGACTGTCAGCTATAGAATTCTACCAAAGATTACCTACCAAAGGATCTAGAAATGCCAGCTAAAAACATCCGGATGATTCTTCTATAAATATGTTTCAAAGTTCAATTTTACTATTTTATGATTTCTTGACAATATTGGAAATTGCACAGGTTATTGCTATAAGTTTGGTGTCTGTTTCTTTTCAACTTTATTGGCTTTTTGAATATGGTATTTCTCCCTTCTATTTTGCTTTTTTTTCAGCTGGGGAGGGGGGATTCCTCTTTTATCTATAGTCCTCAATAAATTGAAATATTCTTCCTTAGCAAGGGGCATTGTTTGCTGTCGTTGAGTAGAGTTCTTTAATCAGACTGCCGAGTTTGAATCTTCTTCCACCACTCATTTGCCTGTGACCTTGAGCAGCATATTTGATCCTCGATTTCCTCTTTTATAAAATGGACACAATAATAAGAACTACATCGTAAGAATAATTTGAGGCTTACATTATATATAAGTGTAAAATATTTGGGCAGTGTCAAAATTCACACTTTAGTATTTTATTCTTTATTTTTCCTCGTGTCCATATCAAAACTGATCTACACTTCAATGCCCAAACTGATCACAGTTCAAAACTTATTTCTGCCACTACATATTATAACACTCATTCCCACCTTGGAACTAATGTATGTTTAATAACAAGGAATTGTTAGGATTTCTGATACTCAGTTTCCCCATATCTAAAGTGGATATACAAATAGTACTTAGAGGCTTTTTAATAAAAACTAAATGAGTTAATGTACTAGTATGTGAAATGCTCAGAACAATGCTGGCCCATAGGAAAAGCTAAATAAATGTTCATGTTTTTACCCAAAATATTATTATGTTAAACACTTTAAAATTAACATTACAGAAAAACTCTATACTGTCTTAAAAAGCTGACTGCCTATGCCTTCCTTATACCACATTCTGAGTTATCAATAGACATCAAATCAGTGACTGTCAAATGCAAAAATGGATTGTCAAAAATTAAGATTTGGATAGAGTCATGCCTGGGAAAATTTCATGTGTGTTTAGACATAGGTCTATATTTAGTTTAAATGGAAGAGAACAAGGAATGTGCAAACACCCTAAGTTTTTATGCATACGGACAATTGAGAGGATCTGGGTTGCTGTCCATGAAGAGATAGAACACAATAATGGCAACAACAGAGAACACAACAAAGATCTACGCAAACAATACTTCGAGCAATCTGAAGGAGCATAGGGCTGGAGGGTGTTTATTTGCATGCCCCTGCTAGCACTCTGTAACAAATTCAGTGAAAAGGGTGATGGGACAGAATTGAGAGGATTTGTGTGTAAGAGGGAATTTAGCTTGTAAACTACAGAAGAAGTCCCCTTTTCTTATAACATGAAAAGCAGAAAATTCTCAGAAGCTGAGAATATTTGGCAGACGAATAATTTGGGAAGAGGCCAGAAAATAAGTTTCTTGAGATAACAAAGGATATTTCTAAAGTGCATGCTAATTACCAATGCCCCGCTATTTTTAGGTGAAGTTTTAACTGGAAGGTCTGCTCCTTTCTAGATATATTTGCCAGTCAGAAGGAAAAACCAGAGAGCAATCAGCCTCTGGGAAGTTCCTATCCTTTTTTCTTTAATCTTCACCCAGGAAATGTTTATTGATTTTGGAGAGTGACAATGAGGGGGGGGGATGGGGGGGCAGAGAGAGAGAGAGAGAGAGAGAGAGAGAGAGAGAGAAAGAAACACTGATAGGTTGCCCTTCCATACATAGCCCAACTGGGGGCTGTACACACAACCTATTTATGTGCCCTGAGAATCAAACCAGAGAGAAGACAAATGGTATTACTCCAGTCATCTAAGCCACCTGACTAGGGCCCCACTATTATATATCCCAGTTTATATACACTCACTTGTGTTGTTAGACTGTTTATGTAATTGCATTATTGTCAGCATCAATCATTTTTTTTAATTAGTTCATTTATTCAACAGACATTGCTTACTATTCTATGGCAAGAATTATGCTTGATCTCTGGGAATGTGTCTGTGACTAATAAAAATAATAATTATTATTATTGTTAATTGTAGTAGAGTAAACTTTAGGACACGTTTTATAGAACATTTACTGTGAGTTATGCTGAAAATTGTTCTAAGAATTTGATTCTCACAAACAAAAAATTACAAGCCAAGTATAATAATAGATCCAACATGTGGAGGAAGAAATGAGGCACAGAGCGGTGGGTGACTCTCCCAGGCCATCATCTCGTACATGTCACAGCGGTGTAACTCCAGTCTGTGCCCTTCATTCACCACCAGGTAAAGGTGCCTCTGAGATGATCAGGTGCTCTCAAAAAACTTCCTGATGGTGCAGGGAACCAGGCAGTTATAACAAAGAGGGACGGATGCTGCACTGGGCTCCATGTTAGGCATTATGGGAACACATATGAGAGGTATCCAACCTTGGGAATGAGAATAGAAAAGGATTCATCTAAACTGAAGCCTGATTCATAAAGTGGAAGAACTGGATGTGGAGATGGGCGTTTGAAGGTGATGTGAAGAATGATTTTAAAAGTCAGTGAGTAAAGAAAAGGCTTTCAAGAAGAAAGTCAATATTCCATCAAGCTGCAGAGACATTCAGTGGAGAGAGCAAGAGTAGAAAAACAAAGGAATGGGTATTCCAGCTAAATAGCAAAAATCAAAGTAGAGGTGAGAGAATTTGTTCCTCCCATCAAGGCAAAAACATGTTAAGAAAATGTCAAACAAGAATAAAATATAAGACATATAATACATAAAGAGAAAGTTAGGATCAGATTTATGGTATTAAAAATAGACACTAGGATGACACAGAAAAGGAAATTAGAAATCAAAGAAATGTTCTTTAAATAAGAAAATTATGCCACACAAAACAGAGGAATGTGTGCCATACCAAGGAATCAATCAATAAAAATTATGTAAAAATTAGCCAGAACCGGTTTGGCTCAGTGGATAGAGCGTCGGCCTGGGGACTGAAAGGTCCCAGGTTCGATTCCGGTCAAGGGCATGTACATTTGGTTGCAGGCACATCCCCAGCAGGGGGCGTGCAGGAGGCGGCTGATTGATGTTTCTAACTCTATCCTTCTCCCTTCCTCTCTGTGAAAAATCAATAAAATATATTTTAAAAAATTATGTAAAATTATTCTACAGTGAGATATAGTGATTAAGGTAAAAAAAAAATAATGTTTCCCCTTGGTCTTGATATTTGATGGTTTTCTGCTGAGTCTTTCAGCTCTTAAAAAAAAATTCTAAAAATTCTTTGGATTAAAGTTGTGTGACTAAAAGGTGAAAGGCTGGGACAAGGTAATTTACTAATAATAATCATAAAGGGGAGAGAAAAAGCATGAGAAACTAGAGGTCACTAACATTACTGAACACTGATCACAAGGCATAGACAGTGAAAGGTTGGCAAGCGCAGCAGAAGACATGACATGCGGGGCAAATGCAATGCCAGAGATCTAAAAATCGCTGGTTGTGAATTTCCGGATAGAGGTGGGAAAGTCACGAATCAGTTTATTAAAAAAAAATGTCTTTGATGATCACCTACAATTATTTATTTAAATCTGGACCCAAAGTAGTGTTTGCCAGATAAGACAGATGAAATAAGTGAGGATATTCTATGTCAAAGACCCACATTTTAATGCTCAATGAGTAGTGGAGGAAATAAATGATTGTGATAAGGAGAGTGAGGCAAGTCTACCCACGTAATTCTTTATTTTCACGTGTGCCCTGCAAATTCACATCAAAAGAAAAAAATAAATCAGAGAGAAGACGAATGAAAATGATTTTAAAAGGAGAGATGCCATTGTAGGGTTAATAAGCTTACATACCTGATGCAGATAATATCGTTTTGATAACAACAGACAAACTGAAAATGGAAATATTTAAAGTCTATAAAGGGTACTCCAGGGAAGCTGAAACAACAGTCACAGTGCTGAAAAAAAAAAAAAAAACAAGAAAAGGGAAGATCTGATAATAGTGAAGATGCTGCAATTATTTGGAGAGGAAGAAGATGCAAAACTACATTAGTGCAATGCAAATAGGAAAAAAGAAGATGAGCATAAACATGGAGGATCTGACAATAATTAGGAAGCAGGATACAGAACATATAATTAAGCATTGCAAGTGCCAATTCGTATTTGCACTTTACAGCTCCCACCAACTGCACACAGCTCCCTCATTAATGAGTCACTTTAAAGTGCTCATAGAACAGTATGAGCAAGAAGCCTTAACAACAGGCTTTGTATTTCTCCAGAGAGGATGCAATGATCAATGTCAATGTACCTTATCAGTCTATGTTTTTGTCTTCAAATGCAGAAGGCAAAATGTGGTACAAACTGGGAGAGATGACCACAAAGCATGGTGGGGAAGCAGCAGCTCTGGCTGTCACAGTCCCTTTGACACCAGACTTTACCACCCTCAGTTATAAGGCTGGGCCAGTTACTCATCCAATAGGAGCTTCTGTTTTCATTTGTGAAAAGAAGAAAACAGACGTGCAATCTGTATCCCAAAGTTAGAGTGAGAGTTAAAGAGGTAATACCTGTAAAGTACTTAACACATAGGTGCTGAACTATTTGGGTAGATTCTAGTAGAAGTAAAATTTTTAAATCTATAGACTCAGAAATGGGGGGGTGGGGAGACAACATTTAAATAGTAAAGCAAACCCTGGTCTGTGTGGTTCAGAGTGTTGGAGCTTCTTCCTGATACTGGATTAGGGCATACACGTAAATTTTGAGTTCGATCTCTGGTCAGGGCCAGTATGGGGGGGCAACCTATTGTTGTTTCTCTTGTTTCTCTCTCTCTCTCTCTCTCTCTCTCTCTCTCTCTCTCTTTCTCTCTTTCTTTCTCTCTTGCTCTCTCACTCAAATCAATAAGCATATCCTCAGGTGAAGATTACAAAAAATAATAAAACAAATAACTTGCAAAGTTTAGAAATGTTTCTATATAGCTACTAGAAATCATTGCAATATGCAATATTTTACAAAAACAAAAACTCAAAAAGCACCTCCTAATCATGGGAAAGTGAGGAGACAAAGCAACATACCAAAAGGCATTTGAAACCACTGGACTATGGAGGGGGAAGGAGAAGGGAAGTCCCAGTTGCAACCTCAGTGTTTATGGGACATTAGTAAAAGAACTAGATGCCTGGGGCATGGATTCGTACACCAGTGCAGTCCCTCAGCCTGGCCTGCACCCTCTCGCAATCCAGGACCCTTCAGGCGATGTTGGAGAGCCTGTTTTGGCCCAATCCCCACAGGTCAGGCTGAGGGACCCCACTGGTGCACAAATCCATGCACAGGGCCTCTACTATGCATATAAGATCTTTGGTTAATCTCTTCCCTCTCTTCCCTTTGCCCCCTCCCCCTTCCCTCTGAGATTCATCAGTCTGTTCCATGTTTTCATACTGTGGTTTCCACTCCTACATTGAGCATCTGCCCCCTGGTGGTCAGTGTGAGTCATAGCTATTGGCCATTTGGTTGGTTGCTTAGGCTTTTATATCAATAGATAGTAAAGAGAGCAAAAAAAAAGGTGAGACAGAGTCTTAAATGGATAATGGAAAGAGTCTAATACTATTCATTTATTCATTCATTTATTTATCCATGGATTTAATGAATATTTGCTGTGCTGACCATAGTGAAATAGTTAAAACTAACTGGGAAAATAAATTCTGTAAAAAAAAAACACATGGAAAATATACATTTATTTATTTATTTATTTTAATCTTCATTGTTGAAAGTATTACATATGTCAACTTTTTTTCTTCAATGACCACTTCTACCCCATGCCTGCTCCCAACCCCAGGTCTTCACCACACTATTGTCTATGTCCATGGGCTATGCATATATGCATATAACTTCCTCAATTAATCTCTCCCTACCCACCCACCAGATTCTCAGTCTGTTTCATGCTTCTATGTCTCTGGATCTATTTTGTTCATCAGTTTATTTTGCTTTTGAGATTTCACATATAAGTGAGATCATGTGATACTTGTCTTTCTCTGACTGCCTTATTTCATTTAGTATAATACTCTTCAGCTTCCCGCCATGCTGTCTCAAAGGGTAAGAATTTTTTTTTTTTACTACTAGGTAGTAGCCCATGGTATAAATGTACCACAGCTTTCTTATTTACTTATCTGCTGATGGGCAATTGGGCTGTTTCCAGTTATTAGCTGTTATAAAATGCACTGCTGTGAGCATAAGGATGCATGTATTCTTTCTAATTGGTGTTTCAGGTTTCTTAGGATATATTCTTAGAAGTGGGATTACTGGGTCAAATGACAGTTCTATTTTTAATTTTTTGAGGAAACTCCATATTGTTCTCCATGGTGGCTGCACTAGTCTGTATTCCCACAAGCAGTGTACTGGAGTTCTCTTTCCTCCACATCCTGGTCAGCACTTGTCATTTGTTGATTTGTTGATGGTAGCCTTTCTGACAGGTGTGAGGTGACAACTAACTGTCATTTTTATTTGCATTTCTCTGATGAGTAGTGACTTTGAGCATTTTTTTCACGTCTTTTGGCTATCTGTACATCCACTTTGGAGAAGTGTTTATTTAGGTCCTTTGCCCATCTTTTAAAAAATATACTTTTATTGATTTCAAAGAGGAATGGAGAGGGAGAGAGAGATGTTACCAATGAGATCAAGAAAGAAATTTAGCCAAAACCGGTTTGGTTCAGTGGATAGAGTGATGACCTGTGGACTGAAGGGTCCCAGGTTTGATTCCAGTGAAGGGCATGTATCTTGGTTGAGGGCACATCCACATTGGGGAGCGTGCAGGAGGCAGCTGATTGATGTCTCTCTTTCATCGATGTTTCTGGCTCTCTGTCCCTTCTCCCTTCCTCTCTGTAAAAAAAAATCAATAAAATATATTAAAAAAGAAAGAAAGAAAGAAATTTAAAAAACTTCCTGGAAACAAGTGAAAATAAACACAAATAACCCCAAATCTAGAGAGCAAGCAAAAGCAGTCCTGAGAGGGAAGTTGATAGCACAATAGACAGACCTACCTCAAAAAACAAAACAAAACAAAACACACAAAAAAGATTAATAAACTCTATAACTCTAAAAGTTAAAGAATTAGGAAGAGAAAAAAATGAAAAGCCCAGCATAAACAAAAACACAAAGTAGAAGGAAGGAAATAAGAAAGATTAGAGCAGAAATAAATGACACAGAGGCTAAGGCAATACAAAAGATCAATGAAACCAAGGGATGGTTCTTTGAAAAGATAAACAAGATTGATGAACCTTTAACCAGACTTATTAAGAAACAGAAAGAATCCAAATAAATACAATCAGAAACAGAAGAGGTGAAGGAACAACTGACACCCCAGAAACACAAAGGCTTGTACCAAAATACTGTGAACAACTACATGCCAACAAACTGGGCAATGTGGGTGAAATGGACAAATTTCTAGAAAAATACAATCTTCCAAAACTGACTCAGGAAGAATAGGAACACCTGAATAGGCCAGTAACAACTGATAAAATGGAAGCAGTAATCAAAAAACTCCCATCAAACAAAAATCTTGGTCCAAATGGCTTCACAGGGAGTTTTACTAATACCAACCACCCAAAGAAAATCGAACAACTATCCTCCTCACACTATTCCAGAAAATCCAAGAGGAACAAACACACTTCTGACCTCTTTTTATGAGGCCAGCATTATCCGAATTCCAAAAACAGATAAAAACACTACAAAGAAAGAGAATTACAGACCAATATCCCTGATGAACATAGATGCCAAAATCCTCAACAAAATATTAACAAATTGAATCCACATACATTTATCTGCATCAGGTTAGAGTACGATATCTTTGATGGTGACTACAGTAGGATAAGAATCTATATCAAAATATTTTATGGCACTATGTATTTGTCTCAGCCTCATGTGAAAACACCTGGTCTGAGTTTCACAAATTTGAGAGATGATTTTAGATGGACTTAATGTGAACATGCCTGGTCTGAGTTTCACAAACTGGAGGGATGGTTTTAGATGGCTCCACCCATAAACTGCACTTGGGGGATAGAGAGGAAGGCGAGCTTCACAAAGGTGTTTGATTTGCCTTTGAGCTGCTTTGCACATCCACAATTCATAGCCCTGGAGGAGGAGGGGAAAAGAAATGTATGAATCTAACAACAGTTAGCACTCCTTCTGAACAGTGTCTGAGAGGTCAGCTGGTTATGAATCCTACAAAAATAATCTTTAAACTATTCACATCATGGTAGATGGAAACGATCTTCAAAAGATATAAATCATGAACATATTCACTACTGACCTATGAACTCTACGAAGATCAGACTTTTTCATATGCATCTGTGTATACATAACACTCAGAACAGTGCCTGACACACAAAAAGATGACATTTAATATTTTTGGAACTGAAGTATTTGTTTGTGTTTTAATGACCCTGCTTACTTATGCCTTTGCACCTAATACATTAAATCCCAGGGAGAGTTGCTGTGTTGTTGTTTTTTAAAGAAATTTCTGGCTGAAATCATATTTTCTCTGCTCTTTCTGTAATAGAAACTTTAAGAAATATTTCTCCAAATTAAATATATATATATTGGACAAAATAAAGACTTGTGAGTTAGGCAACATAGTTGAGCCAATCGAGCTAAATACCACTTTAAGAATTTGTTTCCAATCACAGCACAAATGAAGAAGTGAAAAATAAAATAAGCAGCACTGTATTTAAAAAGTACTTATAATGTCATGATGACACATAGTTTCTGTATTTATAATGTTGCTATCACTCAGCAAATGGTTGAATACATTTAGAAAAAGAGCACAATATTATCAATTTTTTTAAAAATAACACAACACAAAAGGTTGCCAAGAGACTGAGCTTTTATCATTCCCAAAGCTTGTTTTCCTGGTTACTTTTGTTCTGTCTACCCTATGTGACAATGTTTGTTGCTTTTGTTAAACCCAGTGTTCATTTTTATTGCCGTTGCTTGCTGCTGAGATGCACAAAAGGCTGACAACACTGTGTCTTTGGGCAAAGTTCCTGCATCAGGGTGCAACCTAAGCTTATTTCCTATAACAATTTTTCAAAGTCTATATGGCATCAAGATTGCTCAGCTTCCGCCAAGTTTTTTCCAGAAAAAAAATATATTCTCCTCATTTATCTAGTAATTGTGCTATGGGGTGGAATTCTCATATATAATATGTAAAACTGACTGCGTATTGAAGTGTTACCAGATAGGAGTTAATACATAGAGGACTTTATCTTCACACAAACCTCATCTTTTATCAAGGATTTAACAACCTTGAACATAGCCTACTTTACATAAGCAAGGAATGTACAGCCTGAAAGAGGAATGAACCTAGGCAAGTGAATTGCAATGATTGTCTTGAGGAAATGGTCAGTAGGGAAGAAGAGAAGTATTTTTATTATATATCAACATCTATAACTATATCTATATCATAACAAATATACATGCGTATGTATATGTGTGTGTGTGTGTGTGTGTATATATATATGTAATTCTGTTACAGAAATACATATACTATATAATAAAAGGCTAGTATGCAAATTGTCCCCTTGTGAGTTCAACCAGGAGACTTGGAGTTTGGTAGCTCACTATGATGTGTGCTGACCACCAGGGGGCAGTGTGAAACATGGTGAGTGACCAGCAGCAGACTGCGGGGCACGGAGGGAGTAAGAGAAGGAGGAAGGGGGGAGGCTGGAAGGCAGGAAATCTGATCCATCCTGATCGTCAGCCAGTCCTAGGGACCCTACCCATGAACAAATTTTGTGCACCAGGCCTCTAGTCTATAGATAATTCAAATCAAATGTGCTTTTCTACAGTTTCAATATTTTATCTAACAAATTGTTTTTATGTTCCAGAAAAATAAGTAATATAATACATGTCAAAGCATACAGTTTGAAAACTTGTATAATTGTGGTCTAAGGTACTTTGGAGACAAATCCCCTATTATTGAAAGGAAGTTGGCAAGGAACACTTCCCAAACCAAGTAATACCTCAGCTAGTCTGTGATATATCATTACATACTGCTTTGCTTCCTCCTTACTCACATGCCATATGCTAATTCCTATCCTCATGTCTTCTTTTAGTCCTACCATTACAAAACAGCTGCTCTTCCTCAATGGAGTGTCCATCATCTCTTTCAAAGCCTTAGTTCACAAGATGCATGTCCATCATTATTTGATGAGATGACTGTAAATGCCTTTTACTGGAAGCCTATCCTGAACAGTCCCATTCTATTATTAAATCCTGCACTTAGTTTTAAAAAATGAAGTGCAAAAATTCAAGGTTAGAGAAAACTCAGATTCATATCAGTATCTGTGTGCCAAAGGGTGGTGCAGCTGCCAAAAATTAATGCACCCGTGGGCTGCATCTTAGGTCAACTTCATAGAACGGTAGGGCCTAGAACAAAAAAGAGAATGGTGTCACTGTGCTCAAGGATCACATGATCACTTTTGAAGCACTGTAATTGCCACTGTGACATATTCAAACATGGTCAGAGAAGAGGGACCAAAATGGTAATGAGCTGGAACACTGTAGAAAATGGACATATTTAACCTGAAATAAAGAAGATTCGATACGTGTGATCTTTTTCTTCATGCATTTGAAAGATTTTCATGTGAAAGAAGTAGAAATGTTATTCATGTCTCCAAAAAGGGAAAAGTGTTAGAGCCAGAGAGAGGAAGTGCTAACAGATAGGTTGTCAGCTCAAGATGAAGGACAACTTTCTAATAATTAGAGAAAACGTTAAAACTTATCTTGAAACATAAAAATAGTAAGGAATACTTTTATTCAAGAATTGTAATAGAGAGAGAGGTTGAGCTCAACTCCAAATACAACAAAGATGGCTAGGGATTGATAGCCAGTGAACAAAGTAAGGAGAACAATGAATGGAAAATTAGTAAGAGGAGATATCAAAATTTGGGGATTCTTACTAACCTGGTTTAACTTACTGAAGGCAGGCTATAGTGATTAGATATCAAGGGTGGGGATGAGGAATCTGATCAGCTATCCAGAGGTGGTCAGATATCAAGGGTGGGGAATTATTTTTTTTAAATATATATATTTTATTGATTATTTTTACAAGAGGAAGGGAGAGGGATAGAAAGTTAGAAAGATGGATCAGCTGCCTCTTGCACACCCCTCATTGGGGATGTGCCCTCAACCAAGGTACATGCCCTTGACCAGAATCAAACCTGGGACATTCCAGTCTGCAGGTTGACGCTCTATCTACTGAGCCAATCCAGCTAGGGGCAAGGATGGGTGATTCTTGCTAAACTGACAGGATTCTTGCTAAAGCTGGGCTTGTCAAAGACGGACAAGGAGACCTAGTTGAGAAGAGGTCTGAATGAAACCTAACTAAACCTTAGTCAGGGGAGAGTCTCTCTCAATAATCATACTAATGACATTATATTTTTAAACAAATTATAAAATTGAGGCTGCAGAGGTTAACCTTCCCAAGGTCATGCAGCTAATGAGCAGGGATCCCCACTCAGATGGGTAGGACTCCAGAGCTCCATGGCACTTTCCCACCTATTTCTTGGAAGAAGCTGGAGCACTTCTTCTCAGGTTAGTCTTCAGCCACAGATTATGTCATCAGTAATATCAGAGAAGAATTCCTGGATTGAACAGGAGGTAAAGTGATGGATGAGGTATGTTCTAATTTTAAGTGTTTTTCTGATTTGACTCTGATGATTGCTTTACTTTTCAATCTGGGCTAGAAGGAAGCTAAACACAGCCTAATCTTTCTGCACATCCCTGCCAACACTTGTTATTTCTTGTCTTTTAAAAAATATATAATAGTCTTTCTAACAGGTATGAGATAATATCTCATTGTGGCCAGCATGGTGGTTGTAATATTGCATTGCATATTTGGAAGATTCTCAAATCTTTAAAGTTCTCATTTCAGGAAATCACATAGTGTAATTATGTGTGGTGGTGGATGTTAAGTAGACCTAGTGTGATAATCATTTTGCAACATAGATACACTAGTGATGTCAAATCATGTTATACATTTTAAACTAATATAATGTTATTTGTCAATTCCATCTCAATTAAAAATTATTGTACATGTACAAATCCCCCCAAAAAAAATCTAACCTGTCATGGCCATTGTTTCTCTAGTGGTTAGAGCATTAGCCCGAGCACCAAAGGGTTATTTTGATTCCCAGTCAAGGTCACATATCTGGGTTGCAGGTTCAAGCCCTTCCCTTGTCAGGGCAAGTGCAGGAGGCAACCAATGGATATGTTTCTCTCACATCAATGTTCTCTCTCTCTTCCTTTCTGTCTCTCTCCCTCTCTCCATCCCTCACTTCTTCTGTCTCTTCCTAAATATCAATGCAAAAATATCCTCCAGGATTTATATATATATATATATATATATATATATATATATACCTTAAAACTCTCATTTGAGAAGTGATCAAACTGAAAATAAGGACATAAAGTGAATTTTCCAAGATTATGTAGTAAATTGGTAGCAGAGCAGGGAAATTCCACTGACTCATGGGCCTGAGATTATGCTTCTCTATTATTTTGTGGTGTTCTAATCCATATCCCACACCTCTTATTGACTATTTTCCTTAAGTAGTATTTCTCACTCTTGCATAAGAAAGTGCGGTGGTTGCCTAACACATCCAATACCAAGGCTGACTCTTAAGATCCTTAGATGTCTGGTCTTCAATTGTTCTCTGCGTGGTTTATTTTTGTTTAGTACTGAGAAAGAAGCAATTTGAATGAAAGACTTCTCCAACTAAGATATTTACCACTACATTGCTCCAGGATATTTGCATTTAAAAAACACTGACACGCTAACCAAAATGAATCTGGAAGAGGCGTTTCGATTGGTATGACTTTTCGACTTAAGTGAAAGGAGCTGCTTGGGCATAGTAATAGCTCCTGCCTTGCAGCAGTGAAATGGCTCATCTGCCTGCATAAGCCCAAGTCACTAACACATGCACCCCGTTTTCTCCTCATAGCTGGCTCTGGATACAAGAGATCATTTCAGATTTTATAAGCTTGTCTCAAATTCCACTCTACCTAAGTTATTTAATTTTGAGGGATATTAGGCGATGAGGGTATGGGTAGTTTGGGGCTCCCATCAGCTGTTTAAATAGAATCCTGCTAGACTTTCCTATGCCAGCTCCCGAGAAGGGAGTGAGCCTGCAGAATTGCACTGTCAGCATAATCAACATTTGCACAAGATACGAAGTAACACCTGCTGATGGGTATTCACTTTTCTACCGGTGTATTGTTGGCCAATAACCAAATATCCAGTCCGATTAAACAAACCTTTTAGGACTGCTTTCCCAAAATGAAGTATGGCAGTGTATAATGCTAAAGTATTCAGTTAATGTTAGAGAAAAGAAAGAAACAAAGAACAATGACAAGAAATTTCATTTTTTTTTCTGTATTTTGTTCCTAATAAATAATTTATTTTGTTTGGAGCAAAATCCAAACACACAGTGCTTGACTGAAATAGACAAAAATAGTTTGCAAAATGCCTACTTGAAGAATGCAAGCTGAAATGTTATTTTTAATCGTTAAGTAATTGCTTATAAAAGTTATTGCTAATAACCTAAGCAAGAACAAGAATAATACGTAAGAAAAGATTTTACTGCATTTAGACAAAAGATTACAAGTTGAACTTTGTTAAAATATGTGACTCATGGGAGCATGAGATAAATTATGTCTTTCCAGCCCCAGGGGTGCTCCATTTCAGAGTTACTTTATTTAAAAAAAAATCTTTATTGTTGAAAGTATTACCCATGTTCCCTCTTTTCTCCCATTGACTCCTCAGAGCCCACTCCCGCCCCTCCCCAATAATACTTTATATTTTTGGGTAGCATGATGAAAGACCTATACAGGGGCTTCTTTACTGCCTGAGGGAACTCGTTCTCAAAGGTTATAGAGAAATAAGTCTAAAGCATTCTCTGTGCATATATAATCAGTATTTCTGAGGTCAGTAAGGTAAGTGGACGTGTGCAGAGAATGGGGAAGTCAGGCCGTTGGTCCAGAGAGGAGGTATATCTCTTGGAGGGTTAGAATTCTCTGACTCCCCTATTATGCTTCCTTCAGGACTAATTAAAGAAACTTAGAAGACTTTATCAAATGCTATGAATGTGCATATTCTGTTATTTTCAAAAAGAATGGAGCACTTGGTAGAAGACCAGCCAGCAAATTGGAAAGATCAGTGAGTTTGGGATAAAAGGATAGGCCTAGCTTTAAGCTCCAGCTCTGTCACATTCTAACAGGCAACTTTGACAAAGTTAACTTCTCCCTCTATCCTCCTTAGGTTTTCTCCTATGTTAAAAAAGAAAGAAAGAAAAAACAGAAAGAAAAAAACCAATATCACTTTCTATATTTTATATGGTTTGCTGTGAACATTAAATGAAATAATATAGGTGAATCATAAATTATAAAGAGTTATGCTAAAGGACTAAATGAATTTTTAAAAAAATGTCGCAGTATTTGAAATAGTTGGTACTAGAACAGACATGCTTCTTTAGTAACATTTTATTGAAAATAATACTAATTCCTTCAAAATCCTTATTATAATGGCCACATCTACTTTTTCTTGTTTTAAATTCAACATTAATTTCCATCCTAAATGTAGTGGTTTGGGGGCACTTGTTCTAAATCCATACTCATGAGTTCAACCCTTAATTCTGCCACTTACCAGAGACCTATATTAATTCATTTTCCCTTTCACTGTCTATAAAGTTTTTTTCCTCTATAAATGGGGATAATAATAACACTATTTAATCAATAAGGTTCAATGGAGGGTTTTAATGATATCATATATGTCATGGTCACGTGCTCAGTACAATGCTTCACACATAGTAAGGACTCAACATATGTTGTCCATAGTTATTATTTTTACATCAGCCCAGAGAATCAAATAAAGTAGAAACACCTATCTCACCTAAAGCGGACAATCTCTGTACCTGCATCCTGCATCCCATTCATTCTTGGTCTGTAAAAAAAAATTTGCTTGTCTCACACTTACCCTGTTTTTCCCTTCCATTGAGAACATTTATTTCTATGCTTAGTGTAGCCCAGCTCTAAGCTTCCTGAGCCTTCTCAATTCTTTAGAACATTATTCAGGATGGTTTTTCTATATTTCAGTTGCAATTGCAGTTTGGTCCTGAGAGAGTGTCAGTATAGTTTCCACTTGAAACTCTGCCTTTTGTATTGTGATTATTAAAGTCAGGCCTAGATAAAGCTGTGAAGTAAGCAAGTGTGCCTTTAAGTTCTTTGTCCTTGTTATGCATTTCTATGAAGTTAAACATAATGACTACTGTAGAAGCATTTAGTTTTGATTGTGTTGGTGAGAGAGAGATTTTAGACAATGGGCCATTTATTACCCCTGTAGAATACCACAAACTATTCTTTCTGCCATTAATATAGCATAGAAAAATACCTCTCCACAAATTCTAGTGACATAGATGGTAAGAACTGTTAATAGTACAAAAGCCGAATATTAACCATTGTCACCATACTATTCAATAGAACTTATAGAAAACTGCACTGAAAGGCAGATGGATTGTGAATTTGAATTTTCTCCATTTTGTTTGTTCACTCTTGGAGTGTTTATAAAGTTCATATTTACTATAGTACTGTTATCTCTTATTACATTTCTTAGTTTTATTCTGTCCTTTACTGTATCTATATCTTATATCATCTATATTTATATCTATATCTACAACTACATCTATATATATACATATATTTACATATATACATATACATATATACATATACATATATACATATACATATATATATATATATATATATATATATATATTTGTATATATGTAAGCCTAAGTGATCATTACAACCTAAATGACCAAACGACCGGTCAACCTGTCCCTATGATGCGCCAGGGGCAGATGCTCAATGCAGAAGCTGCCTCCTGGTGATCAGTGCACTCCCACAGCCAACCTCCCATGGCTGGCCAAACTCCCATGGCCCCTTCCCCCCACTGGCTGGCCAACCTCCTATGGCCCCTCCCCCTGGACAGCAGGACAACCTCCCATGGCCACTCTCCCTGGCCAACCTCCTGTGGCCTCTCCCTTCGGCCATCCAACCTCCCATGGTCCCTTCCCCCTGCTGGCCAGACCCCCCCCCCATATGCTCCAATCAGGGGGCCAGCCAGTCAACCTCCCAGGGTCTCTCCCCCTGGCCAGCTGGCCCCCGGTAGGCTTCAATCACTGGCCAGGCAGAGGGACTCTACTGGTACTTTGTGCTCCTGTGGGGTTCCTCAGCATTGCCTGTGGGATTGAGCTGAGATCAACTCTCTGACATCCCCCCAGAAGTCTCAGATTGCGAGAGGGCATGGACCAGGCCAAGAGACCCCACTGGTGCACAATCAGGACCAGCGAGGGACATGGGAGGTTGGCCAGCCAGGGAGGGACCATGGGAGAGCTCCAGGGCATGTCTGGCCTGTCTTGCTCAATCCAGATGACCTGAACCCCAGCAGCAAGCTAATCTCCTGGTAAAAAGCATCTGCCCCCTGGTGGTCATTGCATGTCATAGCGAGCAGTTGAGAGACCTTAGCATATAATGAGCATATTATGTTTTAATTGGTTGAACGGATGACTAAACACTTTTATTATATAGGATAAGCCCTCTACTATATTCTGTTTTTTGCCATATTTTAAGAAATGACATAGGGACTTTCTGGTTTTGCATCTTATGTGGGCGAGGAATATGAGAAATGAGAAAATTATCAAGCTGCTCTATAACTAAAAAGTTTTGATGTGTGCATGTTACACATTGGGCAAACACATATGGACTTAAATTTTATGAGAGGGCAAGCAGTCCAGGAAGACTGCACATTTTTAAATTAATTGCTAGCACTTTAGATCATGAAATGCTAATGAAAATATTAATACTTCCCAAGGGTTCAACATTAAAATCAGCATTTCAGTTAAGGACTCTAGCTCTTTCTTATGAGGTGATACTAATAATAGTTAACATTTGTTGAAGGTTTACTCTATGCCAAGCACAATTCTCAGCACATTGCATCTATTAACTCATTTAATCTATATAAAAACACTCTGAGATGTGTACTGTTACAATTATGTCTATTATGAGAAGAGAACTGCAGCACAGAGGATTCAGTGGTCTGTCCAGGGAGATTCAGCCAGTATCCAGCGTGAGCAGTTTGGTTTTATAGCCTGTGTATTGACCACTATGCAAAATGGCTTTCAGGGGATAGGAGTTATTTTAAAAACAGGAGCAGAGTAACTGCTGGGAGCTTGGATACAGTATTGCAATGATGGGATGAAGCTCACTGTTATCATCTTAATAACTGGAGAATAAGCTTAGGTTTATATGAGACGTCAACAAATGAGAACAATAACTGAAAAGAATTTCTGAGGTTCTATGATAGAAATGTGAGAAGGAATACACACACACACACACACACACACACACACACACACACACAGTATATACTATATGTGTATATAGAGATTAATTACTTTTGCCTGATCAGTATGGTCCAGAGGTTGAGAGTCAACCAATGAACCAGGAAGTCACGGTTCAAGTCTTTGGTCAGGGTACATGCCTAGGTTGCAGGCTGGATTCCCAGTAGGGGGCTTGCAGAAGGCAGCCAGTCAATGATTCTCTTTTATTTTGATGTTTCTATCTCTCTTTCCTTCTTTCTTACTCTCTCTGAAAGCAATAAAAACATCTTTAAGGAAGAAGGAAGGAAGGAAAGAAGGAGGGAGGGAGGGGAAAATGGGAGAGAGAAAGAAAGAAAAAAGAGAAAGAAATACACACATTTTTAAAAATTTAATTACTCTTAAATGCTATTTTTAACCAATTCCCTTTTTATCTCTTTTTACATTTGTGCCTTTTCTACATTTTAAAAAAATGATCAAATGTTAGAGCTATAATAGAAAAGTCATTACAAAGAAAAAGAAAATGATGAACAACATTTTTATATTTTGGAGAAAGTTTAAATGAGAAAAGTTAAAAGTGTTGATTAGATTTGGCATTTCAAACATAATTGACTTTTTATAAAGTGATTTCAAGATTATGGCTAATTTCCATTGCTATTTCAGTGGAAGTCAGTTCCTGTAAAGAGAGTGTCTGAATCTCATTTTCAACTCATTCATCTTTTAGTGTACAGTTTTAATATGTGTTTGAGCCCAACATTATATGTAATGATTCTTATATTTTCTATTGAAAAATGTTAATATTGAAGGCTAATATCTCCAGATTTTACTCCCCCAAACCTGGTGCATTTCTTTTAGCAATGTAAGGGCTGCAATTTAAATAGATGAAGCACAGCAAGGCAAGGCTTCATCTATACCTAGCTGCCAATAGAATTGGGCAGGATCTGACCCATTGCCAAGTAGGAGTAAGTTAGCAAATTCTTTTGAAAGAAAATACCTCAAAGGAAGAGGATCAGAGCCACTGTTGCAGGTAAAATGTCTAAAGAAAGGAAAGAAAACCACAAAATAAGGAAAAGGAAAACATGATCATTATTTTTTATTTTGCCTAAGCAATTTGTGTATTATGTAATTTAAGGTAGGAATGAAAAGCAAAGTACCTCTACTTTCTATATGATTTTTTTAATGGAATTCATGCATTTCAGAGTTATCAAGGAAAATGTCCAGAAATTTTGGGTATCAATATAAAGAAAGAGAGAAATACAAGTATTCCCCTCATGTCCCTATTAGATTAAAAAAAAATCAATGCATGAGAAGGAAATTGACACATTTTCATCTATAATGAGTAAAATGAAGGAACTTTAAAATGTTGAAAATTATTTGTATAGAAAAGGGACTCATTAGATTCATATGCTAGCTGAGGGCTTAATACTGTTATACATTTTTTTAAAAAAAATAAAGTTCTTAATACTGTGAATTTTGCTTAAAATTGTACTTGATTTTATTTTTCATTTATTCAACAGATAGTTTTTGATCATCTGCTCATAAAACCTGCTTATCTACCAAGTACACTTCAAGCATCGGGATAAATCTATGTGCACTGCAAATCCCAGCCACTTCTGATTTAATTCTGTGGGTGACGCTGAATTGTTCTTTCAAGGTATCCACTCTTTCATTAATACTGATTTGACTGTTGTACATGTCAGGTCTGCTGCCCAAGTCAGGACAATAAACAGGTGGCGATACCATGAATTGCTTCAGTATCATGCAGTCACTCTTTCACCCTCTGCAGGTCTGACCTCAATGCCGCTATTCACAACTCGTGAGTCTGAGTTTGTGTCTGACTGAGTTTCTGAAGCCAGTGCAGTAGTCTCCCATGGCTCCTGAAGAACCACCAGCTGCCCTCTACGCTGATGTAAGGAGGTATCCAGATGAAATGAAGTCTGGCAGGATTCTAATGTTTGAGAATGCTGTCTTGCCTCATATTGTCTGCCAACACTAAGTCCTGTTAGGCAATGTCAGCACTGAAGGAAAGATCTCAGAACTTTGCAAAGCTGAGAGAAATTCTAACAAACTTTTTGGCTGGAGTGGAAACTGAAGTTCTGCCCTGCCTGGGTAGCTCAATTGATTAGTGTCGTCCCAATATGCGAAGGTTGCTGGTTCAATCCCCAGTCAGGGCACATACAAGGAGAAACCAATGAATGAATAAATAAGTGGAGCAATAAATTAATGTTTTTTTCTCTCTCTCTTCCTTCCTTTCTCTCCCTCTCTCAACTCATAAATTAAAAAAAGAAACTTAAACTTACACTGATTCATATTAAATATCAGTTGGTCTTGCCATTGTTTCTTCTGATAATCAATTATACTTGTAAAAAAATTACTCTCATACTACTGATGTAAAAAAATTACTCTCATACTACAGAAATTGTGTGGAAAATTAAGGTTCCATATTGCTTAATGGAAAAAAATATATATAATATTAAGTTGCAATATGCTCTGAGAAAAACAAAAGAAAAATTTAGCAGAATAAATGATAATATTAGAAAGGATGGCTGTTATTTTAGATTAGATAAATCAAGATATTAAAGGTGAAAATATTAAATAAATGCTTGGGTGGAATAAAGGACATGAATTAAGAAATAATTCAACAAAGAACAGCATAATGATTTTAAAAAAAGTAATTAAGGGTGATGATCTAAAATTTGCGCACATATAGTCTGGCATGTAATTTTAAAAGACTTTGCTGTTTCATCATGAATTCTTTTATTAAAAAAAAGGATAGGGATTGAAGGTGACAATTGCCAAAAACTATCAAGTGAGAAGAACATGGACAAATTGATTCATTTAAATCCATTATTTTTAAATTTAATATATCTTTTTGAGATAAAATGTATATAGAAATAGAGATCTACCCTCTACTCCTAGAATGTCATTTGAAAGTATGGGGCATACATTTTAAGAACAATTCTAAAGCAGACAGTACAATTTGATAAAGTAATTTTAAAAAAAACATGTCCTGCAGGGTAATTATTCTACACTAGAAGCCTGATGCATGAAGATTCATGCAAGACTGGGCCTTCCTTCCCCTGGCTGCCAGCACTGCCTTTGATCTGCCCAGAGTTGTCTTTCTACCTTCCAATGCTTCTCAGAGGTCCAAGTGGTTGGGGTGGTATGGAATGCCCCCTGCCACTTGGCACCTCTGTATGCAAATTAACCCTCCATCTTTGTTGGGTTAATTTGCATACCCCCTCCTGATTAGCTAGAAGTACAGCCAATTTGCATCTTCCTCTTTTATTAGTGTAGATAGTAAAACGCTAATATGCAAATAGACCGCATGGCAAAACAACAGAACAAACAGTTGCTATGATGTGTGCTGACCACCAGAGTACATGTGCTGAACATAGTGGGTATTGGCAACAGGCAGCAGAGTGCAGAACATGGCAGGCATTGGCTGTGGTGGATGGTGAAGCAGGTGAGCGGGGTATGCCAGACCAAGGCAGGGCACCAATCACTGTCATCGGGGCGAGCCTCTGGTGGTTACTAAAAATTCTTTGCTCCTGCACGCCATGGTCCCTATGGCACTTGCACCTTTTGTCGGTGCCAGCCCCACTCGCAACTTCTGCCAGTGCTGGAGCTACTGCTTGCACCCACTGCCGGCACCTGGTGCTGGCCCCGATAGCTTGACACCGTTAGCTGGTACAAATGATGGAGCTGGTCCTGATTGACCCTGAGAGCTTCTCCACCTCCCCCTGCTCCTGAGTTGTGATTGGGGCAGCAGATGCCACTTGCACCGACAGACAGCACCAGCCTCGCTCACACCCTCAACAATCGCTCTGCACCATCAACAGGTACAAGTGGGGCCAGCGCCATCAGAACATAAGAGCAGTGGCAGCAGGAGCAGCTATGCCAGCAGACAGGGAACTGGAGGCCAAGGTAAGAGAGGCTGGGTGGGGGTACGGAGTTTGGGCCAAGACCTGCCCCTGTGCCTACCACAGCCTCACGGCCCACAGTTCCTTTCAGGTGCACAAATCTGTGCACTGGGCCCCTAGTGTTTTAATAAGTTCACTACTGGCTCTCAACACCTAAAATTAACTATCACACATCCCTTATCTATAAAGAATATTCTAGAAAGGTATCATCATCAAAGCATAAGGGGACTTTGTAATAAAATTCCACATTTGTGGAAGAGAAACTATGATGTACAAGAATTAGCTTTTTCATTTAATTGCTCCATATATTTTTAGGATTTAAAATTCATTGGAGTTTCCTTTTATGCCTAGAATGAAAAAGTCTGGAAAAAATGTTACCACTACCCTAATAACAATGAGAAATAACCAGACAAATAAATCACACAAAAAACCTTTTCTTAGCTCATCAGGGATCTGCATTCCCAAATCAAGCAAGAAGCCTGCAAGACAAGGTGGAACAGGCTCCCCCAAGCCAAAAACAGGACTGGCTTACAGACTGTCAGAGTATGAGAAGGCACCACACCCACAAATAAGAAAAAAATCAGCTAACGTTTTAATAAATGTTAAAGGCTGTTTTTAGGGAGAGAAACCACAGAGAAGTCCTAGAGCTGTCAAAACAAGAGGAATTTTTACCCACAGGTAGACTCTTATCCATGGCCTTCTGCTGGGTGAGAGAGAGGAGAGGGTCTCTCTTTTTAAACTTTCTTTTAGCATGTAAGAAGACATTAGCTCTTCCTAGGAAAGTCACAAAACTCTATCACCTTCTCTCAAAAGCCTTAAATATCTGAAGGTGGAGCAACAAACTATAACTCCCAGGTGGTGGCAAGTCCATTGTTACTGGAGGAGAAAACAACCTTCTACCCCAGGGGAAAGGACACCTAACAGTCCTGAGCGCAGCATCTTGCACCAATACTGGCAGACATCTCCTACATCTTGGGAGAAACAAAAAACTTACTGTTGATAAGACATGAGAGAGTCACAAGGCACAGTTTGACTGCCTAACAGGGGAAAGAGGAGCAGGAATACTGAGAGAACCTTACTGCTGAGGCCTCACAGAGTCAACCTAACACTTAAAAGTGGGCTACCCCAATACCAGGTGAGTAAGCACCAAGTACAAGACATGAGAATCCACTCTTCAGGGATGGACAAAATCTATGTAAAAGATCTCCTCTATAGCGCAGCTATACAGTGATGACTGAAAATAAGAGTGGAAGACAAACTTTGAAACAAACCAACCACCAGTGACCACAGAAGGGCATACAGAAACTTTGTAAGGTAATGGATGTGCCCTAAATCTTGATGATGGTGGTGGGAAAATGTATGTGAATGTATACCTAAAAAGAATTTATTTTGCTGTCTATAAATTATTTCTCCATAATCCTGATTTAAAACAAATGAATAAAACAAAGGAACTTAATTGGAAACAAGGAAAAACCCAAGAAAGTCAAGCAAAAGCATGGTATATTCCTTGGAAACTTTGCAGCATATTTTTTATCGTTGACAATGCGGAGTTGTAAAGCTGGGACTTCACTAGAGTAATTCTGAAATATTTATGTACAGATTATCTCTAGAGATATCTGGTAATCAGGAAACTCAGGTTTCACTTCTCAAAATTAAAGGTTAGTCATTTATCTGGCCTACTTTATCGCAATTTCTAGAATTCTGTTATGCCTTGATTTTCTTGGGACTTCCTTATTTTTGCCTTTGTTAATGATTAATAACATCTATTTTTCCTCTCCAAAGTATTCCCATTTGAACAATAAATCATATGGTCATCCCACTTAAGTATATATCCTATTAAACAACCAACAGATTTAGGTAGAAGAATGGCTTTCTCTGTTTGGAGTTGCTAAGAAAAAGTGAAGGTCATGTTCAGTTCTCTTGACAGAGAAGGCTTTGTCAGCCTGAACTTTGCTGTTACAGAAAAGAAAACGTGGAAGCTAATGTACTCAACATCTTTAATATGCTATCATGTCAATTTACAGTTTGCTAAACACACTACAAATCCTGGTCAGCACTTTCGGCAAGTTAGCTTCTTTTATCAATAAGGAAAGTACTCTTCCTCCAGCAGGAGTGCCCACATTGATGGGGACTTGGACCCTGAGTGAGTGCATGATGACATCTTCCTGGCTCAGCTTGCATTCAGAAAATCTTCAAGCTAAATCTGGCTCCAGGTTATTATCCTGCTTCATAATCTCCACAAATATTTTCTCTTTTTAATCTCAAAATAAAATACTTAATTTCAAAAAAAAACACAAAAAAATAAGGAAAGTACACCATTAATGGCTAGAAATTAAATCTGAAACCATATTTAGCACTGACTACCAGCAGAGCATCAGCAAAAACAAGCAAACAAACAAAAAAGATGATGAGGTCAATGATGAGTTCTTTTCCTTGGTTTAATGAGCTCAAGTTACAAATTCTTCCCTGTTCTTAGGTCATTGCTTCACCTCCACAAATAAAAACAAAACACAAATTAGTATGGTATGTATTTAAACTCTTCATTAGAAATTTAATTAAGATATAAAATGGCCTGACCCCATTTTATATCTTAGTCTATGCCTTAAACAAATGAAATTAATTGGAATCATTACTGCATTAAAATGAAGCTACTTTGGACTTCATTTGGAAGATGATAGGACAAGTATTTTGTCTTCATAACCAAATCCAAATATAAAATGATTGGATTATATGTTGCTTTTGGATGGTAAGTGCTGGTAAATCAAGCAAATTAAACTATTGAGGAAATTAGGAATCAAGCTACTTTTAAGAAGACTATTATAAAGAAGTTTCTGTGTAAATATAAAGATATTCACTCCACTTTCATTACTTGGGTCTTACTAAACCACACCCAATATTTTAACTTATTTTCTTTTCTGAGTCATAATAAATATTATCAGTATGAAAAATTGATTCTCAAAATCCCTGTGAAACATCTGGATACTTCTATGGTGAATCTAAAATAGCCAGAATTTAAACTGCAATTTAAAGAATTAAACAGCCATTGGTAAAGCAATCAATACTCAGGATGAGAGAGCATAATTTCAGTGTTCAAGTTGAAAACTCCATTTAGGCTCTTTTACTCACTGTTTAGTTATTCTCAGCTGTGAAGTAGGAAAGGCAATATAATTTACCTCAAGAAATAGGTGAGTCATTTGTCAGCAAAGCAGAAATTGTAGTCAAGTATTCCAGAAAATTTATTGAGGGAGCAGGACCTTGGAAGAAAAATATAGAGGGGAGATTGCTAAATTATGTATGACTTCTGTGAAAAGCAGACCTTCTTCATTGCTTAGACTCTCATACCTGCTTGGGCTTGGCTCTGTGGGGGAAAAAACAATAAAAGTACTTTCTGTTCATATGAGAATGTGTGGGGAGCACGGAACTTTGTTGGGAACTCTATAAGGAGGGTTCTCTGAAAGGTCAGGGGACTAGAGGGACCTAACCAAAGGCAGCAGCCCCTGCCTTGACTTTTCCCAACAAGTCCAAGCCCCCAGGAGTTTTACTGGAATCTCTATGTGTAGTCTTTAGACCACACCTTGCAGAAGCAAGAAGGATGCTTACCCTGCTGGTAATATCTAATAGTTCATTTTAGTTCAAGCTGTTGTTACAATAAAATCCTAAGGAGGCAATCAAATGGGGCTGTTTGGTTCTGGTAGCCAAATAGCCCCTTAGCCCTCTCTTTCACAGGACCGTGTGTCAGAGTAATCCATTCACCATCACTCAGGATCCAGGATCGGCTAGTCAGTACCCAAAGGTGGTTCGCCATGTGAGGACCAAGGAATGCAACAAAATGTGACAGAACCCTCAAACATGACGAGGAAGAAATGAAAGTAACTGCACAGTAAGTCATTGGAGCCCACTTGGGATTTCCAAGTTCCAGGAAATTGTTTCTCAGCTAAGGAATTCACTATCTCTGTAATATTCTTAGAATGTGAGTATATTTTCCATTGGAAAAATAAGCCTATTTCTGAAAGTAAGGAAAAAAATGTTTTTTTCCTGTATTTGCTTAGGAAGCAAAGCATATTAATAAAATAATTATTTTATGTTAATTAAGAAGTTGATTACTTTACATGAATGGATTACTTAATACTGTTGTTTAATAATAATAATAAAACAATATATAATCTTTCAGTTTAACAACCTTCCCTGGGTTTGAATTTTAAGATTTGCTTTCTCTCCTTATGAAGCAAAATGTTATACTTAAGGCATATGGGGAGCTCTGTCAAATAAGGAAATCATAATTATATTCTATTTATACATGCATATTAATAGATTCTAATATACTTTCATTTATAACTAATTGTTATAAGTTATAATATTGTGGCGTGTTGTGTTTTGCAGAAAAGACAAGATTCCATGTCATTCCTATTAAAATCCAATCAATAACCATTCCATTTTAAATTTCTTCTCATTTCAAGACAGTCACTGTTTTGTTATGATATATTTGAAAAAAAGAAGTTACAACTTCTGAGGGATTCATAGAAAGGATTCCAATTTAATTTAAGCTGTATATCTCTGAGAATAAACTTTCAGATCGTCATCCCATCAGATTAGATAAAAATTATTAGAACTCTATAGAGTATTTAGATTTGTAGAAATGCTGGCAAGTAAAATTAGGCAAAAACGAATTTGATTATAGGAATAAATGCACTAAAATAATTATAGTTTTAGTAATTATTGTTCTCATAGTAATGTGTTTGTTTGCTTGAATCTACTAAGAATCTGATTTCTTCACAACAGGACATAAGTCAGTTTCCAATTATATTTTTATTAACCAAACTTTGCTGGAATGTCATGTCTGAAAGAGAGATATGTCAGGACTCTGGATGTCACCAGAAAGCTCTGAGGAATGAAGATTGACTTTGAAGCCCATAAGCCCCTTGGATAAATAGCCTGGTACCTTCCTTAGTCACGTGGTTCACGGTAATCTTCCCCGGGAAGGAACAAAGATTACTTTCCTGAGAGATGGCATGAAAGAAACCTCAAGAGACCTGTGGGGACCTCAACTTGAGGAATGCACCACAATTCTGTAGGTGTTGCAGGCAAAGCCTGAAGGCAACTGTGTGGCTTGGCTTCTTTGCCCTGGAACTAACCTTTCTCATGAAATTCCAGCAAAGCATACTTAAAAAAAAACACAACAACACCATATATAATGAGCTGTTATTCTTACTGTGTTCATACAAATGATCAGGACAAATAATAAATAGACTTAATACAGTAAGTAAATTAGTCTTTAATAAAAATAAGGGTTGGGGACTCTTTCCCCTCCACATATGGGGATCTGTACTGGTTCTTTAATATATTTCCACTTTTGCTATGCCACTTTTTTCAATTCCGGCAGACAAAGACACAAATAAATAAGTAAATAAATAAATAAATAAACAAGTAAATAAATAAATAAGGGAAATAAGGATGATTTTAGTGAGAAAAATTGTTTCAACAGGAAATTATTAGAAAACTAAAGGCCCATGCATGAAAGCCCAGCCTGCACCCTCTCCAATTTGGGACCCCTTGAGGGATTCTGACTGCCCGATCCTACCTCGATCGGGCCTAAACGGGCAATCAGACATCTCTCTCAACAATCCAGGACTGCTGCCTCCCAACTGCTCACCTGCCTGCCTTCCTGATTGCCCCTAACCACTTCTTCCTGCCAGACTAATCACCCCCTAACCACTCCTCTGCCAGCCTGATTGATGCCTAACTGCTCCCCTGCCAGCCTGTTTGCCCCTAACTACTCTCCCCTGAGGGCCCGGTCCCTCCCAACTGCCCTCCCCTGCTGACCATCTTGCAGTGGTCATCTTGTGTCTACATGTGGACAGGATCTTTTGACCACATGGGGGCAGTCATCTTGTGTGTTGGAGTGATGGTCTATCTGTATATTACTCTTTTATTAGATAAGATAGAGCCCTGGTGCATGGGTGGGGGCCAACTGGTTTGCCCTGAAAGGTATCCCAGTTCAGGGTGGGTGTTTTCTTGGGGCATGGGGTGGTCTGGGCGAGGGGCCTTAGTGGTTTGCTGGATGGCTATGCACCCCCCTTCCCCCCTCCCCGGCAACCCAAGTGGAGGCTCTGGTATCTGGGATTTATTTATCTTCTACAATTGAAACTTTGTAACCTGTAGTGGAGCCAAGCCTTCTGCTCGCTCCGTGGCAGCAGCCATTGTTGCCTTAAATGGAGGCCTGGGCTGGCCAGAGTGTGCAGAGAGCTTGGCTTCCTCCATTGCTGGAGTCAACTCAAGCCTCCCTCCTGCTCTCTCTGTGGCTCTAGCCATCTTGGTTGGGTTAATTTGCATACTTGCTCCTGAATGGCTGGTGGGCATGGCTGGTTGGCATGGCTTGTGGGTGTAGTGGAGGTATGGTCAATTTGCGTAGTACTCTTTTATTAGATAGGATGTTCTAACTTTTGCTCAATGATACTAAATTTTATAACACAGTTTGTCTCCACCAGGTTTCAATCCCTACTTACACCTAGGGAATACCACCTCTAGGCATCATTGCCACCTCCTTCTGATCCCAGGCATTATAGTCCCACTGACAGAGACTAACATCTCTTGGAACTGAGAGAAACCTTTGACCCACCTCAGCATGAAGCAGGTAGATAAGAAATCTGGTGTCCCCTGTCCCTGAAAGAATTCAGAGCCAAGATCCTTGAGGAAATTATAGTAGGCAGTTTGACAGACCTGAGCAGAGCAAGGACAATAGGCCAACCAGAGGAGGGACAGACTCTGAGACATACTTTTCACCATTCCAACTGCTTTGAAGCTAGGAATAAAGAAACCTGTATAGTACTAACCTTTAATTATAATTAATTAGAAGGAATTTATAGTTATAGTTTTCGTGTAATAAAAGGCATAGAGATAAAAGAAAAAGAAAGTGAAGTAGACAAACTGAAAGGGTATGTCTAAGTTACAGATGGTATATGTAAGTTATAGAAGATATATGTAAATTGTAAAAGGTTTTCACACAACATGAGGAATTGTATTAAAGGGTTTCAAAATTAGAAAGGTTGAAAACCCCTGCTCTAGAGGGACCTTGCTGAAGGTGGCAGCCCCTACCTTGACTTTTCCAAACAAGTCTGAGGTCTGAGTGCTTTACTGGTATCTATATGTTTAGTCTTTAGACCCAATCTTGTAGAATCATGTGCTTTCTTAAGGATGCTTACCCTGCTGATAGTATCTAATAGTTAATTTTAGTTCAAACTGTTGTTACAATAAAAACCTAAAGAGGCAGGCAAACAGGGCTGTTTGGTTCTGATAGCCAAACAGCCCCTTAGCCCTCTCTTTCACAGAAATGTGAGTAAGAGTAATTCATTCAATTGTCACTGAGGGTCTGCTGGTCAGTCCCAGCAAGAATGCAGGAAATATAACCAATAACTTGATGCCACATCAATTAAAGAACATGGCAGTATTTGACAAAAAGATCAACATTTTTTCAATAAATAAACCAAATACCAAATATTTAATTTTAACATGAACTGTTCCTAAAATGTCCCCATAAGATTCAGGTAAAATATCCTTTATATTCTTTGAATAACAGTATAAAATTAGCATGGCTAGATTAATGCATATTTCTATAATTTGATTTTGTATATTGGATTGCATTATTCCACTTTGGATTATTCTTTATTCTATTTTATACTTGTATTAGATTTTGTACTCTATGGATACATAGAACCCATTTTTGTATAGATGTTTTATCAGCCAGAAAGGACAAATTATAATTTTGAAGACAGTTAAATGTGCTAATATGGCAAAGGAGAAAAACTTGTATAAATTCCAAGTTGTTAGTGATGGCCAAATCCAAAATCATCAAATTGCAGAATCATGTTCTTGAGGACAAGTAACTGTCTGTTCCATATACCTGTGTGGAAACCCTGGCAATGATGAGCAGAGCTGATCCTTATGTGAAGGGACATTAAATCTATTCATTGTCTTGGTCATAGAACTCTAATTTTTCTGATAGAAATAAAAGGTTATCCTCAAGCTCAGTGCATTGGACCTTGGCAAACACTCAGTGCCACCCTTCTGGTACTGAAATACAGAAAATTTAACTGAAATGCATTGTTTTCCCCTGGGCAGGATGCAAAGGTGATTTCCCAGGTTCTTGTCCAGGTGGATTCTAAGAATGAAGCCATGAACAAAAGGTGGCATAGGAAAAGTGGAAATTTATTGGGGAACAAGCACAGACTTCCACGTGGGGTGGGGGAGAAAGACCCTATAAGTCCCTCTTTTATAAGGTTTATAAAGGCTGCAGTTCTTTGTGTCCTGACATCCCCTATGATTTGTCAATAAAACAGCTTCAGAACTTAAACCCCACATGGGGTCACCATCTTTTTCTCCCTTCTGTTTTTCTACTTCCTGTGGCTTTTCCCTTTATTCTATGATCTAGAGCCTGGTGTATGAAATTCAGCCCAGCCTGCTCCTCCTCCAATCTGGAACCCCTTGAGGGATGTCCAACTGCCTCTTTAGGCCCTATCCAGGTAGGATCGGGCCTAAACGGGCAGTCAGACATCCCTCTCACAATCCAGGACTGCTGGCTCCCAACTGTTCACCTGCCTGCCTTCCCTGATTGCCCTAACCACTTGTGCCTGCCAGCTTGATCATCCCCTAATCACTCTTCTGCCAGCCTAATTGATGCCTAACTGCTCCCCTGTCAGCCTGTTTGCCCTTAACTGCCCTACCCTGTGGGTCTGGTCACCCCCAACTCCCCTCCTCTGCCTGCATGGTCACCCCTAATTGTCCTCCCCTGCAGGCTTGATCACCCCCACTGCCCTCCCTTGTAGGCCTGGTTTCTGCCACTTGTCACCCCCTTCTGGACATCTTGTGGTGGCCATCTTGTATCCATATGGGAGCAGGATCTTTTGACCACATGGGGGCAGTCATCTTATGTGCTGGAGTGGTGGTCAATCTGCATATTACTCTTTTATTAGATAAGATAGAGGCCTGGTGCACAGGTGGGGGCCAGCTGGTTTGCCCTGAAGGGTGTCCTGGATCAGGGTGGGTGTTCCCTTGGGGCATGAGGTAGCCTGGTTGAGGGGCCTGTGGTGGTTTGCAGGCCAGCCACACACCCCCGCCACCCGAGTGGAGGCCCTGGTATCTGGTATTTATTTATCTTCTACAATTGAAACTTTGTAGCCTGGAGCGGAGCCAAGCCTTCTGCTCACATAGTCATTGAAATTTTGTTTCCTTAAGTGGAGACCTCCACTGGCCAGGGTGTGCAGAAAGCTTGGCTTTTTCCATTGCCAGGGGCAACCCAAGGCTCCCTCCTGCTCTCTTTGTGGCAGTAGCCATTTTGGTTGTTAATTTGCATACTTGCTCTGATGGGCTGGTGGGCATGGCTAGTGAACGTGGCTTGTAGATGTAGTGGAGGTATGGTCAATTTGCATATTACTCTTTGATGAGATAGGATGAGTAGCTTTCTCTCCCTTTATTTTGTAAATGTATACCTTTTGGCACCTCCCACCCTGCCTTATTTTGTGAATGTATGGTTTTTGGCAGCTCCAAGTCTCCCCAGCTTTCAGCTCTATAGTTCTCCCCTATGGGCTCCCTAATTCCTAAACTCCTTAAACATGCCTCTTTTACCCCTAAAAACTCCTTTTAGTACTATAAAGGTTTAAATATATTTCTCTAATACTATACACTGTGTGAAATTATAAGAAAGAAGAACTTCATGAATCAATACAAAAGGAGTTCCTAGAGTTACACAATATTAAGCAAAGGAAGACCTAAATCTAAAATGTTTGTTAAGCATCCAAAGAAATAAATTGATTCCAAATCTTAGAGTTAATTTCTAGATAGGGAATACATTTTCCAACAGTGATCATAGGAATAACTCAGTCTTTCCTTCAATTATTAAACCACTAATTAAATACATATTTGGATACTAGTAGACTAGTAGGAAGGTTATTCTAGTATTTATAAGATAGTTGAATAGGGTGGAGACAGTAAAAATAACATCCAGTGATAAGTGAGGTAAAACAGATAGGACATAAGAAGTTTTGGGGAACCAATATCAAGAAAATCTGCCTTACTTCTCTCTTACAAACCTATTTGCAGGTAATAAAAGACCATGGGAAGCAAGAAGAATTTAGGAATTATAGTCGTGAGTTCAGTTTTAGTCATGTGGAATCTGAAATGCTTCTGGAAAATCCAAGTGTAAATGTCAAGTAAGCAAATAACTGTATGGATCTATAACTCAGAAAAAAAACACACATCTTGGTGGATAAGGATTGAGACCTGGAAATGAATATGATTATGTGGGGCAGTTAGGCTAAGAAAGAAAGGAAGTAGGGAAATACATAGGTGTTGAAGAAAAAAGGAGGCAAGAGACAGATATAAGAAGAAAACTAAAAGGCATGTATTATGAAACAAAAGATCTATACTGCTGAGAAATTAAGTCAAGTAAGTAAATTAAGGTTGCCTCCATTTTCTTAACTATTGAAGTGGTTCTGTCACATTCAATTTAATAATTTGGATTATAGTGAGTTAAAAATTTTCTATTTTTGTGGAAAAAAAAATAGGAAATAGAAGCACCAAGTTGTGCCTGAGAAATAATGTTTTCTCAATTTTAAACATGGGGTTTGAGGATGGCTGAGATTCAGGGAGGTATTTGAGTTTAGTGGTGGGAGGTTGACATTCCAAAATACTAGCTTTTATTTTATTTTATTTTTAAATATATTTTATTGATTTTTCACAGAGAAGAAAGGAGAGGGAAAGAGAGTTAGAAACATTGATGAGAGAGACATCCATCAGCTGCCTCTTGCACGCACCCTACTGGGGGGGATGTGCCCGCAGCCAAGGTACATGCCCTTGACTGGAATTGAACCTGGGATCCTTCAGTCTGCAGACTGACGCTCTATCCACTGAGCCAAACTGGTTTCAGCCTGGCTTTTGTTTTCTACAGGAAATAGACTTCTGTAACTCTGCTGAGTGTGATGAAGTAGAAGAGGCTGAGAATCTGGGTAGAATGGAACAACCTGAACTTGTTATTTTGGAAAGTGGATTAATTAGGTGAATCGGGAAATGCCATTTAAAGTTCAAGCAATGTTTACACTGGAGAACAAAAATTGACAATAGTGTCATTCTAATCTGGCTTTGTATTTTATCTCAGCTGTTGGGGCGCATAAGACATTTTGGGAGGTAGCAATCTGAATTTGTTCCAGCAATCTGCTTTCTAAACCCTTGCTAGCCAATAATTAACTCCATTTGTGAAACAATGTAGGAGTCTGGCAGCCAAACTCTGTACCAAGTTAATCAGGGTCCCTGATGCACATTCCTGAAGTCACTGCCCCTTCCTTAATTATCTGGTTTTGCAAGACCTATTTACCTAGATACTTCCAATTTATAAGGGCCTTAAACCAAGGATGTAAAAGCTTAACTAGGAGAAGGTCACTGGTGCCATCCAGGCTGGACATTAGATACAATCTAAGTTAGCCATTCTAACTGACTCGAGGAGGGGAGGGGCTGTGAGAGTCCACCACAGAAGCTTATAGTTAGGAAACAAAGAAACTGAGAAATATATAAGGAGAAAAATCTCATTGTCTAAGTTGTTCAGGATCTGGAACTTTGAGTCCCCTGAACCAGCAGTGCTACTTTGAAAAAGGTTTTTCCTGAAACCGTGAGTATCCAGCTGTCTTCTTCCATGCCAATTTTATAACAAGCCATGCTCCCTCACCCAGATGGAGGTGCAGGGAACTGTGGGGCTCATCAAGGAGGCCAAGAGTTTCAGGTTGGGAAGACAGTGACTAAAATATGCAATCTATGCTGTATAAAGAAGGAAGTGAAGAAAGGAGGTAATGAGAAAGATGATAAATCAATAAGTTAAAAATCTCAGTAAGGCCAAAAAAAAAAAGAAGAAGAAGAAGAAAATATTATCGTGGCAATGTTCAAACATAGAATAGGAAGGGCCGGAAGTTGGGGTCAGGGATTGGAATGTTTCAGTAAATAATTTTGGAAATGGGAAATTGGGGTGTTTGACACCTTCATACAGTATGACTGTATGAAGGTGTCATTAGATGGAGGGATGATACTGGAGAAGGTGTTATTTTCATTGAAGTGCAGTAGGGATGGAGGAGAATGTAGACAATACACCAAAGTTTTCACTGTATGCAGATTCCATGAGGAGAGCTAATACTAGCCAGAAGAAGGCATGCAGAGCTGAAGAGCCAGGCAGATAAAAATGGATTTCACTGAATCATTGAATCGGTCTGAATTAGTCTTGAAACTGTGTCTTGTGAATCACTTACTCAAGAGGACTGCAGAGGAGAGCAAATTGGAGAAAGGAGTGGAATGTAATGACTATTCAAATGTAATGACTATTCAAATCAAGACTGAGCCCCTTGGCTTGGTTCAGTGTTGAACATTGACCCAAGAACCAGGAGGTCATAGTTGGAATCCTACTCAGGGCAGATGCCCTAATTGTGGACTAGATCCCCAATGTGGGGCATACAGGAGGCAGCCAGTGATCAATGATTCTCCTCATTGATGTTTCTATCCCTCTCTCCTTTTCCCTTCCTCTCTAAAATAAATGAAAATATGTTTAAAAAAATTAAATAAAACCAGAAAGCAGAAACAAAGCATGCTCTGCTTAAAAAAATTTGAGACTGACATCAAAGGGTTAGATGGTTGTACAGTATTCATAGAATATAGAAGAATGTTCAACCTAAAGCATTTGGGTCTAAGTTGCTATATTTAGCCTTTACTTATTTATTCATTTACTTATAAATAATTTGGAATACAAATTAACAGTAAGAGCCAAAATTTACATAACTCTCAAAAGCAAAGTAATTATGCAAATGTTTGGAACCTTCTAATGAATGAATAAAAAGTCAGTTTCAGTTGAAAAAGAAAACCAAAACAACTGAAAGAAACTTGGGATTCGGGAAGAATGGGAAGGAGAAGGATAAAAACGAAGCCCAGTTTCTACCATTCTCTGAGAATCCCCTTCAAAACTAATAATTTCAAAAATTATTCTCTGACACATTAAATTATTTAAAAAATTATTCTCTGATATATTAAATATACTATGCAAAAGGGGCACCCATTTGTTCTCTTAAGCTCTGTTTCTTGACTGCAAATTCTGTTGAGTTAATCAGTCTTTCATAAACTTGGATTTTCTTAAATATGTGGTGATTAAGTTTATTGTAACATTTTTGCAGCATTTATTACTTCTGAACTGCATCTTCCTGAAACAGTTGTGGGCATCACTGGCTGACATCACCTATCTGTGTTGACCGTCTTTTCCTAATTGTAGTCATGAATTAGAAATGCTACTTCTCTTCTACTTTCTTCTATTTTATTTGTGGGGAATTCATTGTAGTCTCTCATTTATTGATATTTCTCTTTCTTACTTTCTAACATGACATATACTTATTTATTTTTAAAAATTATTCCATTATTTCTGAGTTTTATAGATACAGGGGAGGTACAGAATGAATGCAGTCTATATTGGAATTAGAAATATTAATAAAACTGTACATACACCTGGAAATGATTCATTAGGATTAAAACTAGAAATTTGCCACAGCTCCTTTTATTTCCAATAAAAGGTTCAGAAAATGTAATTGCTTAATTAAAATTATGATTGCTGATTGAAAATTATTATTGGCTAATTAAAATCATTACTGTCCACTTTATATGGTTAGTCAATTTTTTTATCATATTGTTTTCAATTTTCTGTAATGGGAATAATGGTATGTACTTATTGGTTCCAAACTTCTATTTATTTGTAACATTCTAAGAGCATATTCATTTATCTACATAATAAAAGCCTAAGCAACCATTATGGCAGAACAACAGGTTGCTATGATGTGCACTGACCACCAGGGGCAGAAGTTCAATTCAGGGGCTGTCCCTGGTGACCACTGCACCCCCACAGCAGGAGCATTGCTTAGTCAAAAGCTGGGCTCACAGCTGGCAAGCGCAATAGCAGTGGTGGTAGCCTCTCCCACCTCCGTGGCAGCACTGAGGAGCAGTGAGCTGAGCAGTAAAGAGCCTGCCAGTCAGGAGCAAGCAGGCAGGTGGTAAGGATGGAGGGATCCCAGATAGCAAGATGGATGTCTGACTGCCGGCTTAGGCCCGATCTTAAGCCAGCAGGCAGACACCCTCAAGGGGTCACTGACTGAGAGCAAGCAGACATCCCCCAAAGGGTCCCGGACTGTGAGGACTGATAGGAGAAATAAAATTAATACCTGGGTTCATTACAGGGAAACCGCAAAAACAAACACACACACAAAAAAAACAAGGACAGAGACATCTTAAGAATATTCAGAAGAAAACCAGCAGGTGGGCATCCCCCGAGAGGTCCCAGACTGTGAGAGGGCTCAGGCTGGGCTTTGGGACTGCCTGCTCCATACACAAATTTTGTTCACTGGGCCTCTAGTCTTTAAATATTTGTTTCGCTAATGAATTATACTTTTGGTTTCTCTCCAAGTCCATTTAATTTAATAGAATGTCTGGAATCACACTCTATTATAAGATGAAATAAAATCAGCCTAAACTCTAGCAGGAAAACAACTTAATTAATCCCTGAATATTAAAAAAAGGAAATTGCATCTGAACTTACTAAGCTATGTACAAACCAAAGAAACAAGCATGTAAGATAATATATCTTAACACAAGCAAATATACGTCTAGCCCATAAGGTGATAATCTAGATTTGAAATTCTGAAGTAAATATAATGGTTCAGCATTATGAATCTACTAAAGGCCCATTGCATGAAATTCTTGCACGGGGGGGGTGGGGGAGGAAAGAGGGGGATGGTGGTGTCCCTCAACCCAGCCTACACCCTCTCCAATCTGGGACCCCTCGAGGGATGTACACCTGCTCGTTTAGACCCAATCTCACTGGGATTTGGTCTAAACGGGCAGTCGGACATCCCTCTTATGATCCAGGACTCCTGGCACCCAACTACTCACCTGCTTGCCTTCCTGATTGCCCCTAACCGCTTCTGCCTGCCAGCATGATTACCCCCTAACCACTCCCCTGATTGATGCCTAACTGCTCCCCTGCCACCCTGTTTGCCCTTAACTGCCCTCTTTTGCAGGCCTGGTACCCCCCCCCCAACTGCTCTCCTCTGCAGGCCCAGTCTCCCCCAACTTCCCTCCTCTGCCAGACTGGTCACCCCTAACTGCCCTCTCCTTCAGGCCTGGTCTCTCCCAACTGCCCTCCTCTGCTGGCCTGATCACCCACAACTGCCCTCCCTTGCAGGCTTGAACCCTCCCAATTGCCCTCTCCTGCTGGTCATCTAGTGGTGGCCATCTTGTGTCCACCTGGGGCAATATCTTTGATCACATGGGGGCAGCCATCTTATGTGTTGGAGTGATGGTCATCTTGGTTGGGTTAATTTGCATACTCACTCCAGATTGGCTGGCGGGTGTGGCTGGTGGGCGTTGCTTGTGGCATAGAGTGATGGTTAATTTGCATTTCATTCTTTTATTAGATAGGATAGCTTTAGTATTTGTGTTTTTCTTCTCATAAAGATATGTCTATTTTGCTAAAAATATCCCTTTAGGAAGAATTACAAAGCACTATATCCTTTTTTAAAGATTTAGCACACGTGGAACAAGGAGCCTCAATGTAGCCCCAGTGAAATGTTGACATTTTTCAAAAGTGAAACTAAAATTGAAGACCACTTAAATGGGATCATCTAACTCTTGTTATGACAGGAGGGAAACATAAATGGTGAAGTATAGTTTCAAAGGTTTGTTTAAAAATAAAATTACTGACATGTACTGAATTCTTCCTATATGCAAACATTGTATAGTTAGCATACATTGCCTTAGAAATGTGTGATAAAGGGTGACATTCAGGGGCAGACTTTGTCTATTAGTGAGAATCAAATCTGCCCCAGACCAGGAGGCCAACATAGAAATATAGCTAGTAACTGAAAGTCACATGTTCCAGGACAGCAGATAAGAGATGACTAAACCCAAGAAACTGGGAAGTAGCTGTTTAAGCAAACATATGCCATGCAGTGTGGAAGTCCTCAGTTATTGTGAATAGTGTGCTTGGCTTGTTACCTTTTGTTTTCTTACATATTCCAGCAGTCCCATAGGTTTTGAAATATCAAATAAATTGAAAATGGCATTCATCTCCTTGGAAAGCTGAGATAACTGGTCTTGATGGTGGAAAAATACGTAAAAAATAAAATGAAATACCAAGTGCTAAAGGCCACCAAAACACACTAGAGAATCATATTGAACCAGTTAGAGACACACATACTGAAAAGACTAAAGAAAGAAGGCTTAATCATGTAGAGTTGAAATAAGTTTTGAGGCCTTGAAAAACCAGAGAATTTAACTTGTCAAGAATGTGAGTGCCCACTTTCCTGGTAGTTAGAAAGGCATAAATGATGTCTCCAGAATAAAAGTAAACAGAAAATGTCCATAAATACACTACCATAAAGAGATGATATTTTGCAGTATTAAGAGGCTTATTAGGAGGATAAAATGAGTTAAGCACTTGAAGAACTTCACTAGATGTAATAAACTATATTGAGTAAAAGGGTGCAAGAAAATAAGGGAATTGCTCTTTTTACTTACTTTTCTGTAATAGACACTGTACTAGGCTTATCTTCTGCAATCATCTCAAAAAACCTAAGGAGTAGGTGAACTGATGGATAACAACTGAAGCTAAGAAACATTAAATCGTCCAAGACTAGAGTGTGGATAATGGTATAATTTGCATTCAAAGCCAAGTGTGTTTGCTTCTAAAATCTTTTCTTCCTTTATAGTACAGGGACTTAGAATACTTCTGATTCAAGTCCTATATTTCAGTATGCACACACTATACATATTTGTTCTATGTATATGCATATGCATATGTATATGTATATATGTAGAGAGATATTTAAAACCGCCTGTGAATATATATGTACATATTTATATATATACATATGTATATACATGTATTTACATATGCACACAAACACATATTCACAATCTGAAGTTCAATTATTCATTTAGCAAATTCTTATTGAATAACAAACAAGTGTAGGTAAGTTGAGTGACTTACAATTGTGAACCTAGCCCATTTATTCTGTTAGCTAACAAGTTATCAAAAACCGGTGACCAACAAACCTCAATGCTAATCTTTTGTGTAACAGAAATCTTTGTCTATTCAAAGATTTAATGTAATTCTAAATGTTTTAAGGTTTTGTTTAATGTATGTATCTTTTAATATCTATTTTATCTTTCAGGTATTTTTGGTAAGAATTTAAAAAACAAACTTTTTTCTATAAAATTATTTTTTTGCCAAGCCTCAATTAAAATTCATAAGAAGGAATACAAAGAAAATTTATGCCAGGGATCCTTTAGAAGTCCATTCCTGTACAATACCCAATTTTTCCCAATTACTACCATTTTTCTTCTTGTACAGAACATCCTGCAACAGTTGCCAAGAACTTTTTAGAATCACAATCACAGAATAAAAGTGAACTTCAGTGATTTTGGCTTGTATAGAGAGTGTCTTCAGTAGCGGCTCAGAGCATTGATTTGCCCCAATGGAATGTTGTTTCCGGAAAAAGGTGAATGAATCATTTTTATGGGCTAAAAGACTTTCTCTGCACGTCACCTTGCATTATTAATGGCTGAATCAATTTTACTTGCTAGAATTAGAGTTCTTTCTAGTGTAAGATAAAATGTAAGCAGTTGTCTTATGATTTCCTATATGACCAACAATTAGTATCATGTAGACACAGAGCATTTTATTTCTCTTTTTCATATATTTGAATATTTTTAATTTTTATGTAAACTTCTGAAAGATACTTTTAGCAATTGTAATGCAAAATTTTAAGACATGGGCTTAGGAGTCAGAAACACCTAGATTTGATTCTTGCATCTATCATTTAAGGTTTATATAAATTTTACAATGTTAATATCTTTCAGGCATAAAGAATAAAGAATGAAATTACCTATTTTATTAGAGTTATTATAAGGAGTGAAAAAAGAAAACAAAGGTTCTTAGTATGGTTCTTAGCATGTAGTAAGCTCTTAATAATTGATAATCATAATACTTTGACACTTATGTTAAGCAATCAATAGTAAGTATGACAGCCATTCGAGTTCATAAATTATCATTGCACAAAGATTTGTATTCATTCACTTACTCTTTCAAGTTCAGAGTTACATTCTGTTGTCATATTTTGTGAAGAGTTTCTTAATTGGACCACTGCTATATGTATGGCAATATGCTAAATATTTGGATGCTTTCTGATTCCAATTATTAAGGGGTTAAGAATATCTGAAAAGGAAAGATCAGGAAATATGAAGCTGTGAATGATGCAAATTATACATAAACATGATGCACACTGTGTGATAGAGAAAGTGAATATATATAGGAAATAGAAAAGAATGAAATGAATGAAGATGAAAATTTAATATAGTCAGAAAAGGCTTGATAAAGAAGTTAGAACTTGAGTATAATCTTGAAAAGTAATTATAATTTCTATAAACAGATGGGGGAATGTTCATTTCCATAACATATGAAGAAATAAATACTTTTGTGTCTCACTCACAGAAACTTGGAATAAAGTACATATGTGTGTGTGTACACACATAAATTCACACACATGTGAGTGTGCATGCACACACACACACACACACACACACATACTTCCCCTCTTTCTAATATGAAGACCCAGAAATTGTGTTACTGACTCAAGAACTCAACTCTTAATCAGTGGTACAGCTCAAACAAATTGATGTCTAGGTCACCTGCTCCTATTCTAGTCCTTTTTTATACCGCAACATATAAAGTGAAGAAACCTTCAAAAGTTCCTGGAATTATTCTATTTTTTAAAATATATTTCTTTATTGGTTTTAGAAGGAAGGGAGGAGAGAGAGACAGAAACATCAATGATGAGAGAGAATCATTGATGTGCTGCCTCCTATACACCCTCTACTGGGGATCAAACCCACAACCCAGGCGTATGCCTCTGGGCGGAATCAAATCCTGGACCCTTCCAGTCCGCAGGCTCATGCTTTATCCACTGAGCCGAGCCAGCTGTGGCGATCCTTGAATTATTCTAAAGAGATATGGACAATCCTATCTTATTGCACAATGCCATATCCATTGTAGATATTAGGATTACTAAGACTTCTTATACTCAGCTCTCTCAGTGACTACTTCCTGCACCATCAGTTTCAGCAGTATGCTAGAGCTGGGTCCCTCACATTTAAAGAAGTCAATTTTGTGCATTGTCTCACGCATCCACATTCAGTGATGTCATTCATGCAGCTGAAAACAGCCATGGGTGGAATATTTACACCATGGAAACAAGCAAATGCTACAAACTAAGGCTTTTTTCCTTCCTGCACACCACTGTTTAGAATAGCAAATTTTATACAATTTAATTATTAAAATACATAAAAACATAAAATTGTTTTTATGTTATATAATTTAACTTTAGAATAGATTGTGATATGTAAAGGTCAAAGAAATGTCTTTAAATGAAAGTAGCAAACATAGAGGAATTATGACTCGGCCACGTGGCTCAGTTGTTGAGCATCAACTCATGAACCTGGAGATCAGGTTCAATTCCAGTCAAGGCACATGACTGTGTTGTGGACTCAATGCACAGTAGGTGGCATACAGGAGGCAGCAGATCAATATTTCCATCCCTCCCTCTTGCTGAAATCAATAAAAAGACATTTTAAATTAGAATTATTAAGTGTACCAGAAGATAACCTTATAAGTAAAGGGAACAATATTTTGACAGATAATAAGTATGGAATTTGCAATTGTAATACATTTCATTAACCAATTAAACAGAAATAATCTACCACGAATTAGTATATTCTATCCTAGAAACATAGGACTAATACTATTTTAAAAAACTATATCAATCTAATCCGGTAAAATATGAAAATGATGACCACAATACGTCTTTAACTTCTTCAATAGGTCATTGGGACTTAAGCAAAACATCTAACAAGGCCTTAAATGTTGTACTCTAGACTGTCACTTCTCTCGCCTATTGGCTCTGGCAATTTACCTATTTTTCATTCTTTCTATAAACCTGTCCTTGATGGAGAAAAATGTGTCTCTATGCTCTGTGAGCTGGTTAACCATATTCTTTATGAATGTACCACCCTCTACAGAGATTTCTTTCCTCTCTTGATCTTCTGCCAAACCCACACAACAAAACTTCTGTTAAGTAGAGCTATTTTCTTTCCTCCACCCCAAAACTCCTAAGTATGACCAAGCTGATTGGCTGCACTATAAATTCTGCTACCCAGCCTTCGCTGTTTTATAATGGGACTTGTTTATTCTTTTTATTTTCATTACTGCTTGACAGTGCAAGCCAGACATTGCAAACATGAGGTTTGAGGTGTCGATTCAGTGCATAAAAACTTATCCTTGCCTTCACAGTGCTTAATTTTTTAAATGCTTTCCAACATGTTTTAAATGGCAATTTTAAATAAAAATCCAAATGTATAAAATAAAAATTTAAAAAGAAGAAAGAAGAAAAGATAAATCTCGTGAGTACAACCTCTTTTAATGCATGGCCACAATAGGCTAGAACTTTCTTATCACTCTACTGAAACGCCTTTTTTTTAAACTACCAATGAACTTATTACTGACAAAAAACAAACAACAAAAAAAACCTAGTTGTAGTCTCTGTTTTTAATGTTTCATACATCTGCAGCATTTTCTAATGATACTCAGTCTTTCAATATCAAAACTCTTGTAAAATATTCACAATAATATATAAAGACCTTTCTTTTCTTTCTAACAAACATAGGTTACTACTCAACTCACTCCAGTAAATACAAGATTCCAAATACTACCATATCATGCTATGGATATAAATTCTCATGCTGCTGGAGTATTTCTCTTATATCCCAGTGACCCCTAGTACTTCTCTTAAAAATCTCATTTGTCCAATCTTCCAAAATGTCTTCTGCAGATAGATGTGGGAATTCCCAAACATGTGCTCCATGAACTATGTTCTGTGAATAACAAAATGTAATACCCAAATAAATGTTAGAAGATTTTAACTGAAGTAAATCAATTTTGAAATCTGCCAGACCCTTTAAAATGTAAATATGTTAATAATTAAGGAAGCTTTGACTTCAAACTCTGGCCCACACTGATCTGGCTAAGTTGATTGGGCATTGTCCACGCACCAAAAAGTCACCAGTTCAATTCTTGGTCATGGTATATGCCTACATTGTGGGTTCGATCCCCATGATCTGGGTGAGTACAGGATGCAACCAATCGATGTTTCTCTCTCATATCAATGTGTTTTTTTCCTCTCACCGTTTCCTTTCTTCTCTCTCTGAAATTCATAGCATATTTTTTAAAAGACTCAAATTCTAGAACTAGGAATACTAGGTTCAAATCCCAGGGCCAATCTTTCCTTCTTTGTAACAATAAGTCACATCCACAATCTCTTCACCAAAGGATTTCTTCAGCTACATTGTTAGTGTTCTCTCAGAGCATGCTTTTGTTTCTTTCTTTTCTTTTCTTTTCTTTTCTTTTCTTCCTTCTTCCCTCCCTCCCTTCTTTCCTTCTTTTTTCTTTCTTTTTATTAGTATGGAAAGGTTCAGAATTTTCTGAATATTTAAAGTCTGTTTCTTTTTTACTTAACAATATCTTCTTCAGCTCAACCCTCTCCTACAGCATCTTATATAATAAAACCCTAAATGGTGGAAAGACCAGAATTTCCAGAGACAAGAACGACCACAGCCTCTCACTCCAGCTGGCCCCATCCCATAGCGAGGACCTCAACCCAATCGGGGGCATGGCAGCCTGCAAACTGCATGCAGCCCCTCTCCATGGCTGGCCCCCTGCCCCAGGGGGTCCCCCATCCCAATCTGGGACATGGTTTAAGCCAGATCACAATCTGGGGCCTGAACATCTCTCTCCCAATCTATGACTACTGGCTCCTAACTGCTCACCTGCCTGCCTGCCTGATCATCCTTAACTGCCTCTGCCTGCCTGATTGCTCTTAACTCCTCTGCCTTCCTGCCTAATCATCTCTAACCTCTCTGCCTGCCTGCCTTATCACCCCTAACTGTCCTCCCTTACCAGCCTGATCTCGCCCACAATGGTCCTTCCCTGCCAGCCTGGTTGCCCCCAACAGCCCTCCCTTGCTGGCCTGATCTTGCTCCCAACTGCTCTCCCCGCTGGCCTGATCTTGTCCCCAACTGCACTTCTCTGCCGGCCAATTTGGTTCTGATTGGTTGGTTTCTATGCCAGTCAATGTCTCTAGGCCTATCAAGAAGGCCTGATCAGAAAGGCAGGACTGATCAGCAGCCCCAGTGGAGGCCTGGAGGGAAATGGCAGCACAGCTGCTGGCCTGGCCCAGAAAGAAAGAGAGAGGCAAGTGCTGATCAACAGCTGCCACACAGGCTATGGATCAGACCCTGCTTTTCTCTTCATGCCTCTCTCCAGGCCTGATTCACAGCCCCCCTTAGCATTTAGTGTTGGGTCATTGTGCCTGCAGCCACAGCAGTCACCATGACAACCCAGCACTGACTGCAGGACTGACTTCTGATTGGTTGAACCTCTGGTAGTGATGGAACCATGGTTTTATATACTAAGATAATAAATGGGTAATATGCAAATTTACCCTAAAGGCAGAACGACCGGAAAGATTGCACACTGACCATTTCTCTGTCCATTTCCCTGGCTAGCAGGCTCCGATCACTCGATGGTGAATGGAGAACTGGAGGAAGGTGGTGATGGAGGCAGGGCTGGCTGTGGGCAACCAGGGAAGATGGCCCTGATCACAAGCCAGGCCTAGGGACCATGCCCACAAAGGAATTTCATGTGCCAGGCCTCTAGTCTTACTATACACAGTAAGGAGAACCCAAGCTTCCATGCTATTTAAGCCACTGTGTTCATGGTAACTTGTTACACAGCAATAGACAACTAGTACACTCACTCACCTTACTACAGACTCATTTAAAGTAAGTTATGTAGAAGGCAACTGAGGCAGTCAAGGAGTATATGACTCCCATCTGTTTCAAGAGAGAACTTACTGCAAGGTGTGGCATTAACTAAAAGTTTGCAGCTTCCACAATTTTAGGATCCACTACATTGTTCTGACCACTACTTCCTTCCTTCCCCCACCCAAGCCTGTTCTCAGCCAATATCTAAGCAACTGGTGACATTAGAGCTGAGACAGTTCTGCCCAATGTGGAACCCCTCCCACGGTTGACCTTTGCTCTGGGCACTTCATCAGCTCGGTTGACATTTTCTCAGAAGTGTGTAGCAATTAGAGTTTCTTCCTTTACCCTCTCTCCCTCATAGTGTCAGACAGGCATCATGATCTGAAGCCTCTCTCCCTCCTTCTTCTTTATTCTTCCTGGGTGCCTCCCCCAATAAATATCATACCCTTCTAATTCTGTCCTGGCATCAGCTTCCTAGAGAACTCAAATTGACATAAGAATCTTTTGACAGTTTGACAATTTTCCTCGTCTGGGACTTCAGACTCAAGCAGTTTCATAGACTGGGAAACACATGAAGGGTCAGCAGAGCAACATCCATCTGCAATTCTGTTGCCACCAATAATCCTCGTTGACTCTGAGCATGCCACTGCCTCTGTGGGGCTACTTTCTTTTTGTTAAAATGGGAACATTGGATTAGATAACCTTTAATATTTTCCTTTCTTTTTCTACCTTCCATAAATGTAAGAGGAGATCAGATACTACAAGTGACTTAAGGATAAGTAAAAAGAATGGGGAGTGAAAGATAAATGGAGACAATATAACCTATGGAAAAACCCAAGAGGAAAGAACCATAATGCCACTGGTTTACATTCTGACATTTTTTTGTGTAAAATTTTTGGATCTGGTGTTGATTTAGCTGGTATAGTTAATAGCAGGAGTGTTTTATGCCATATTATCACTTTTCTAGGAATTTCAGATGGTAAAATCCCTAGGGCTATGAATAAGGTGAAGGTCAGGTTGCTGTGCTTTTCTCTATTCCCCTATGTGGTCCCCATGGAGCCAGGCTACTTTTCCTTCCTCTTAACCTGTTGACATGGCACACCGTGCCTCTTGGGCCTCCCTCCCCTCCCACATTTGCCTCCTCAGGGGTCTATTGTGTAGGTTAAGTGCGATTAAATAAACTGTAGCCTAACCACACACACTCTATATCATGTTATCATTGGCATATGCTGAAATTGATGAGCACTGCACATGCATATGACAGTGCCCAGATACATAGCTTTCCTAATGTCAATAAATCACTCTGTTCCCAGAAGGAGCCCAAGGTTCCCCGATAACAAGAGATCAATCAACCATTTGGCAATAAACTATTCAATTCAGGAAATGTTCATTTAGATTATTAGGTAGGACTCACGGTAAAAACATAGGCATTATTAGTGATTTTTCTGAAAACTTAATATTATATCTACACAAATGACTTTACTTTTTCTTAAGCAAAAAGGTATCTTGCAGGACAGTTCATGGCTAATTGAGTGCATTGACTGTATCAATAAAATAAATACAGATGACATTTTTATACTTATTTAATATTTTTACAGTTCATTAATAAAATAAATCTTTTTATTAATGCAATGAGTCTATTAACTGAAGTAAAGCTTAATTTTTAAATATAAATTATCCTAATTCTGTACAAAGACACTCAAAATGACTATAAGATAATATTTACACATATTTTATAATAGGACACTAATTGGGTTGAGAATGAAGAACAATTATAAACATATATTAAATATTAATAGCTTGTTTTTATATTTTTCTTTTTATATTTTTCACATAACCAATTATGTGGTTTGATGTCACAAACATTTTCCATCTTTTTCTCTGGATACTTTTTCCTGTAGGAATTATTACCTTAGAATTACTTTTTTGATTCAATGTTTAAAGTCACAAAAGGAAAAAAGGACAAATTCTAAAGATTTTTTTAAAGAGGGGCTTGTTGCATGGCCAGTGTGGTTTAGTGATTGAGTGTTGGACCATGAACCAGAAGGACACGGTTCGATTCCTGGTTACGGCACCTGCCCAGTGGGAAGTGTGCAATTTTTCTCTTTCATAGATGTTTCTTTCAATCTCTATGTCTGAATCCTTTCCTCACTTAAAAAAAAATCAATCTATACATATAGAAGCCCAGCAACCAGAACAGCAGAACGACCAGAATGACCAGAATGACTGGTGGCTATGACACACACTGCAGCAGCCAATGAGCCTGATCCAGCCCCGACCAGCCCGCACCTCCTGCCCCCAGCCAGGCCTGCCCCCAATCATCCACCCTGCCACTTCACTCAGGGGCAGGGGCAGCTGGCCAACTGCCTGTGGCCCCTCCCCTCTCCATCCCAGCCAGATGGGCCCCCATGGGGGTGGGCTGGGCGGACTCTACCTGTGCACTAATTCTTACTCTGGGCTTCTAGTAAAAATATATTTGGGGAAAAAAGAGGGGCTTCTTTACTTTAATATACGCTGTCTTTTAAATGTCTTCTGAATTTATGTGGTTCGATGTCATCAGTCTCACATTAGCACAAAACAGGAATTCCTTTTGACTTAGCAGAACAACTGGCAATGATAGTAGTCTGCTTTAAAATGACACATTTTCTTCTAAAATGCCAGTAATGAGTCTGTTTGCTTTTCTTTGACTTCAGAATTATAGAGGACTTATCTATACAATATACAATCTATTCTACATACACAAAAATGTGCTTTCTGAAACACAAATTAGATTTCTCCATACTCTACTCAAAGCTCTCATCGACTTCTTGTCACTCTTTGAACAACAGCCACCATGTGCAAGACAGCACATACTCTGGCTCCTGACTCTATTCCTTATTTCTCACTTTGCTCTAGCACTCTGGATTCCTCGCTGAAATTCCACTTGCGAGTTTTGCGCTTTTTTTGTTTAGCCTGGAATATGTATAATATCCCAGCGATGTGAGCACTCGCTCTTTGGTCTTATTATTAACGTTGCTCAAGTGCTATTTTCTCACCAAGACTATTGCTAAAGGCCTTATTTTAAATAGCATCCCGTTCATCTAGAAAACGTCTTTACCCTTCCCAGCTTTATTCACTCTATCACTTTAACTGATACTATATTGCATATCTGTTTGTTTATATGTGTTTGCTAGTGCAAAGAGTTGACTGTACATCATTTCTTTGTTAACATGTAGAGCATGCATACATGGAGTAGGCATTCTATATGAAGTGAAATGACTAAATGAATGAGTAGATGAATTAATGTTTGAAGGCAATGTGTTCTGCAGAGTTGGTAAGAAAATTTGACAACTTACCTTTGTCAAGACACTTTTATACCCGGTGACTACTATTCTTAATTTTAGTAAAATAAAGACAAATTGTTTTCAAAAGAGAAAAGAAAGTGTGAATTTCTCTCTTATTGAATTGCTATGAACTACCAAACACAACAACCTTTGTTTACAAAGCTATTGCCTGACTTCTCACATTTGTAGGTGTAGCTCATAGCACTCCCAGAAAAAGAAGGGGGTGGGGGTGAAGTGTTGCTAAGGCAGCATTCTGCACAGGCTGTTTATTAACCTTCTCTGGGCATCAAAATATTTATCCTATAGTCCTAGTGCCAGTATTAGAGTTCTATAGAGAAACAGGAGCCAGAGGATTATATATATATATAATCATAGGTAGAAGAGAAAGAGAAGGAGAGAGGAGACAGACCAACAGACAGGGACAGAGAGAGAATGAGGATTTGGCCCACACAATTTGCCTTCTGTAAGCTGGCACCCCAGTGGTGTAGTCCAGTCCCTGTCCAACACCCTGAGAACCAGGGGAGCCAATCGTGCAAGTTCCACTCTGAGAGCAGCAGCAGGGAATGAGATGTCTCACTTTAACATTCAGACAGAAAGACAAATGAATGAATTTCTTCTTCCTCCACCTTTTGTTCTATTTAAAGCATCAATAAACTGGATGCTATCCAGCCACATTGGTGAGGACAATTTACTGAGTTCATTGATTCACACACTCATCTTAACACTCACATGGACACATCAAGAAATAATGTTTAATCTGAGCAATCATGACCAGTCTAGTTGACACATAAAATTAATCACCACAGTGTTATTTTTATTTTTCAGTACATTTTTATTGATTTTAGAGAGGAAGGGAGGGGGAGAGAGAGATAGAAACATCAATGATGAGAGAGAATCATTGATCAGCTGCCTCCTACACACCCCACACTGGTGATTGAGCCCACAACCCAGGCATGTGCCCTGACTGGAAGTCAAACCATGATTTCTTGGTTCATAGGTCAACATCAACCACTGAGCTACAATGGCTGGGCACTACAGTGTTCTTATATGATATCTGATAGTTTTCTTATAACTCAAAACTCTATAAAGATAAATTTGTTTTTGAGAATGACTAAGTCTAAATTTAGGCACACTATAATTGAGTATATATATATATATATGTGTGTGTGTGTGTGTATATATGTATATATATATGTGTGTGTATTATATATATACATATATACACATATGTGTGTGTGTGTGTGTGTGTGTGTGTGTGTATAATTAGTGAAAGAACAATATACAATAATTTCTGATTCCTGATAGAGGCCTCTAGTGTCACACTATCAACAACAATTGTCCCATCTGAATTCTCTCCATAGTGCATACTTTGGCTGCAAACCATAATAGTTCATACTAAGATGTCTGCTTCTTGCTGAGACCAGTTTGGCTCAGTGGATAGAGCGTCAGCCTGCGGACTGAAGTGTCCCAGGTTCGATTCCGGTCGGAGTCATGTACCTTATGTACCTTGCTTGAGGGCACAACTCCAGTAGGGGGCATGCAGGAAGCGGCTGATCGATGTCTCTCTCTCATCGATGTTTCTGACTTTCTATCCCTCTCCCTTCCTCTCTGTAAAAAAATCAATAAAATATATATATATTTTTTAAAAAAGATGTCTGCTTCTTGATTTTGGGATTGTCTAATTAATAATTATAAACATGGGATTCAGTGTTAATCAGAACTGGCTTCAATTCCTACTCTTGAAATTAATAGTTATATGATTTTGGCTATTTATTTAATTTCTCAAAGTTCCAGTTTCCTATTTTTAAAAATATATACTAATAATAGTCTAGGTGGTTGTCATGCCCTCACATCATCACAAGATGGCCATCACAAGACAGCTATGTGCACAATGAAGGCGAGGCCCAGCAGGGGAGGGAAGTTGTGGGTGATCAGGCTGGCAGGGGAGGGTAGTTGGGGGTGATTAGGCTGGCAGGGGAGCAGTTAGGCATTAATTAGGCTGGCAGGGAAGTGGTTAGGGAACAATTAAGCAGGCAGTCAGGTAAGCGGTTAGGAGCCAGTGGTCTCAGATTGTGAAAAGGATGTCCAGCAGCTGGACATCCCCCAAGGGATCCCAGATTGGAGAGGGTGCAGGCCGGGCTGAGGGACGTCGTTCCCGGCCCCCCTCCCGTGCATGAATTTCATAGACTGGGCCTCTAGTGATGTTAACAATTAATTGTACATATTCCCTATGGCTATTAATAGGTCTTGAAAGTAATAATATTGTGAAATAGTTATGTACTATGCATGTAGTAATCACACAATGTAAATTAGTATAAAAAACAAAAGTGAATAATTATGTACTTATATAATAAAATTATTTAATTTATAATTTGATGTGCCTTCTCAACATCAAGACTTTAACTATTTGATCTTAACTGTTAATTCCTAAGAGGGACTTTATTTCCTCTAATATGCTCTGTAATTTGTTGTTCCAGATTGCAACTTGTCTATCTTTAGCCATTCTATGGGAACATAGTTTTTTATTCAGTCAATAATGGGCAAGAGTTTTGATCCTTTTAGTAAGAAGAGTATTTTTTGCTTGACAAAGAGCTTTCCGTGTGTTAGAGGCATTGCTACCATTGTACTTCCTGTGTAATACCACTAAGCTTTCCCTTGCAATTGTAAGTCAGGGTGTTCCCATTTAATCCTTCATGCTCTTTGTTTGGGCTTCATGGAGTCTTATACACACAAAACATATTGTCATGAGCTGTTGCTACTGCATCAGATTTACCCAAAGTGTAGTTATGTCTCATACATTTTGAAACTTGGAGATAAAATGTCAATTCTTCAGTGCCAAAGGCACCACCTGAATCTATTGGTTATTCAAGCATTTTCATCTCCTTCTGCCTTTCGCTTTGAAATCACTAAGGTTACTTGTAATCGAAGAACAAATATGGTCACTCAAAGGAATTAGTGCTGGTAAATTTATAATAACCTCTTATATCTGAATTCACATAGAGGTTGTTTTTCATCTTTCTCTACATGTCAAAGAGCTCACTGAAATGAGAAGCACAAATGTTTTCTAAGGCAACTCTACATACAGCTTAAAATTGTGAAATAATGGTGAAAAAAAGAAGCCTTTGGTGTATTAGCAGTTCTACCCACCTGACTTTTTATTGCACTCAAGATACATCAATACATGACTAAGTTCTTAATGACTTTTTATTAATTGAAGAAGGTTGCATCATTTAGGAAAGGATACTTAAATATTCATATTTGAAGAGGGAGCATGCAGCATTTAGAAGGACAAGGTAATCTGCTTATATTGATTAATAACTACCACATAAATGTCATGGTAGGTTTCAGGGGAATATAAAGATGATGTCTTTGATCAGACTTCCATAACAAAATACCATAAACTGAGTAGTTTTTTAACAACAGAAATTTATTTCTAATATTTCTGGAGGCTGGAAGTCAGAGATCAGGATGTCAGCATTATCAGGTTCTGGAGACCCTCTTCCCTGGTAACTCAGTTCTCATTGCATATGGTAGGTGGGAAGAGAGTTCTCTGGCTCTCTGACATCTTCCTGTAAGGGCATTAATCCCACTATGACAGCTCTACTCTCATGACCCAATTACCTCCTAAAGACCCCACCTCTAAGACCATCACTTTGGTATTAGGTTCTGACAATATGAATTTTTGAGGGGCCCATATAGAGTAATAGCAGATGACTTAAAATAGTTGCTTATCTGAAGGATTTCAGTACGAACTTGTAGATAAATAAGATACAACTCTATGGAGTCATCACCCTCATATAAACTCTGTGCTAAGACCCCAAATTCATTGTATCAGCAAATTCTCTTGTGTAGGCCTGAGTCTACAGTATCCAGTACTTAGTGTGTCAAGGAAATATTCCATACTAAGTAGAAAGCAATCTCTCTTTGCAAATGGTCTTAACATAATGTAGAAGAAAGGGTAAGGGAAAAAATATTATAACTCAAGGCAAGAGATTACATGTGTAAAACTAAAGTTCTGTTAAATCTCAGTGTGTTCCATATCCATTCCCATGGCTGTCAAGCTGAGGAAGCAAGGGGAAGAGACTCTTTCAGGCCAGCCCTATTTCTAGAACTATTAGCGTCCCTGTTACCTTGCTAGATTCTCACTAAAGCTCAAATTCTTGTCTCTCTGGGACTGATCATTGACTCCATTCCCTTCATACATTCTCAGCTCTGTGCTCTTCTCTCCTGAGTGCTGCCTTTACATGAAGTGTGAATCTTATACAGAGCCTACTTTTATTCTTAGCCTTGACCCTTTCCCTGCATTAACATTTTCTTCCTTCCTTTCTCCTTTGCTACCCTAGTGAAAAATGCTACCCTAGTAAAGAACCTCAGTTGGTCTCCAAAGATAGAATTTAAAAAAAGAAAATGAGTAGAAAGGTTGTCCTAGTGAGGGAAATCTTTGATTAATTGTGATTACATAAATGTAATGTCAGCTAAACTCCACTGAGAATAGTGGGGTGTATGCAGCCCAGTTCTAATTCCATCAAAATTCTGAGCCTGGATATAATTCTTCTTTCCTCTCTTTGCCAGGGGAACCCCTTGGCAGTGTATAGAAAATGTGTGTATGTGTTATGCGTGTGGCTGAACAACAATGAGTTCTTCATCAGGTAGTCAGATAATGTTCTGTTGTGTGCCTCGGTGCTGACTGTGGGGATTGGATTCAATTGCAAAGTAATGAAAGGGTAGAGAAAGAAATATTACTATGTTAAAGAATAAACTTTCAAATATATTCCAAAGAACACCATTAGGGGCTTAGGGAAAACCTCATTTCACTTGCCAGCTTTTCTAGTGCAGGTCTGGTATATAGCCTGTCTCCTGAGAGGATGGAAAAAGACACGCTGAACACGGCTGAGTGATAACGGGAACACAGAGGAGAAAACGATGACCCTTCTCTTACCTTTTTGTGTTTAGCAATAATATGAAGTCTAAATAGTTAGTGTTCGCTGATTTTGTTGGCATCACAAGTAAAAATATTAAATTAGGTGCTTGCCTAGATTGCCATTCCAGTTACTTTATGGATAGACATAAACAGGTGATAGATCAATGATAGATGATAGATAGATAGATAGATAGATAGATAGATATGGAGATAGATAGATAGAGATAGAGCAATGACGAATATTGGTATTATATTTTCATGGGGATTTTTCAGTACTTCATGTTGATCTATCTGATTCATATCTGTTCTGTGTATGATTTCCCTTCTTTCTAATATGTAGGTATTCCACCTCTTCTTTTCCCCATCAACTATTTTTCAGGTAATATTTTCCCACTTGCTTCCTTTCACTTTCATTCTACAGTCTCAGATTTATTTATTGGCTTAATCATCATCATTGAGAACAGTGAGAGACATCACAGACAGGGAAAGGAGAATCGACTAAGGAGGAAAAAACCCACACTCACCTTTTGTCCTTGGCTCTAGAAATTTTAAAAACCTTAGGCTTTCTGCAGGACCTTCCAGAAACTAAGTTTGAATAAAACAAATTATCAATCATATCCCAAGAAAAGTTTCATTATCGTCCCCTTAAATAGAGCAAATAAAAACATTTAGAGACCAAGCATCAAAGACAATAAGAGAAGCAGATTCAATGCCATCCGACATGAGTTTTATTCAAGAGGCCTTCCTCTCTCCGTAAGGGGCAATTTTCTGTCTCTATCACTACTGGTACAATGGAATAGGGAACACAGACTTTCCACATCTGGAACTTTCTCTTTTCACGTGAAGAGTTTAAAGCTCATTCTTTCATCTTTTCACTGATCCTTGAGATAATGTGTGGCCACTTTGTTCTTCTGTAACAATCAGGTTAAGCCATAATAGCAATTTTGTCTGTATATGGTACAAATTAAAAAAGTAGTAATCACAGGTGTATGACATTTTTCTTCAAGATTCGATAGAGTGTACATTTGAAATACCAACCAATGGCGGTAGAACTCAATGTATGTATCATACAAGAGAAATTTTGAGTGTATGGCTCTGCTTTTAACACCATCCATAAACCAGCAAAACAAAACCCAAATAGATGCATTGCTATGGCTAATTTCGCAGGTTTCTTTCTGATGACTGAACTGAAACCTGAACCCAAGATCCTACTTCCTGTGATAAATGCTTTAAGCCATAAGTGAAATATCTCTCAAATTTTAAAGTTCTAAAATATACATGCATTTTGATTTTGCATTGGTATTTCATAACTTAATCACTTTCTGCAAAAAAGCCTGCAAATGATAAAGAAGCCAGCCAGATAGCTATTCATATCGAAGTAAGGACTCCGAGCTTCGGGAAAAGGAAAGAGTTCCAGATTCAGGAAGGCACAGTATTTGCTGCTTCTAAATTTCCAGGTAGTGAAGTTCTATATGTGCTTCTAAGCATTATAGTGAGGTTTAGCTGGTCAAATGTTTGGTGACATCACAGACACTAGATTTTGGGTGGTGAGCACACAATGGAATATACAGCTGGTGTTTCATAAAATTGAACCCTGAAATTTCTATAGTGTTATTAACTGCTACCCCAACAGATTAAATTTAATTTTTAATTTAACAATTAAAATTAAAAAATATACTTTTAAATGTTTAATTTAAAATTTAAAAATTAATAAAATAAGTTGTCATTGCCAGACATCTCTGGACCAGATGCACCAAATTCCATTCTGCATGTAAGACCAAGAAAATAACTGGGAGAACAAATCATGAGGCTCGCATACAAACTCAAACTCATTTCCTACTTCCCAGTCTCAGGATGGCACTAGCTTGATGGACTCCAGGCTAAGGGAAAACACTTCGCTAGAAGGCAGGTTTCTTGCCCAAAACTACTGGAAATATCCACAGCGGCACAGACTGAAAATGCATATTTACAAGAGAGCATGCGCCTGACTCATGACTGCCTCCTTTGCAATCATCTACACTTTGTAAGCAGGCTAAGTGTCACCCTCGATGACAGGAGGCTGGGTACGTAAATGAGTTATCTGCTTAGAAAGGTGATTGCAGAACACACAAATGAATTTCTTCAAGGAAGAGCTCTCTCAACCTGAGATGAAATTGGCCGGTCAGAGATTTAAAACACCTGGAAGAGACTAAGTGGCATCTTGACTAAGCTGCAACCAAGAACATTTTCTCCATCACCTAAAAGGGTTCCTCCTCTGGTCTTTGGTATCCTTTAAAACCCGAGTTCTGGGAGCATTTTTTTCTTCTGGAATAACTGGTTTTAGAAGTGAGGATTGGCTTGTTACCTTAAGTCTAAAAAACATGACCATTTTTGTTTGATAAGTTCTTTGAACTATAAAAAAGTGAGGCCCTACCATTTGTTGTTGAACAAACACAGATTCTCAGACCATTACAAGAATTTGACTAATTTTACAACCAGTGCATGCTGTAGCTGCTGATAGACTCAGGTCTTCCCAAGCATGAAAAATCGTTCCAACTTAGACTGAAGTGAAGACATTGGAGAGGATACATTCTGCACTTCTGACTCTTCAACATTTAAGTAAAAGGGCAAAAGAACTTGATTTCTTGAAAGTGGACTATATGTTTAGACTTTAATTTCATACTGAGAAGTTCATAGGAATTTGCATTGTAATGTTAGCATCATGACATCGGCCTCGTGGAATATCTGAATGTTAGTTGCTCTCACTGCAGAATTTTTTGCTGGACACGTTATTGGGTAAAAAATAGAATAGGAAGTATCCTCGGGCTTTGGGGTCTGCATGTCCTTGGATTAGGTGTAATTAATACATGATTTTGATCCATTTCAGAACTTTGAAGGCAAACTATTGTCCTCATGTGAGCCACAGAAAATCTTTAAGAAAATAGTCATTAGTATGTGGGAGTGACACCTTGAAAATAAGAGGCTTTCAAAACACTCTACTGATTCCTTCTCTTGAGAGACAATAGCCAAATGCTCTTTCTTTAAACCTCCTGTGTTTGTGGAGTAAAAAAGCAGGGCCTCTTCCCCATTTCTGATCTCTCTGAGGAGGGACTTCCCATGAACATTCCTCACTTCTTGCCCTGCCTTCTTCCCTCAATTTTTCTTTTAGAGAATGAATACGAGCCAAGACCTCTTAGCTCTGTGACACCAGGAACATTTATTAAACTCCTTGTGCCTCCCATTTCATATATATATATATGTGTGTGTGTGTGTGTGTGTGTGTGTGTGTGTGTGTGTAGGCCCAGTGCAGGAATTCGTGCACAGGTTGGGATCCCTTGGCCTGGCCAGCTATCAGGACAGATCGGGGCTATCTCGCCCAGTCCTGATTGGAGCCGACTGGGGCAGCCAGGGGGAGGGACTGTGGGAAGTTGGCTGTGGGAGTGCACCAACCACCAGGGGGAAGCTCCTGCATTGAGTATCTGCCCACTGGTGGCTAGTGAGCATCATAGCAACTGGTCGACTGGCCTTTCTGTCAACCTGTCCTTTGGTTGACTGGTTGTAATGGTCACTTAGGCATGTATATATATATATATATATAATGTGAACATTCATAGTTTCTATTTTATTAAGTTAGTGTAAGTCAAATGTTATCTGTAAAGTTTTAGAAGAGTGCCTGTCTAAACAAAGTACTGTGTTTAAGTATTGACTATTATTTGTTAAATCTGCCTTTAATTTTCTTTAAATAATACTTTGTTCAAACCATTTGGATATGGCTTTGCTTGCAGAAATGATGGAAATGAGACACTAATTTTTTCTCTTTTTTTTTTAGGCATCAATTTTTAAAAACTATGTCCTAGGGTAATGCTCCTTGGTTTATTATCTGAACCTGAGAATAAGCAACCAATAAATTATCCTGGAACACTTATGATGGGGAAATTACGAGACTATTGAGACTGCACTGTAACTACGCTTCCTTCTTTGCCAAATTTAAACCAACTGAGATGAATATTTGGGAGAGGATTCTAGATGCGAAGATATAGCAGCAGGTGTGAAATAAATTCCTGAGGGAATAGTAGAATAATTAGATTAGGAGAATCTATTTACTATCATCTATTTATCAATGGAGATTAAACATATATATAATATTTTTAGAACTTATAAAAATCATTATTAAATTGTTGTAGAAGAAAATTACTTAAATATAATAAACACTTTATCCAAATCAATAATTACCACAGACAGAGATAGATATCATCAAAAACATTTAATTTAAATTCAGATTTTGCAAAGAGATCCACCACCACCATTTATTATTCCAAATCATGAATGTAATCATGCAATAAAATAAAATTCAATCATTAAATAGCATATGTAATGAATTTAAATATAAGTAATAAGATGCATGGGTGAGTTGATTTTTTTTACATAGACAAAAGCACAGATCACTTTTACATATACTATAAAACCCTAATAGGCAAGTAGACCAAACAGCGGAACAACCAAATAATTGAATACCTGGTCGCTATGATATACACTGATCACCAGGGGGCACATGCAGAATATGTTTGGCATGGGCCATGGAGGGATGGTAGAGCAGGTGAGCAGTGGCGCCAGACCAAGACAGGGCACCATTTTCTGTCATCAGGGTGAGTCTCTGGTGGTTACTGAAAAGTCCTTGCTCCCTCTTGCACCCACTGTGGCTCCCAGCACCAGTCTGGATCACTCTGTGCTGTTACTGAGTGCAAGCAGTGGCTGCCAGCCCCAATAACTCCTAAGGGCTTCTTCACTTCCCCCTACTCCTGAGGGGTGATCAGGGAAGCAGCCGCCACTCATACCTGCTAAAGTTGCTGGCCCTATTCTCACCCATTGCTGGTGCTGGTTCAAATCTCTTCATACTATTTGGGGCGGGGAGGGAGTTTGAGGGGATTGTGAGTGAGGCTGGCACTCTCAGTGTGTGGGAGTGGCAGCAGTGGGAGCAGGGCTTCTGGCAGACGGGGGATTGTGGGCTATGGCAGGAGAGGCTGGGTGGGGATGTGGAGGATGGGACAAGACCCACCTCTGAGCCCACCATAGCCTCACAGGTCCAAAGTTCCTTTCAAGGTGCATGAAATCATGCACTGGGCCCCTGGTAAACAAATCCTATCTAATAAAAGAGTAATATGCAAATTGACCATACCTCCACTACACCCACCAGCCATGCCCACCAGCCAATCAGAGCAAGTATGCAAATTAACCCAACCAAGATGGCTAAGGCCATAGAGAGAGCAGGAGGGAGGCTTGGGTTACCCCGGCTATGGAGGAAGCCAAGCTTTCCGTACACCCTGGCCAGCCCAAGCCTCCGCTTAAGGAACAAAGTTTCAATGGCTATGCGAGCAGAAGGCTTGGTTCTGTTCCAGGCTACAAAGTTTCAATTGATAGATAAATCCCAGATACCAGGACCTCTACTTAGGTCACTGGGCAGGAGCGGGATGGGGGCATGGCCAGCCTGAAAACCACCACAGGCTCCTTGCCCAGGCCACCCCATGCCCCAAGGGAACACCCACCATGATCCAGGACACCCTTCAGGGCAAATGAGCTGGCCCCCACCCATGCACCAGACCTCTATCCTATCTAATAAAAGAGTAATATGCAGATTGACCATCACTGCAACACACACAATAACTGCCCACATGTGGTCAAAAGATCCTGCCCCCATGTGGACACAAGATGGCTACCACAATATGGCCAGCAGGGGAGGGCAGTTAAGGGTGACCAGACCTGCAGGGTAGCACAGTTAGGGGTGACCAGGCCCACAGAGGAGGGCAGTTGGGGGCAAAGAGACTGTCATGAGAGCAGTTAGGCATCAATCAGGCTGGCAAGGGAGTAGTTAGGGGGTGATCAGGCTGGCGGGCAGAAGCAGTTAGGGGCAATTAGGAAGGCAGGCAGGTGAGCAGTTGGGAGCCAGCAGTCCTGAATTGTGAGAGGGATGTCTGACTGCCCAATCGGGCCTAAACGTGCAGTTGGACATCCCTCAAGGGATTCCAGATTGGAGAGGGAGCAGTCTGGGCTGAAGCACACCCCTCCCCCATGCACAAATTTCATGTACTGGGCATCTAGTAAGACTATAAAGTTCCTGCACAGTTGATTAACAACAATTAGTAATTCAATATTGTTTCTAATTTGGAAATAAACATCTAGTAAAAAAAAGAAAGAAAATGTTTCCATTATTCATATTAGCTACATAATTTATTAAATGCATATGAATGAAGTTAATAGTAAAGACAGGATCTAAATGTATAAAATCTTATTGAAAGAGATAAGACCTACTGAACCAATTAAAACCAGATAATATTTTGAACAGGAAGCCTTAATATCATTAATTTGCTAATAGTTCCAAATTTAATGAGTAAATGTTAACGCAATTCTAATAAAATCCCATTCATTAGAGAGGAATTTATGGAAAGGGAGAAGGGGGAGTTTGAGAGGGACTGAAAAAAATACCTTACAGATTATGTGAAGAAATAAATGCCTACAAATCATAAATAAAATTTTGAAAAAGAATAGTGAACAGAAACTTTCTTTTTATATACCATAACACATTGAAAAGCCTCTTTACTTAACACACCATTGACGTTGAAATGAAAAATACAGTAGTGAAGCAAACTAGGTGGTCCAGAAATAAATTCTAGTATATATGAGAACATAGCATATTAAAATTTTTTAATAAATGTTATAATCAGCATTATCATTTTATTATTATTATTATCATCATCAGATTACAGTTATCTCGCACCCTCCCAATACATACTTTTTGGCATTGAGTAAATTCATATAAATATTGTTTGCATGGAATTGAGATGTTAATGATTTAACCGCATCATATAAGAAAAATGAATCTGGAGAAGTATGTGGAGGTTTTGGATCAGTTGTGATATATTTATAGTTCAGTGAGGTAACATATGTGAAAGCTCTTTGAATATGATAAATTACATAGATGTTATTCTTGACATTAATATCATTTTATATCCTTTAAGGTCAGAGACACACACAGCAGTGATTTGCAGTACTTATGACATATATGGCAAATGTGCTAAATCATTGCTCTGTCTGTAAGGAGAAACAAACAACAAAAATATCTTGCATTCCTACATGTTTTTCCAAAGTTTTGTGCTTAAAAAAAAACAGGAAAAGAGCTTTAACCTTCTCAAGAACCCAATCACTCAAGGTAAACATCTATGTCTATTCTTCTAGTTCCTATGAGAAAAACATTTGAGATGAGATTCACATTTACATATTTTACTGTAAGAAACATAGAAACTCGCAAAGGTGAATGTATAACCTGAATGATTTGCTTTGGTTCTGTTACATACTTCCTCATTGAGATGCATTTCTTAGAGGTAAAAAAAATAAAAAAGTGGAATCTGTTTTACTTCCGATGATAAAGTGCCCATTGCTGACTTTGTATAAGCCCTGGAATATTGTTTATAGGCTGTGTTCAGGTTTTTCTCTAATCTTAATGTTCCAACGTGTTAAAATACTTTTTATAGCCTAATTTTCTTTGGATACTATTTCATTCCTTCCAAAGTTAGAGCTCTAGACACTTCAGTGTATATTTTAATAGATAGATTCGTTATAGTAGCAGAGAGTAGGAAGTGAGGAGGACCTCTATTAGCTGATTTCCAAGTGTTTAAAGTTTGTAAATATGATATATATTTGCCATGAAATGTTTTGGGTGTAATAAGAGTTTTTCTTTCCTGTTTTGCTTCTTTTCAACAATGTGAAAAGTCCTAATACATCAATCATTTTGAAGGCTGCATGTCATCTTATAGGAGCAATATCATGATGCCATTAAGAAATTAATGCCAAGAAATTTATGGCATTTTTACACACCAAAAGTGAACTTACAAAAAGAGAAACTAAAAAAACAATCTCATTTACCATCACACCAAAAAAATTAAGATACATAGGAATAAACATAACTAAGGAGGTGAAAGACCTGTACTCAGAAAACTATAGGATACTGAAAAAGAGATAGAGGAAGACATACACAGATGGAAGAACATACCATGTTCATGGATTGGTAGAATCAACATCATTAAAATGTCCATACTACCCAAAGCAATTTATAGATTCAATGCACTTCCCATCAAAATAACAATGGCATATTCCAAGATGTAGAACAAACTCATCCAAAATTCATTTGGAATAAAAAAAAAGACCCCAAATAGTTGCAGCAATCCTGAGAAAGAAGAATAAAGTAGGTGGGATCTCAATACCAGATATCAAACTGTATCACAAAGGCCACTGTTCTAAAAATTGCCTGGTTTTAGAACAGATGTATAGATCAATGGAATAGAATAGAGAAAACAGAAATTGACCCAAACCATGATGCTCAATTAATATTTGAAAAGGAGGCAAGAATATACAATGGAGTCAAGACAATCTCTTCAATAAATAATGCTGGGAAAATTGGAAAGATATGTACAAAAAAATGAAACTAGATCAGCAACTTATACACAAAAATAAACTCAAAATGGATAAAGGACTTAAAAATAAGATGGGAAACCATAAAAATACTAGAGGAATCCACAGGCAGAAAATCTCAGACATATGCCAAAGCATTTTCTTCACCAATACAGCTCCTAGGGCAATGGTGACAAAAGAGAAAATAAATAAATGAGACTACATAAAAATAAAAACTTTTGCACAGCAAAAGAAACCATCAACAAAACAAGAAGGCCAAATGAATGGGAGAACATACTTGCCAATGTTATCACCAATAAGGGTTTAATCTCCAACATTTATAGGGAACTCATACAACTTAACAAAAGGAAAATAAACAACCCCATCAAAAATGGGCAATGGACCTAAAGACATACTTTTCGAAAGAAGACATAAGGAAGGCCAAGAGACATATGAAAACATGTTCAAAGTCACTAATCATCTGAGAGACACAAATCAAAATGACAATGTAATATCATCCACACCTGTCAGAATGGCTAACATCAACAAATCAACAAACTGATAAGTGCTGGCGAGGATGAAGAGAAAAAGAAACCCTTGTGCACTGCGGGTGGGAATGCAGACTGGTGCAGCCACTGTGTAGAACAGTATGGAGGTTTCCTCAAAAAAACTAAAAATGGAACTCCCATTTGACCCAGTGATCCCACTTCTAGGAAAATATCCCAAGAAACTAGCAACACCAATCAGAAAGGATATATGCACCCTTATGTTCATAGTGGCACAAATTACCATAGCTAAGATTTGGAAATAGTCTAAGTGCCCATCAGCAAATGAGTGGATTACAAAACTGTGGTACATCTACACAATGGAATACTACACTGCAGTAAGAAAGAAGGAATTCTTACCATTTGCACAGAGAACCCCAAACAAAAGGAATCCAAAGAGGACCACACCAAGACACATCATAATTAAAATGCCAAGAGCAAAAGACAAAGAGAAAATATTGAAAGTAGAAATAGAAAAAACAGTTAATTACCTAGAGGGGAGCACCCATATGATTGTCAGCTGATTTATCAACAGAAACTATCCAGGCCAGATGGGAGTGGCAAGAATTATTCAAAGTGATGAATAGCAAGAACCTACAACCAACATTACCCTACCCAGCAAAGCTATCATTTAGAATTGAAGGTCAGATAAAGAGCTTCACAGATAAGAAAAAGCTAAAGGAGTTCATCAACACCAAACCAGCATTATATGAAGTGCTGAAAGGTACAGAAGAAGAAGAAGAAGAAGAAGAAGAAGAAGAAGAAGAAGAAGAAGAAGAAGAAGAAGAAGAAGAAGAAGAAGAAGGAGAAGAAGAAAGGTAAAGATAAAAATTATGAACAACAAATACATATCTGTCAACAAGTGAATCTAAAAATCAAGTGAATAAAAAATCTGATGAACAGAATAAACTGGTGAGTACAATAGAATCAGGGGTATAGAAAAGGAGTAGATTGACAATTCTCAGCGGGAAAGGGGTGTAGGGAGTGCAGGAAAATACTGGACAAAAATCGTACAACTATGGATGAGGACAATGGTGGGGAGGTAAAGGCAGAGGAAGGGGTGGGAACCAGGTGGAGGGGAGCTATGGGGGGGAAGAGGAACAATTGTAATAATCTGAACAATATAGATTTATTACATTTTTTAAAAAAGAAAATAGATATTAGAAGAACCAATATTCTAAAAATTTGCAAAAGATGTGATACATTTGAGAAAAATGCATAAAATATATGACCTACTTATATAATGCAACTTTAAGAGTAACAGGTGTGAACCCTGGAGTGGGAGGGAGACATCCCCTAAAAAAGCATAGAGACCATTTCTACACAGGGGCCTCTCATGCAACTGCACTGCACAGAGAAGCACCCACTAGGCTGCCTGCCTCTGCAGTAAACTGCCTGTCTGCTCTGTGCTCCTACCACCTGAGGCAGCCTTTACAAAGGGATTCCAGAGTTCTAGTCCAACCAAGCACTGAGACTTTCCTATCTAATCAGAGCTATGAAGCTTCAACCAATCAGAGTGGCTCTATTTTAACTAATGAGGAAAGGGCCTTTTGGACCAATCAATCTGCCAGAATTTGGCACCCTCATTTGCATAAGGATGGGCCAATCAGAGACTTGGAGCAGGGACCCTTCTCCATATAAGACAGCTCTCTTCTAATGGGAAGATGCACTTTCCCTTTCCATTAAAGAATGAAGACTGTCTCCATGCTGAACTGAAACACTGAACATATCTCACCATCCAGAGTTGTCTAGTAGGAGAGGATCCTGGCCTTCTAGTAGCTGGTAGGAGCTGGCCTGAGAGCTGTTCCACAGCCAGGCTGTTCTCACAGATGGGTTGTAGCCTCATTGACCTGTTCCACAGCACTATTTTCACAGCCAGTCTGTAGCACTGTTTGCATTGAAAAAAGTTGTCTTCTTTACCGCACCTGAAGTTGGGGATTCCTGTGGCATTGAATTAGTGCCAAGAACCATCGGTTGACACATGTATAAATTTAAGTCCTCACATTTCTTTTTCTCTTCCAAATATCTATACCTCATTTTGTCTCATGTGTAAATGCATTTTAGATCTGACAATGCAGGATATAATGAGCAATTTTGTTGAAATGTGTTTGGAACGAAGGAGGAAGAGTTGCAAGACAAAGGTGCATGTAGTAGACAGTCGCCAGGTAAAGTATAAGTTGCATTCCATTATAAAAGATTGGATTCAGAATTGGAACTCCCACAGTTTCATTTCAGAAGCATATAAAAAATAAATGTGAATTTGGAGAATCATGTAAGGTTATCCAAGAAAAAGAAACTACTAGAAAATGTAAGAAGTTTAATAAAATGGTACAAGTTTAGTGAGTGAAATTATGTGTAAAAGCAAGCCATATAGAAGAATCTGGTATCAAAAGAGAAGGGAAGTCAAAGTTTGGAATCCTCTCATCAAAAAGAGAACATAATCATATTAATGTTTACAAAAAGATTGAGTAAAAACACAGTGCTGTATTATTAGAAGTACAATGTCCAATTGTCATTGTTAAAATAAGTACTATCTGGTTATTAAAATAAACACATGAAAATGATCTTAAAAAGTAAATATGGTAAGGTTTACTCTCCAATAGTGTACTCATTTCTTCCTAAAACTTACCCAAAGACAGAATTACATTTTCAGCATCCTTTAAAAATCGTTTATACTTCCTAAAAGTAGAATACTCATTTTCTTGAGTAATGTCTTTTTAAGAGCTATTATGACATAATGCAAATACAATAACACCAATCAATCACTCAAGGAGAAATAACTTCATTAGTGTATAAAATTGGGTAGGAAATTTCCTATATAAAGGAGATACCTTCTTAAGAATTTGGATTTTTCACTGAAACCGGTTTGGCTCAGTGGATAGAGCATTGGCCTGTGGACTGAAGGGTCCCGAGTTTGATTCCGGGCAAGGGCATGTACCTAGGTTGTGGGCATATTACCAGTGGGCGGCATGCAGAAGGCAGCTGATCAATGTCTCTCTCTCTCATTAATGTGTCTAACTCTCTGTCCCTCTCCCTTCCTCTCTGTAAAAAAAATCAATAAAATATATTTTAAAAAAAAGAATTTGGATTTTTAGACAAATATGAATTCTCTGAAGAATACCAAAGCCTCCACTTATTTATGGTTCTACCGATTAATTTTGTGGCATATGTGGTATATATAGGGTGTCCCAATAATGTATTCACACACTTTGAATAATTATAAAGGAAGTGTTTATTTAAATATATCTCATTTTCAAAATTGAGCTATCAGCTGTTAAAGTGTGTAGTGTATACATTTTTTGGAACATCCTGTATATACTTAAGATGCAAAAATTAGCCACAAAATTTTGGGTGTTTAGCCCATTGCCTAGCATATGTGCCTTGTTTTTCTTGTTCAGGAACAAGTGCCAGAATTCTGATAATATAATTATCTCAAATATTTCAGCACACGATTTTAATTAGAAAACCCTTGGACCTGGTAAAACAAACTCTTTGTCTCAAATAATGGATCTATTAATATTTAGTTTTCAAATTAATTTTTGTCTGTTAATGGGATTGGCATTTATTATCATTGTTTTAATGATAGAAAGAATCTCCATGGTTTTACTCTTAATTGGTCTCAGGTGAACAGTTTATAATTTACAAAGCCCTCTACCTGCAAATTGAAAATAATAACTGTTTACTTCCTTAATATAAAGAAAGAATAATATGCTTTAAGCTTCCCAATTGTCCTTCTGGTCTAAATTTATTAATTCCTTCATTCTACATAGATTTATTTAAAAACTACTGCATTCTCGGTACAATTAATTGCAGATATTATTTCAATACATCACACTAAACTGTAAGGCAGTGTGGCTAAGTGGATAGAGCGTCAGCCTGTGGACCCAAGGGTTGTGTCCCACCCCCCTCACCCCCACCCCCGGGTTCAATTCCAGTCAAGGGCATGTACCTCTGTGGCAAGCTCCTCCCTGGTCTGGGCTCGTGCAGGGACAACCAATCAATGTATTTCTCTCACATTGATATTTCTTTGTCTTTCCCTCTATCTTTCACTCTCTCTAAAAATCAATTGAAAAATATCCTCGGGTGAGAAATGAATGAATGAATGAATGAATGAATGAATGAATGATAAATAAAAGAGGATACTCAAACTAACTTTACTCTCTTCTGTCTTCCATGTGAGAAGAATCCTTTGCAACAGATAACTTCCCATTTCTTTTAGGTCGGAACCTTTAGTGGCACTCTGCATTGTCTTTGATCAAGAGATTTTGATGACTTTTTATATGATGTAAATCAAATATGTGTAATTATCTGTTCAAGTTGTAAATTTTTACCTTTCTTGTCTTGGTCTGTGAGTACGAACTCATATTTTGATGTGTGTATGCTGGTCCCAAATAGATTTAATTTGATAGTTATTTCAAAAAATGGGAGTATCTTGCCCTCTGGGAACATTTATAATGTTGTATATCCAGGTGCTATCTCTAACAAGAAGCTAAGATCCCACAGAATAAAAATCAATAAATAAGATGGAATACCCAAAGGAAAATGTCATAAGCTCTTTCTTTCTGTCTCTCATGACATTCACTCTAAAAGTCTGTTTGGTAAGTGGAAGAGGAATGAAATGAACAGTAATATAGAAGATACTTTCTCTACACAGGAACACATGCTTTGTAAGTGGAAAAGATATTCCTATAAGTTGTGCTTAGAGTATGTAATTTTCAGACCCCAGAATGACAGTAGCCATTCATATATCTACCTTCTTCACATTAATTCAGAACCACACTGGTATTACAACCCAACATGAATGACCTCTTAGAAAAAATGGCAACCATACTAGAATTATGTACACAAGTTGCTATGGTGTAACTGATTCTTTGCAGATTAGGAAGGCTTTAGGAGGAAGTTACCATATTGTTTAATAATAAGATGTTTAGCAAGAAGAAACAGTGAGGAGGAATATTTCAAGCCCAAAGAGCTCATCTAAGTCTATTAAGTATATATAATAAAGCCAACCTTTAAAATGATGTTTCAAGATGAACAAATTCTCTACATTTTCTCTTGTGAATACAATTTGAATAAACATTTTACCAACATTCCAATGGAACCTGAGTAAGAAATGTTTGGATACTTTCATTCAGTATGCTATAATTATTAGGAAAAAAAAGAATAATTTCAAGAGAGCAGTGGGGATAATTTGGTAGTCAAGCATAGCTTCAGATTCCCAAAAGGAAGATTATGTTTTTCAGGTTTTCTTCATAAAGTCCATTGGAAATGGGAATCCTTTTTTCAGACGCATTACTGAAGAACTATGTTCACCTTTCTCTAGTAATGGAGACTCTCTTGCTTTCTCTGCCATCCTGCAGCCTTGGTCTTCATTCTCTTGACCTCATGTATACAGCATTCACAGTTGTGTCCAAGCCCCTGTTCCCAATGACCTACCTATCTGATACATACCACTATCTTTTCTTAACCTGTTTAGAGTTTTTCCACTTTTTGGCTTTCATTTGCATGATGCCTGGTGTGAAAATCAATCTTAGGATCTGTGTGGTTTTTCCTCCCCTATGGATTACTGTTCAACTCGGAAATAATCTAAAAAAAAAAAAAGGGCATCCCATACAATTTTGCTATTCTCCTCCATGGAATAGAACTAATGGCTGCCTGTGGATAACATTCTCTTCTGTAAAAGCAACCCATTTTTCAACCTTGTTACAGATGATTAAAATGTGACATTATAGTGACCTATGAAAGTATAATGGCTCAAACCATCCACCGGAATGCAAAACATTTAAGACTATAAATTTCTACAAGAATATCTAGCTTATTTGTCTCTTGTGTTTCCTCGGCTGTGATTCTCACTCCCTTCATGGTAGAAGAATGTGTAATCATAAATCTGTGTTGGCTGCAGTGTCAAAGCAAGATTACACCAGGGGAAGAATCAAGTCCCTGCTCTATTGGAGCCAACAAAGACAATAGCATCAATCTGACCCTTTTATAACCTCATTCTCCAGGCCTCACTTCTCTCATCTCTGAAGGAGAGTGTGAGCTGATCCACCTATCATGTTTTTGCCCAGTAAAGTGGCATGTGTTTGCAGAACATCTTGTTTTCCTCTTATTCATATTTTGACTTGGCATTTATAGCAGTTGGGTGGGAAAAAAAAATCCACAGTCTGATTTGTCTGCAACAGACAGTCTAATTAAATTGGAGGGGAGGGACAGATGCACAAAGCTGCTGAACTGCTCATAATACAAAACATGCCAGCTTCGGTTTAGAAAAATCTAGCAAGATGGTGCCAACAATTTCTGCTCACTGAACTCGCTGAAGTATGTAATTATGTTAAGTTCTCTTATTTTAATTCCAATTTCACATATATAGCTGATGCATTTGAAAAGAGATCAGGAGGCCATTATTTGGGCTATGATAAAAGAACTAAGTACAAATGATTCACAAATGCTGACATTTTTTTCTGACTCAGATTTTTTAAATATTAAAGTGTTATTTTTACAGAATAAATATTTATGCATAGTTTTATTCAATCTTTCCCTATATGATTCAAATCCACGTCAGTTCTTTGATACTTAAAAACTGCTCCAAGAGCTCCAACTGCTCTTAGTGACACTGAAAACCTGAAGCAAGCCTTTATGAACATGAACTCTTATGAACAGAAGCGCAAACTGCTTGCATCTCTGGTGGAATATCCTGTCTGTCAAGCTGTTTTACAAGCTGTACTTGCAGAATACCATCATTATTTAAAAATGCTGTGAGCATTCGTGTTGCTCCTGTTGGACAGAATGCTAATCTCACATTGATCTGTTTGTCTATATCCTTTAATCCTACCTCAAAAGCTAAAAGGCCATAGGGATCTTTACCTTTCAATGTGAATATATGTTTACATATTTGGGTACAATACACGTTGCATTCTGAATCCAATTTTTTTAGAATAATTTACAAGATTTAGGCCTCCATTTGAATACAAAATGTTTTAAGAGATAATAGTTATAAATTCATCATTTAAACAACTTCATTAAAGAGCTGACAACACAAAGAACCCTAATTGAAATACAACCCAAACAGTACAAACAATTTATAATAAAAAGAAATTTCTGTGTGCTGTTGCTCTAATAAAATTATGCAACAAGCACCACCAAAAACAAAGATAAAAAAAAAATGTTTCCCATGACCAAGAGAGAAAACAGACATAGAGATGGTCCAAAGTAACTTTAACTTAAATATGAGTCCAAAACTTCCCATGGAAAAAGTATCCACCATGCAAGAAGATATGGAAAATTTTGAGAGAGATGTGAAAACTACAAAAAAAAGGAGAAATGCTACATATGATAAATCTCCTATATAATGAAAGTCTAATATACAAAATGTCCCCTTGGGCGGGAATTCAACCGACTGGGAGTTTGACTGCTCACTATGATGTGTGCTGACCACCAAGGGCAGCACAGAACATGGCAGTAATCAGCAACATGGTGTTGGCAGTGGCACTGCCAGCCCCAATAGGCCCCAATGACAGGGGACCATAGTGGGATGTGGAGCAGGTGAGCAGGTAGAGCCAGGCCAAGGCAGGTGAGAGCAGAGACCTGACTGCCCCACCGAACACCCTGCAGATGGCAACCAGCGCCGGTGGCTGGGGGCCAGGCACGCGGTCAGCACCAGGCCAAGACAGGGTGCCAGGAGTGGCTGCTAGACTTCAGGGCTGGGAGGCTGGGGGCATGAACTAGGGCCTGATCTCCGCAGGCCACCCGGAGGGATTGCACCTGTGCATGAATTTCATGCACCGGATCTCTAGTATCATAATAACATGTGTGTAAACATTAATAATTTAATGTTTTTTGGCAAGCAATATAAAATATTTTACCAATTAATAAAAGGAAAAATAAGGCAAATCTCCATGATTTATCATTAACTGTTACTCAAAACCAACAAAATTTAAAAAAAGAACTATTTGATACCCAGATAAAGATAAGTTTAACAGAGTAGTAACTTTCACTCTTTCATAAAATCTCATTTAAAAAAGTATTTTATAAGAGTAATAAACTTAAGAACAAAGAGAAAAACATGCTAGAGGCTGAAGCAGATGGAAAAGTAGTAATTGATTAAATTGATCGAAATTCTATCCAGAAAAGCTGAATCATGATGCAAAAATGAAACCTGAGGCTCTCAGATGATCCAATGCGGTTAAAAAAGAAAAGGAACAACAAAAAACACACATGCACAAAGAAAACAGAAATTGGCAGTATCCGGTTTTTATGAAAGTTGGAATAAAGATGGTAGAATAAAATAAGAAAGATAAGCTGAAAGTCTATTTAGACCCTCAGATCTTCTCTCTTCCTCTGCATAGCTAAGGATCTGTTTATCTTACACACACAAAAAACCACATACACACAGTAATAGGGCAGATGATTGGTGATTTAACAGAAGAGGGCAAATTAGAATATTTCTGATCTGCACTAAAGACCAGAGTACTATACTAATTATTGGGAATTTTAGACACTAAATATATTGTCTCACCAGGATCCCAGAACTGAAAGCCATAATTTCTGTTCTGTAAGCAACTTGAAAGAGTGTTCCTGGGAGTCTGGCCAGCCTAAGAGAATAGTTCTAAAAAATTTTTTTAAGGAATCTAATGAACCAAATAAATTGATGATCAAAAATAGACCCAGAGTCATAGAAGCATGAACAAACTATTGAACCTCAGATAGAAAGCAGGAGATGGTGCATGGGAAGAGATCTACCAATGAACTTGTATGCATATATTCATAACACGTTGACACCGACAATGGGGTGGTGAGGGCTGGGGGGAGGATGAGAGAGGGCTGGAAGAAGTTAATGGGGGGGGGGAAGGAAAGGAGGACCTTTGTAATATTTTCAATAAAAAGGATTAAAAGAAAAATAAATAAATAAATAAATAAATAAGTAAGTAAGTAAGTAAATAAATAAATAGCAGTGCTGGGTTACCCCCCAGGAAAGTTCATAGTCTTTTCCATATGTATAGTTCATCCAATCAGTTTTTATTCACCTCTTTTATTTTTAAATTTTCTTACTTTTCTATTTCAGTTGCCATTCAATATTATTTTATACTAGAGGCCCAGTGCACAAAATTTGTGCATGGGGGGGGTGATCTCCTCAACCCAGCCTGACCCCCTCCAATCTGGGAGTTGGACATCTCTCTCACAATCTGGAACTGCTGGCTCCTAACTGCTCACCTGCCTGTGTGCCTGATTGCCCCTAACCACTTCTGCCCACCAGCCTGATCACCCCTAACCACCTTTGCCTCCTGGCCTCATCACCCCTAACTGCCCCCATGCCAGCTTTGTCACCCCCAATCTCCCTCTCCCCTTTCCCCCCCCCAGCCAGCCTGGTCACCCCACACAGCCTGCTGTTCACTTGTTTAGTTGCCCCTCACTAACCCCATTGCCGTCCTTGTTGCCCCACACAGCCTGCTGTTTGGTTGTTACTATGAAGGTGTCCTGGACAATTTGAATATTCCTCTATTATTAGTATAGATTAGTCTCAAGTATACAGGATAGTAGTTAGATATTTATATAATTTACAAAGTGATTTCCTTGATAAGTCTAATATCTACTTAATATCATACATAGTTTTATAATATTATTGATTATATTTCCTATGACAATTTTGAAACTGTCAATTTGTACTTCTTAATCCATTAACCTTTCCATCCAGTCCCCCACTCTTCTTTCCCTCTGGCAACAATTAATTTGTTGTTTTTTTTTATCTCTAAGTCTGTTTCTAGTCTTTTGTTGTTGTTGCTCTTTAGATTCCACGTCTAAGTGAAATCATATAGTATTTTCCTTTCTTTGACTGGCATTTCACTTAGCATAATACTCTAGATCCACCTGAGTTGTAACAATGGTAAGATTTCATTCTTTGTATAGCTGACAAATATCCCATATCTTCTTTATCCAATCATCTACTGATGGGCATTTGGATTGCTTCCACATCTTATCAGCAAATAATGCTGCCTTGAATATAAGGGTACATATATCTTTTCAAATTAGTGTTTTGGATTTATTTAGGTATATTCCCAGAAGTAGAATTTCTGGGTGATAAGTTATTTCTGTTTTTTAATTTGTTGAGGAACCTTCATATTATTTTTCATTGTGTCTATACTAATCTATATTCCCACCAACAGTGATGGAGGTTTCCCTTTTCTCCACATCTTCACCAACACTTGTTTGTTGACTTATTGATGACAGGCATTATGACAGGTGTGGGCTTATATCTAGTTGTGGATTTAATTTGCATTTCTCTGATGATTAGTAACATCAAGGGACATTGAGTATCTTCTCATGTCTATTGGCCATTGCTATGCCCTCTTTGAATAAATGCCTATTCAGATCCTCTATCCATTTTTTAAATTAGATTGTGTTCTTAGTGTAAAATTTTATGAATTCTTTATAAGTTTTAGATTTTAACCTCTTATCAGGTGTATCATTGGCAAATATTTTTTCCCAACTAGTACTTTATCTTTTTGTTTTGTTGATGTTTCCTTTGCTATGCAAAAATTTTTTACTTTGATGTAGTCCCCTTTGTTTATTCTCTCTTTTGTTTTCCTTGCCTGAGGACATATGTAAAACATTATTAAGAGCAATGTCAGAGAGTTTACTGCCTATTATAATTCAGAAAGTTATAACAGTGAGGGAAGAAGTTGAAGATGATACAAATAAATGGAAGCATATACTATTCTCATAAAAAGTAATAATTAACATCATTAAAATCACATAAATCTATAGATTTACTGCAATACCTATGAAAATACCAATGGCATTTTCCACAGAACTGAAAGAAATAATTATAAAATTTATACAGATCCAAAAAAGACGTCAAATAGCACAATAATCTTAAGAAAGAAGAGCAAAGTTGCAGGAATCATGCTACCCAAAATTAAATTATACCACAGGTATAGTAATCAAACAGCATAATATTGGCATAAAAAACAGACACACAGATCAATGGAATAGAATAGAGAGCCTAGAAAGAAACCCATGTCTATATGGTCAAAGGAGATAAGAATATATAGTGGGATAACAACATTCAATAAATGGTTTGTGGATAGAGCGTTGGTCTGCAGACTGAAGGGTCCTGGGTTCGATTCTGGTCAAGGGCATGTACCTTGGTTGCAGGCATATCCCCAGTAAGGGGGTGTGCAAGAGGCAGCTGATCGATGTCTCTCTCTCATCGATGTTTCTAACTCTCTATACCTTTCCCTTCCTCTCTGTAAAAAAAAAACAAACAATAAAATATATATTAAAAAAATAAAAAATAAAAAAAAATAAATGGTATTGGGAAAACTGGACAGATATATGAAAATCAAATGAAACTAGACCACCTGCTTATATCATATACAAAAATAACTAAAAATGGATTAAAAAATTAAATATAAGACTCAAAACCATAAAGCTTCCAGTTCCCCTCTTTCAAATACAATCCTAAAGTCAAAAGTGAAGAGATATTTGAGATACATCTTAATTGTGAAAAACAAACATAAACAATAGAAGAAAAGCACACACAAATACATATACACACAAACTTAGATATTTTTAGAGAAATAAGAATATATTGGAAAAAGGAACATTCAGTGAACCAAGAAATGAGTCATTCAAAAATGAATGCATAATATTAGAAATGAAAAAATCAGTAGGATAAATGAAAGATAAAGTTCAGAAAATCTTCCAGAAAATAAAACACTGAGATAAAAATAGTAAGGAAAATAAAACAACTAGAGAACTTACTTAGGTGTTTCAAAAAGAAGCATCAGAAAATGGAAAGGAGGGAAATGAAAAATAAAGGCAAAAGAATTTGAGAAAATGTTTCAGAACTCAGAGTTATATGATTCTACATGGATATATTTACCTGGTAACCAGTGCAATGGAGAAAATACCTCAACAGGATTGTCTCATATGGCTGCACAGGTTGTAAAATGCACAGCTTTAGGGACAAATGACCATGACCATGTGATTGAACCTCCTTTCACACAAGAGATGGATTTCTGTTGTAGCCCATCTCAGCAACCTAGGTCATTGTGAAATTTTAGGAAATATAAGAAGAAGAACTCTGAAATTTCTGAGAGGGAGAATTCATATCCTATATAATAAAGAGATAACATGCAAATTAACCATCACTCCAGCATACAAGATGGCTGCCTCTATGTGGTCAAAGATGGATGTCCCCATGTGGACACAAGAAGGCTGTCACAAGATGGCCAGAAAAGGAGGGCAGTTGTGGGTGATCAGGCCAATAGGGAAAGGCAGTTAGGGGTGACTAGTCTGGCAGAGCAGGGCAGTTGGGGAGAACAAGGCCTACAGGGGAGGACAGTTGGGGGCAACCAGGCCTGCAGGGGAAGGAAGTTAGGGGTGACCAGGCCTGCAGGGAAGGGCAGTTGCGGGGGACCAGGCTGACAAGAGAGGGCAATTAAGGGCAATCAGGCCAGCAGGGGAGCAGTTAGGGAGTGATGAGGCTGGCAGGCAGTAGCAGTTAGGGGAAATCAGGCATGGAGGCAGGCGAGCAGTTGGGAGCCAGCTGTCCTGGATTGTGAGAGGGATTGGGCCTAAATGGGCAGGTGTACATTCCTTGAAAGGTCCCAGATTGGAGAGAGTGCAGGCTTGGCTGAGAGATACCCCGCTCCATGCACGAATTTCATGCACAGGGCCTCTAGTACTGATATAAAACTTGTCAGCAAAAATGAAAGCTAGAAAAAAAATGGAGAAAAGTCTTTAAAATTCTTAGAGGAATATGCTTTTTCACTTAGAATCTTACAAGAAGCCAAACTTCAAGTGTGGGCATAAAACAAACAAACAATACATTCACCTGTGTTCGCTGTTCAAAATGTTCCTCTCAGTGAGCTTGGGGAGCTCCTGGACATCTGATCCAGCAAAATGAGGAATGAAAACAGAAATATGAGGATGATAAACTAGAGTTCCAAAGTAAGAGATGGATGAATGGAGTTGTTAGTGTAATGGTGTGGGGGAGATATCAATAAAACACACACACACACACACACACACACACACACACACACACACACAGAAAATGAACAAAAAAGACCATCAAACTTAAGGTTGAATCACTCTAAACTGGAACAAGAAATTTCTGGAAAATGTTCTTTTCAAAAACATAAAATTGACAGAATAACTAATGCGACTGAATGAAATGAGATTACACAATTAGGAATCAAATTGAGGACAAATAAGTGTTATGTTTAGAAAATGAAGCAAACATTTATAAAGGACAATTATTAATTCTAAGGAAGAAAAAATATATAAGAATGAAGAGTAATACCGGCATAGTGCACGACTCAGTTGGAAAGGCAGTCACATAATCGTGATAGATATAGTAATATAAATATTAAATATGTTAATTATTTATCTATTAAATATAGATCTTACCAAAACTATGCTATAGGGACAATAGCAAATTGGGGAGATAGAAAGGATAGGGAATTATGAGGAGATTATGTGTGAGAATGAATTAATCCTCCTTTCCCACATTGGGGAGTAAACTGATCTTGCTAAAAAAGGGAAAATCAAAATGAGCTATGGAGGGGATGTGAAAAAGAATAAGGTTGCAAATAGTTGCCTCTGTGAAGTGGGAAGAATGGCCTGGGATGTGAACAAGGCCTGGGGAACTATTTCCGTTCCAAGATTGACTGCAGAATGATGAAAACCTGCACTGTAGATAATATGTAGGTGTTCCAACTAGCCGATTGTTATGCAGCTAGTATCAGTATTTATGGTCCCTGTATATATAGGCAGGAACTGCTTCCTCTGTGTTTCCTGCTGAGAATCGTCAACTGGGTGGTCAATGTTGCCTAATTCTTACCAGACCAGGTCCCTGGGATTAGACATTGTACCCTCAATGCACATCAATCTTTGGGCACTATTGGAAGTTGCACTGTCAGGAACAACAATGAGGCTATTTTAAAAGATACCTAGTATCTCCTTTGCCTAAAATTTCATGTTTTTTTTTTATTCCTCTCATTTGGATTCTAATGGTCTAATTCTGTGGTTAACCTTTTAAAAACATTTTAGAGCCTGCAACTGGACTACCTGGATTTGAGCTTTGGCTCCAGAACTTCTTACATCTAATGCATTAGGCAGCTGCTTAACCAAAAGAGTAGCTACCTATCTAAAAGAATTAGATGTTAAATGAAATAATCCATGTAATGAATTTGTTGCAGTACTTGGCATTTAGTAAGTTCAAAGGAGGTGTTAGCTGTTATTTTTACAATCTTCTCAGCGTCAGGCTTAAAGGTCTATCATTTGCCTTTACTGCCCTCCTTCTTCAATAGCCTGGGCCACTTGGTTTCCAGATTGCCAACTGTCCAGCAACCTGGGGCTTTTGTGCAAATGGAACCAGAGGGCTGTCTGTGGCTTTCAGTCATCTTTAAGACAAACACGCCAAGTCAATTTGAATAGCCAGCTTGAATTACACAGGAGCAAACAATAATGATAACATCACTCAAGCACCTTCTGTAAAAATAACAAGAAGACAAGGTCATGATCAAATATAGTAAAAGCAAACTAAAACACCAAAGGTACAACTTTGAGTTTTTAGTTAAGTATATTTTGGTCCTATGTAACATTCGGGAAAAGAAGGTAAATACATTTAAAAAGTGAGAATAAAAAAGTCTGTGCCAATCTGGAAAAAAAATAGCATGAAAATAAACATAAGAATTTAAAAATAAACATCAAGTTTCTAGCTCTAAGGCAGTATAAATCCACATACTTAATTAAAACACCTGCATCCTCAGAGTCTTGAAAGCCTCTGAAAATTTCTAAAATACGTGTTTTGCTTCTAATTTCAGATTATCATTGCTTCCTCCAACATTAGATACTGCGGACAAGCAATGAGAAATTATATAAAGAGCACTAAGGATCTAGCACAACTTGAGCTTGTATCAAGGTGTCTCCAAGGCTATTTTTGCATTAGATACAGTTATAATTCTAGAATATATGTCAGTAAAAAATATAGTTGCATTATGACATTTTAAACTTGAATCACAATTTGTGTTTTTTAAATTATTTAAACACTGTGCTCTTGTGTTATAATAAAAAGCATTTATTTGGTAAACTAATAAATAATACTTCCTTTTCTCCCCAACTCATGAACTGCAATCCAAAAACCCCGACTGAGACATAAATGAAAAGGGTACTTAGACTGCCATCTAGTACACATTTTTCTGTATAGCATAATCCAACACTGTTTGCATAAATCTCTAGCTTTGGACCAAATATATGCTTAAGCATAGTTTTTTTTACATATAATTTATTGAAAATTGTATATGAACTACACTTTTTATTCTTTGACCTAAATGTTTCTCCTACATATTAATTTGTGAGTGTTCCAATCTGTATATCAATTGATTAGTACTTCATTCACTTGGCTCAGATACATAATTTTAACCTTTTAGGGGTTTTTCTTCAAAGATCACATTGAAAATATTCTTACTAACCTATTAGTTTGTATCTTCAGAAAGTATACCAAGATTTGAGCCATAAGTCTCTTAGGATTAAACATGCTTTGTAAAAGTATTTACCTTTTCAAGGAGAAGGCATTGTAGTTATGCTGATAAATAATATTCAGTGGGAATATTTTCATTAACAGTTTTCCTAAACTGCATTCTGATACCTATTTGCAAGCCTCCTGAGATTAACCACATAGCTCCCTGTCTCCTCTTAGCTCCACGAGAGGGAATGAACAGAAGCCACAGGGGCTAGAGATACAGAGACACCCAAATACACTGTCTGAAGTGAGCAACACCAAAAAAATATCTCAAGACTTACACTGAGCATCTTTAAGATTGACATTGAAACTTGATCAGTTAATGTTCTAATTTGTCATCAGTTAAGAATAGATTGGAGTCCTATGGACGTTTAAGAATAGAGCAGAAACCCCAGGCCTTGGAGCTCTTGCAGAATATGAAAAAAATGCTCAACTCTGCTTTGAGTAAAAAAAAAAAAACCTTGAGTGAACTGTGGACAGGCTATGTCAAGCTATTCAATTCAATTTAATCTCATACATTTTTACTGAGCTCCCAGTTTTTTTGACCAAGAATAGACTTGTAAGAACAAATAAATCATGATATATCTCATGAGCAGCTTACCATATTATGATGATACACATTTCAGGATTAAAAAAAAAAAAAACCACTTTATTTTTTTATTGAAGTGATATCCTATATAATAAAAGGCTAATATGCAAATCGACCAATTAGCGGACCAATTGTGCACTCTGATGTGCTCTGACCACCAGGGGGAAGGTGCTCAACGCAGGAGCTGCCCCCTGGTGGTCAGTGTTTTCCCACAGGAGGAACATCGCTCAGCCAGAAGCCAGGCTCATGGCTGGGAACGTCACAGTGGTGGTGGGAGCCTTTCCCATCTCTGCAGCAGTACATTCCCCTTGGAGGATGGCCAACTGCCAGCTTAGGATATTCCCTGAGGGGTCCCAGACTGGAGAGGGTGCAGGTTGGGCTGAGGGACCCCACCTCAGTGCATGAATATCATGCACGGGCCTCTAGTTGGTTTAACAAGATTATATAGACTCCAAGTATAGATTTCTATGACACATGATCTATATACCTCATATGTATGCCTACCACCCAAAGTCAAATCATCTCCTGTCACCACATATTTGACCATCTTTACCTTTTACTACTGTCCCACATCAGAAAACTTTCAAAAAACTGTATTGTGATAGGGTGAAAAACCTATTCTTGCAGATTTTCTATTGGAAGTTGGATAATCAACAGTTACACAGCTAAAAAAAAAATTTCTGTGCTAAGAGAAAAGTTAGATATCTTAATGCCATTTTAATGCATAATTATCTGATTTTGTTATAATAATCACAGAAAATGTAACATTACATTTCAATAAAAAGTACAAGTGTTTTAGCAATAGTAAAGTTTTAAATAATCTGGTACCTTAAAATATTAATATCAGGAAATAACCTTAAATTCTTTCAGTAATCTCTGCATTGTAGCAAAGCAATGTCAAAATAAATGCCAAAATTTTAACCTATAATTGCAAGATAACTTAAGAATATTAGCCATTTATCCATTTTGTCTTTCAATATGTTAGGGTAATTTCTAATAATTTTTATCAGTACTTTGAATATCTAATTTGGAAAGACAAGTTCAAAATAAGAATCCTTTCCTAATCTGCCAAAATGATTCTAAGCAAAGCCCATTTCATTTCTGTAGCATGCTCACCAGCAACCTTCTTTCAGTCATACCCACTTCATGAACTAATTTAAACAACTGCAAGAATTTAAATTTTTAAAAAACAATCCCAATTATTGATGCATTTCTTTTGCAGAATTATATGGTAGTTTTATTTTTAAATTTTTGAGAACCCTGCATACTGTTTTTCATAGTGCTTGTAACAAGTAACATTATATATATATATATACATATTTTAAAGTATTACAAATCGTAGTACATGTCTCCTTTTTTTTCCCCTATTGACCGACTTCAAGCCTTCCCTACCCACCCTACCAGTACATGCCCTCACCTCCCCCCCTCCTCCAGTGTCTTGTATCCATTGTTATGCTTACATACATGCATACAAGTCCTTCAGTTGATCTCTTACAGCGCACTGCCCCCCCACCCCACCCCAAACCTCCCCTGCCTTCCTGCTGTAGTATAACAGTCTGTTCATTGCTTCTTTGCCTCTGTATCTGTTTTGTTTTGTTTTGTTTCCTCCTGATTATTTTCTTTAAAAACATCTTGCCTTTGTAGGCTAGAAATAAACTTATAAGAACAAAAAATGTTTGAGTCCCAATTTCAATGTCCAATAGTTATGAGTCCCAGTTTCAATGTCAAATAGTTCTTTATGTATACATGTCAGCAATGCTATCTGGATGGTGGACAAATGGTGGCAATGCTGGTCCGACCCTCTCTGGTTTGGTCCTAGGCATCCTGTAGCGATGCTCAGCTGCTGACTGCTAGCATGGCAAGGCGTTGTCAATATCTTCCATCTCTGGACTGTTTCTCAAAAATTTAACTAATGATGGATTCCAAAATAAATGAATGCTTTAAATGTGTTTTTTTTAGCACAAAAATTTTAAAATAAATGAACAAAGCATTCAATTCAATACATACTGGTGTGAATTGAACCAATTAATATTATTCACTCCCTTTATATTTTAAATTTTAATGCAATTTAACTTTCTTGTTTTCACATTAAATTCTTTCCTAAATCGATGTGAACATAATATACCTACCCTTTCTCTTCCATTTCCTCTCCTCCTTGAAGTCTTCTTTCCAGGTCAGTATCTCTTAATGGTCAGCAGACCACTCATGCCAGGTCTCTTTGGCCCAGGCTTCCAGGTTTCTGGGTGGCCATAACAAAACACCAAGACCAGGTGGATTAAACAACAGTAATTAGTTGCCACACAATTCTAGAGGCTAGAAGTCTAAAATCAAAGAATCAATGTAATTAGTTTCTTCTGAGGCCTCTCTCCTTGGCTCTCATATAGAATCTTATTCTGATGTCTTTACCTGGTTCTCCCTGTGTGTCTGTATCCTAATCTCCTCATCTTAAGATCCAGTCATACTGGCATCTTAAGTGACCTCATTTTACCTACATTAGTTCTTTAAAGGCCCTATCTCCAAATACAGCTGAATTCTTACGTACTAGGAATTAGGATGTGCACATATGAATATTAGAAGGACACAATTAAGCCTATTACATCTATGTAGTTTATTTCTTTAGTCATCTCATGTTAAACGTTTCTCAAAATATCAGTATTTTTCTCTCTTCTCTGAATTCATATTACTGTTCTGAATTCCTTGTGTTGTTATTCAGCTATCTTAAAATTATTTCATACCCACGTATATGGTAAATATCTTAAGAACAAATGTTTACCTCGTTTTCAGATAGTGTACCATATTGTGCTTCATGGAAAGCAAATGTCCAATGAGTATTGTTGACCATATTTCCTGTGACTCCTAATGCTTTTAAGATTTTCTGTCCTCTTTTTCACTTTTCAGAAATCCAGCATCTATGTTCAACTCTGAAAGTTGTTGACTTCATAAAAGAAAGGAGTTTTCTGAAAATGCATAGTAACCTTTAGTTGCACTTCAAATCTGTATCTTTTGTATACATAATTTCAAAAAACGTGTAGTGAGCCTAATGTAGTCACTGCTGGAGTGAGCAAACCATGTTGGAGTTCTTGCCCAGGGCCTTCCTGAGACTCTCTGTCTTTGGGAAATGTTAGCTATGATTCCATAATTAACAGGAACCACTGCTGTTGAGTTTCCAAACATTTAAATATTTATTTTGTTTATTTGTTTTATGTTTGTTCTTGTCCATTTCTTCTCTAGGTCTGCGTAGAATCATTCATTACTCTTTTCAGAGACTTTATGACACTCGAGCAAAAAAAATAAATGTTTGTGTACTGTTAAGTCCCTAAATCTGGGAGTTGCTTGTTACAGACCATAATCTAGCAGAAGCACATTAATGAGCCGCTCAGTAATTTTGATCATATATTCAAAAGAGTCTTGTTATCCCCTCCAAAAAGCCAAAAGTTATTATTGTATAATGTGCCATCACAGCACAAAGTGACATGAATACTTGTCAGTTCTCTGCTAGGTTTCTTCTTGATATTCTTTTAAAGATAACTCAGCTTTCTGGTTTATCCTGGGGAAATTTTTTTATGTTAATCCATTGTTATCATTTAGTTAATCTTCATAATATAGAAAAGTAAATTACTCCAGCATTTTAGCTTCTAATTTCTTCATTTAAGTCTTATTTATTCCTTGCTGAAATCATTCTACTTTCCTGAATTTCTAGTTAGCAAACATTAATAACTAGAAAATTATTACTATAAAAATTACATTTTAATCTTTCTAAGCACTTTAAAATATGAATTGCTATTTGAACATTTGAAAAATGCATCTGTTTAAAATTCTTTAACTCTACATTACTGAAAGATGTAAGACATTCTACTTATCTGTTGTTTTATCATTCAATGTCTAGATTCCTGAATTATCTAGACTCACATTTTGTACAAGATGTGGAGATATTTAGAGCATCCCCCCTATTTCATGGACATATTACACATAAACACACTAAGTTCAGAGAGGTTACATGAGTTTACCACGAACATACAGTATATGAATAGCAGAACTACGACTTTAACCTTGGATGTTTGAATCTCAATCTACTCATTACTAAAACATGCCATGATTTAAAAGACTGTGTATAGCCTCTAGGCTGATGGTTTTTTTGAGCATTAATGGGCAGGCAGTATTTGTGAGCATTCAGCAATTTTGATATTCTCAATAGGACCATATAAAAATTTAAGATTACAATTGTCTGAGGGCTTGTAAGAAAAACTGTTTAAAAAACTAAGAAATTTCCCCATGACTTACCCTCCATTAATTATTCTTTAATGATTCTGTTCAAGGGTCTTAACTAGCTTCTGGGTATGCACTTGGTGATCATAAGCATGTAATAAGCATGACTCAAAAGTATAATGTTCAAAAGTCAAATATATGCACAGAAACTTAGTAGGAATCTATTTTATTTTTAAAATCCTGACCTGATGGTATTTTTCCATTGATTTTTAGAGAGAGGGAAAGACAGAGAGAAATATCAATGTGAGAGAAAAACATCAATTAGTTGCCTCTTGACCAAGGCCCAAGCCAAGGAGGAGTCTGAAACTAAGGTATGTGCCCTTGACTGGCATTGAACCTGGGGTCCTTGGGCCCACAATCCAACCCTATACCCACTGAGCCAAACTGGCTAGAGCAGGAATCTATTTTAAATATCAATTATCACTTATGTATATCTTTGTGCACAGTTTAGTCATTAAAAATACATAATTCAGTCAAGTTAATTTAACAAATAGCTTTTAACTATCTAACGTATATGAAGCACTCTATTATATATAAGAGATACCAAGATGATTATGATGTGGCTTTGGTTCTCAAAGTATTCATATTCAAAAATAGATACCCACCAATCTTGGTGACAGTGTGGCCAGCCACTCCAAAATCATATAATCTAAATATTTAATTTATAGGAATGCATTCACGAAGAGTACAACTCTCTCCCTCCTTTGTACATATATCTATCACAACACTTCCCTTTTTAAAAAAAAATGAAATGCAGCTCTTATTGAATGCTAACACAAGTTCTGTCAGAGGCTGTGGCATTAGTTGCCAAAGGGTTGCATCTTTAGACGGCTCCGGAAAGTTGAACATGATGCTCATGCACAATATACTTAAATGTTATATTAGCATTCCCCCAGTGCTCTCCCTGTCCATCTGCATTGATAAGCATTCAAATACATCTCTAAAGACATTTTTACATTATTTTCTCAAATGCGAGCCAATTTTAAATTAGCAGCCAATTATTTTGAGTGAAAGGGCATTACATACACGATTTTTTACCTAATTTACTCGGGTTAATATGAATTCCCAGCAAGTAATTGCTTTAGCAACTGTAATGATGAAGGAGCTTAAGGCGCCACGTGCCCTCCTGCCACACAGGCATAGGGATGCCCAGCTTGCACTGCATCCTCCGAAAAAGGGAGAGCTGAGGCATCAATGAGACATTCTGTTCCCTTTTGCATAATATGTCTTTTTATTTTTTCACATGGCTAGAATGAAGGCAGACAGTGGGCTCAAAGCATTTCACAGCTGACATTTTTTTTTAAATGATAAAAGACACATTTCAGAATACCAAACCTGTGATTCATGTCTGTTGCTTCTTTTAAGACATAGCCCACAATTCACCTTTGAAAGAAATCTTTCCTTCAATCTCCATCGGTGAGTAAGGTGATCTTATAGTTTATTGTCTACTAGAACACTGTTCAGAGTGAAATGGAGCTATCAATAATAGGGCTCAGACAACAGGCATAAACCGAAGTGTCTGTGCTAAACTAGGATGGATGGCCACCTGACCCATGAAGCCAGCAATATCCTCCTGAATATCCTCAGAGTATTTACTGCAGGTTTTACTTATTTGATATTCAGCATATGCTACTGAGTGTCACTTATCTTATAGGTGAATGCTCTTTAGCCTTGACTTGCTTTATAATATCCTTAGAGAGCAGAGAAGATGGCTTTTACGTGTTTATGTCTCCAGATCCTAACACAAATCCTACCCACAGCACATGATCCCTAGATGTGTTTGAGGCAGTGGTTGTGCAGAGTTAATGCTTAATTAGTGTTCATCAAAGGAATCTGATAGAGTCAGGGTTCTCCAGAGATACAGAGGAAATAGGTTGTTATCCTATCTAATAAAAGAGTAATATGCAAATTAACATCACTCCACTACACCCACAAGCCATGCCCACCAGCCCATCAGGAACAAGAATGCAAATTAACCCAAACAAGATGGCTGCAGCCATGGAGAGAGCAGGAGGCTTGAGTTTCTCCAGCAATGGAGGAAGTCAAGCTTTCCGCACACCCTGACTGGTTCAGGCCTCCACTCCAGGCTACAAAGTTTCAGTTATAGAAGATAAATAAATCCCAACAAAAATGGGGGCAGCCATGGAGTTGGAGAGAGCAGGAGGCTTGAGTTGCTCTCAGTGATGGAGGAAGCCAAGCTTCCACAGCCCTGGCCTGCCTTGTTCCTACTCAAGGCTACAAAGTTTCAATTATAGAAGATAAATAAATCCCAGATACCAGGGCCTCAGTTTGGGTCACCAGGGGGTGTGGCCAACCTGCAAACCACCACAGGCCCCTCACCAAGGCTACCCCACTCCCCAGGAGAACCCCCACCCTGATCCAGGACATCCTTCAGGGCAAACCAGCTAGCCCCCATCTATGCACCAGGCCTCTATCCTATCTAATAAAATAGTAATATACAAATTGACCATCACTCCAACACAAGATGGCTGTCCTCATGGGGTTAAAGATTGCTGCCCTCATGTGGACATTAGATGGCCACCACGAGATGGCCAGCAGTAGAGAGAAGTTGGGAGGGACCAGGCCTGCAAGGGAGGGCAGTTAGAGATGATCAGGCCTACAGGGGAGGGCAATTAGGGGTGACCAGGCCTGCAGAGAAGGGCAGTTAGGGGTGACCAAGCTGGCAGGGGAGCAGTTAGGCATCATCAGGCTGGCAGGGGAGTTGTTAGGGGGTGATCAGGCTGGCAGGCAGAAGCGGTTAGGGGCAATCAGGAAGGCAGACAGTCAAGCAGCTGGGAGCCAGCAGTCCTGGATTGTGAGAGGGATGTCCAACTGCCCGTTTAGGTCTGATCCTACCAGGGCAGTCGGACATCCTTGAAGGATCCCAGATTAGAGATAGTGCTGAATGACACACACCCCCATGCTCAAATTTTGTGTACTGGGCCTCTAGTACAGAATACAAAGATAAAGATGTATACATCTATAAAGATGTTTACTGTAAGGAATTGGTTCCTCTATTAATGGAGGCTGCAAAGTCCCAAGATCTGTAGTTGGTAAATTAAAGACTCAGGAGAGGCTGTGTTAAGTTCAGTGTGACTCTGAAAGTATGAAAACCAGGAAAGCTAATGGTATAAGTTCCATTCTGAAAGCCAGTGTCTCAAGACCCAAAGAAGAGCCAAATTTTCAGTCTAAATGTAAAGGCAGGAAAAGACTCATGTCTCAGCTCAGACAGTCAGTAATTTCTTTCTACTCTTAGGAAGGCCTGCCTTTTTTGTCCTATTTAGGCTTGATTATAAGGAACCATATACATTGAGGAGAGCAATCAGCTTTACTCAGACTACTGATACAAATGGTAATCTCATGCACCAGCACCTTCACAGACACACTGAGCATAATGTTTGATCAACTATCCTGGCACTTGGTCAGGCAAGTTGACACATGAAATTCACCATTATAGAACACATTGCATGATATTTGTAGTGACAGTAACTTCAGTTAATATCATCACATTATTGCCTGCACAACTTGATTTTAGCTAAATGTATAACAGTTTCTTTCTACTATAAGATGATGATCTTTACTCCTTCCATTGGGTTTCCCCAAATGATTTATCATACTTATTAATACTATTAATAATAACAACTTAGGGACTCTGAAGATACAATGGTGAATAGGGCACAGTTTCTGTCAAAGAAGAACAAACCTTAAGTTCTTATTTGAAAGAAGAGCTGAATACACATGAAAGATGACTCACAGCAGAGTCAATAAATCATGTCATGTCTGGAGTACAAACAGACAGTATAGAACAGAATGGTGGAAAGTGTGAAAATGTGAAGTCTACAATATATGTAAGTATAATTTGTATATCATTTCAAAGAAACCTGTATTTGAATCCAGTTCTATGAATTAACAGTTATGATTTTTTATCTTTTTGAACTTTATAAATATGAATAATAATAATAAACCATTTCTATAATTATTAGGATTATTAACTGTAAATATTATTGTCAATACTATATGACATAGAGAAGAAATATATCATAGATAGCATAGCTGTAACTATTACACTTTATAGAACAGTTTTTTCAATCATTTTTCAATTTGGCTCAATCACTTTTCAATTATAGTTAGAAAATAACAGACACAGCTATGCCATCTATGGTATATTTTCTCTCTGTGTCATAGTATTGACAAGAATACTTTCAGTTAATAATTCTATTATGTTTTAAGTTAACTAAATATTTAAGTATCTTATATAATAAAAGCCTAATATGCTACTAATAAGTGTCTGGTCGATCTAATTGGCTGTTCAACCAATCAAAATGTAATATGTTAATGATATGCTATGGGCACTCAGCCACTCACTATTACATACACTGATCCCCAGGGGGCAGATGCTGCAACTAGTAGGTTAGCTTGCTGCTGGGGTCTGGCTGATCAGGTCTGAGCAAGATGGGCTCTCTGAAGGGGGTCCTGGATTGCGAGAAGGCACAAGCCAGCACAAGGGACCCTACTGGTGCATGAATTCATGACTGGGCTTCTAGTATATGATATAATTTACTCAGCACAACAATCTTTTGGAGATATTATTCACCACATTTAATGATTACAAAAAAGTGCTCAAAATCATAACTGCTTATATAATAAGGATGATAATGATAATAATGGTAATAATGATTATAACAATATTTTATTATTCCACTATATTCATTTGTTATATTCCTTTATAAGAATACATAACTGTGTATGAAACAAAATTTCTAAACCTAATGATGCAACAGCAAGAAAAATGTGGAAAAACAAAATGAGGGCAACATTTTCAGGTGCCTCTCCAATTTTTCTAGGCCCAAAGCTAGGAAAGTCTATTATTATAAACCTTACTTTTACCACATAACTTTCAAAAAAGTCATTTTTTCTCACAGTGGAAAATAAATATGGAAAAATACATATACAAGAAGCAACTTTGTAATGACTATGATTTAGCTAAAAAGAAATAGGAATACAAAAGCCATAGACATGTAGTTGTTGATATGTCTTCCCTCTAACTCTGAACTTGGAGTATATTCAGACAAAGAGGACATGAATTAAAATTTTAGGCCCAAAGTAAGCATGGGAACATGTAAAGGCACACAAGCACACAAATGGACAGTCACAGAGCAGAGCAATGTAGAGCTAGAAGATTGAAAAAGAAGATCCAAAGAGGAACTACTGACTAAATTTTGAGGGTCCAGTTCAGTCAAAGTTCAAAGTATACTTAGAATTGTATCTTAATTTGAATTTGGTGTGTTTGTATTTATACTTAAGGGCACCTGAAAGGATGCTTTGGAAGTCATCAGAGTAAAAAAGGAAACATATTTTATTGACTTTCAAATGTGTAATTTTATTTTATTTTTATATTTATTTTATTTAAGGGCACATAGGAAAGGAGTGTGTACTGATTGATAGCAGGTAGTCATCGGTTATCATTGCTCATATATCTTTCTGAATATCTCTGTTTCAGAATTTCTAACATTCCTTTCCAATTAACTGATCTTCATATCAATGAATCCTATTTCAAATAGTTTAGTATCAAAAGGACATAATTTAGAATTATAGCTCTCAAATTTGTTTTATTCTTGAGCAAGTGATTCAGGAAGAAAATAGCACCTACTATAAAGTATTAAGGGGTTAAATAATATATAAAGAGTTTAGCAGATTCAGATGATTTCATAAAGATTAATGATGCATAACTTTTTATTAAAGTAACAGATTCTTAATTCAAAGAAAAAGAATATGGAAATCTCTCATCTTTCTAAAATGTCATCCACTTTCTTTTTAATTTTGTTGCCTCTTATGTCTATCTTTTACTTTATACCACTTTCAGAGAAAAAGAAACAGGAAGAGGAGGAGTAAAAAAGAACTTTATTTAAAACTAGAGGCCCGATGCACAAAGATTCGTGCAAGAACCGACCTTCCTTCCCTGGCTGCCAGTACCACCTTTGCTCCATTAGAGCCACCTTCCACCTTCCCATGCTGCCCAGAGGCCTGGAGCACATGGGTTTTTGCCATGGCAATGACGCAAGCATCCCACCTCACCTCAGGCTGTCAGCACCTGTTTATACAAATTAGCCTGCCATCTTTGTTGGGTTAATTTGTATATTCACTACTGATTGGCTGGTGGACATAATGAAGGTATGGTCAATTTGCATCTTACTCTTCTATTAATGTAAATTGGTTCAACATTCACATTCTACAATGGTATCAGGGAAAGAGAAGAAGAAAACACAGAGGGATATATGAAATACCTGGTAGATGGCTGGTAGAAGTTAAGGACTAAATGTTGGATTGATAGAGAGATGTGATAAGAAAGAAAGGATAGTCAAATGACAAACCGTATTTGTGATAATATCTGAGGTTAACTTAACCCTTACTTGGGAGCCAAATATCTTCAAAGACACCACTTGACTCTATAAACTTCACAAAGTATCTTCAAATCTAGTTCTTGAGATTTAGGTGTAAGAAGCTTTCACAGAACAAAATGTACCCAATTTTCTATGAATAATGATTTGGCAAAACCTCATTGTGTTTCCTACCCTTGTACTGAGATCATCACCTGGACAGATATATAAGTAAATTTGTTGTCATATTTTTGCTAGTTTTAGCATTTATAATGCAATGTATTGGATTTGGTATAGAGAAAAAATATATACATATTAGGATATATGTTTAGCTATCAACTAGCATGGAAACTTGGTCTAGTCTTTCAATATGAGGGCCTTGGTTTTTTCACTTGCATAATGTAAAATTGTAACATTTTCACACATTGCTATGAATTTTAAGTAATAGCCCACAACTCATCTGTATAAGAAGTGAAAACTTTTGAAGGTCTTAGGTCACTCAATCTGTGGCCAGTGACTCATGATATCTAACATAGAGTACTGCTTTCGTCCCATATTAACCAAATGAACAATTACTAAACTTCACTTTCTTTTTCTGGAAAGCCTCCTGTAGAATCCTTCTGATAAGATACAGTGCTTTTGTTTATTAATTAGGGTAAGTTCATTGCACATTTTAAATAAATGGGCATGAAAGAGTGAAATGATTGATATGATCTTATTTTAGAAAATAAATGGGCATGAAAGAGTGAAATGATTGATATGATCTTATTTTATACCTAGCTAGAAAAATCCCTTGGTTTCTACTCCTCTAAGATATCATAAATTTTAATTGCTTCTATTTCTTAACTTAAAACTGCATTCAAACCAACAATTGAAATGTGTCTAGTTTCTTATTTTAAAAGTAGATTCAACATAGGCCTTTATTTGTGGTAGGAAGTTCTTGTTGTCCGCTACCAGACAAAAAAGAATTATTTAGAATACAAACTCTTATTGTGCAATTAATGTAGTTGACACTGCTTTGGCCCTGGAGATATTTTCCAGATTTAACATTTAAATACATCCCTGTTATGATTGCCTGTCAAACAATTTTTTCAAAAGTAAAGGGCAGGAAAAAATTCTGATTCAGTAAGAAGGGGCTGTTTCATCTTCATTTCTTTTTCACATTGTGAGCAGCTCTCTCTTCAAAGCTGCCCTCACTGCACACCAATGCTCCCTGGCGAAAAAGAATGCATTTCCCTGAGAGATCCTATTCCAAGTAATAAACTTAGCATCTAGTCTTTAGTCTGCATCTTCAAACCCCTTGATAAACATTAAATATTTAATCCCAACAACACATTTGGGAAGTAGGCATACATTAATACTACCATGACAAAACTAGAGGCTTCCTGAAATTAAATGAGTTGCCTGAGGTTGTGTTTCACGGTTGCCAACAGAGCTGAAATTAGTTGCTGCTTCCCATTCTCATGTTGACGCCTCAGCAGTTCCCCTCCTGTCTTAAGAATAACCAAAGTCCACTTTCTTAATAATTTTCATTGGATCAACAGTGTGTGGCAAATATAATTTTTATGCTTGTATTGATAATTTTGAACATGGGAAATTCAAATTTAGTGACCAACAGTGCAGTAAAATAGATTTCATTCAGCTTGTAGTGACTATAAGATTTCATCTTCAAACAAGAGGTTAGATGATGGTTGTCCAGGGAGGAAATGATACTCTCTTCACCTCCCTTAAGTTAGTAGATGTGTGGTTCAAAAACCCTGGTTCAAAATAACGGCATATATTATATATTTACCTTTATGGGGTAGAATAGACTTTTAGCACAAGCAATGGATAGGCCTAAAGAAATCCTTTGCAAAGTTTACAAATAACGTAATAACCTTCATTAACATTTTTTGAACACTGCGTCCTTACTAAGAACTATTTGAAGCAAATAATTATGGTCTAAACCCAATGGGTACATACAATAGTCTTATCAATATTTAATTGTAAGTAGCTGCAGTTGTACTTGCTCATAAAATCCCCAAATGAAGTACAGGTCACTCCTCAGCAATCCCTACATCCAATATCTCAGATTGTGTGCATTTGCTATCTCCCAAGTTAAGAAGCTCTACAAGACAGAGCCATGCCCTGACACTTATCACAGAATTAACAGACTTTTGCCCTCTTCATGTCCAACTGATAAACAATCTTTGGTGAACTGAACTCATGTTGCTGATCTGCTAATTGGCCAGTTAGATTCACTTGGTGTTGCTGAGCTTCTAAACAAATTAAGGTTAATTGGAATCAGGAATGGATCAGCAACCTCAGTACTCAAACTGTTTAGCAATTCTCTTCAACTCATTTTTTAAAGGAAAAAATGCATAAGTAAAGTGAGGCTGATTCTCTCTGCCTGCCTCTATTGTGACTGTATCTTATAAATAATTCAAGAAGAAGTATGGGAGACAAGTGACAAATCACAACACAACAGGATCAACAGAACCAACTCCTCAAAGATACACCTTGTGAATGTCTTTTTTTGTGTGGCTTTTCCAAATATGTCTCCATCTAATCCCTAAGGGTTTTTCATTTTGTTATTTTGAGTTTTCTTTTGTAAAATAAAACTCAAGCTAGGAAAGGACCTGAACATATCCAAATGATTTAATTCCCAGTCAGAGATTTTATTAAATCCATTTTGTATATTAAGTGAAGGAGCCCCAAATGGGTTAGAGATTTTTTCCAAATTTCTATACCTAGGCTTTAGTATTTTGCTTATCTGCTTCATAATTTACTGACTTTCAAACATGCATGTTGCCTCCACATTATTTCTAACTAGGGGCCTAGTACATGAGGATTCGTGAATGGGAGGTGGGTCTCTCAGCTGGACCTGCACCCTGTCCAATCTGGGAGCCCTCAGGGGAGTCCTCTCCAACCCAGGAGTATCTGTCTATCTTTGCAATCATATGAATGAATTGTCTGAGACCTCAACCCAGTTTGGTTTGTTCCTCACAGAATAATATAGGCTTTCTTTTTTCTTTGCTTCATTGGTGGAGATTTCCTGGAAGGTTTAGGATATCTTCCCTTTAATTTTTCCTAGACACTCTGATTTTACTTAATGTCTCACCGTCGCTTTCCCTCCATCCCCCACTGCAACAGTAACTTGCTCCCGGCTCACTTTGCTCTATTTTCTAGGTCAGTGGTCAGCAAACTCATTAGTCAACAAAGACAAATATCAACAATACAGTGATTGAAATTTCTTTTGAGAGCTAAATTTTTTAAACTTAAACTTCTTCTAATACCACTTCTTCAAAATAGACTCACCTAGGCCATGGTATTTTGTGGAAGAGCCACACTCAAGGGGCCAAAGAGCCACATGTGGCTCAAAGCCACAGTTTGCCAACCACAGGTCTAGGAAATCCATCTGCCACCAGTACTACTATTCCCAGAATTCCTGGTGCTCCCTCCTGCTCTGACAAGTCCTCCAATCTGCCAGCTCTCCCTCTCTGCTTTCCATCTGATGGCTTGGGGAGCCAAGTTTCCCAAGCTGCTCCACTCTTTGTTGGCTCTCCCACTCTGCTCTCCTCCTGGTGCCTGTGTATGCAAATTAACCTCTCAAGTTTGTTGGTTAATTTTCATACTCACTCCTGATTGGCTGGTGAGTGTAGCAGAGGTACAGTCAATTTACATGTTTCTCTTTTATTACATAGGATAGTCAGTACCTACCGGACACTCACTAAGTTCTGTCACAGCGAAATCTTTTGTACTCATTACATTGATGAATTCTTATAACAAACTTTATTCCTATTTCATAAAGAGGAAACACCCATTACTGAATTAACCTAATGAACATATCTCCAATATAGAGTCAACAACATCTATTCAACAGAGATACTGTAAGCAATTGCGGAATCTGTCTCCTGCCAACTATCACACTGAATTAAAATCAGAATATTGAGAGAAGGCTCCATCCACGGTTGACAAAAATGGTGTACATCCACTCAGACCTTAGCAATGAGGGAGTGACCTTGAGCAATCAAAAGGCTCGCCTTATTGGTTTCCCACCTTTCAGTGGTCACTGTCTTTCATTGCATAACGCTCAGCTTCTTGAGAGCTGTTGGTTTATATTGTTTGCCTGGTGTTTCCAGTGTTTCAGGCAGGAAAGTATTTTTGGTCACTACTTCTTCACCTATGTTGCCCATTAAAATCTTAAAGTAAATTCTCAATCTTATTATCTAATTATAAATCCAATAAACCACTTTAAAGGTGGTTTTTGATTTATATTTTTCCAACTTAGGGTTTCTATTTAGCCTCCCCAAATATGTAATTCAAATATATCATTAAAACCATATTTGTATGCTGAGGATGGTTGCCTGGGATCTTGGATACCTGAAACTCATGTGCATAAAATGGAAAGAATAGCAAAAACTCTTCTAGCAAATGCAAATCCCACAAATTCTTACGTAATTTATTTACATGTAATAATACTTCTAAATGTAGTAAATATTAAACTATTAAGATGATTACCTTATTGTTTTCAAACAGTATAGAAATATTCTTATTTTCAAATTAAAGTCTCAATCTAAAATGTGTTTCTTCTTTAAATGTTTTCAATTATAGGTTAGATAACATAATGTAATAATAAATAGTATCAACACTTTAATTTATCAACAATAGGGATTTTTTCCTTAAACACTATAAAAGTATTAATACTATTTGTTTGATTTCATCATGTTAATTTTTGATAAAAGATATTTACCCAATAAAGATACTCTAACACTTTCTCAAGCAAATTGGGATTTCCATGTCTGAAAATCAAGGTTGTATATTGCTTAAGAAGTTATGGCGGGGACCTAGAAAGTGAGTTTACTTTGCTTTTCTTTGCTTTTCTTTCTGCCCCTTTCCTTCTTTCTTTCTCTTTCTCCTCCCCACCCTCACCCTTCTGACAAAACTAGAAAATTCTGGAGCCTGTATGCTCACTAAACAGACACTATATTTACAAATGTGTTTGTCTTACAAGGTCTCATCCCTGTATTCAAGTTACACATTAGTCTAATTAACCCATGTGACTTAAATTTTCCACCTATCCATTCAGCCTCCGTTCTCATTTCATTTTACATTTCTTTGGCTCTTTGTCAGATATTTCATTATCTTCTTATCTATTTCTAAGACACTAATGACATTCCCTTGAATAATTCATGAAATTCTTCAGAATGTTTAATTTTACCATCTCAACTACATAGATGGACTTCTCTGTTTTTTCTTCTTTATTCTGATCAGGCAGCATTACAGATTCCATGTATATTTTAAGTCAGTTGTTAATGGATTTTGAGTGACATTCTGCTTTGTCTGGCTCAAGGGAAGTACACTAAAATTATACCAGCAATAGTGCTTAAGAAACTACACAATAAATTCAATAAAATTTTTTAAAAAGCAAATAACAGTACATATCTATAATAATAAAAGTATAATAGGCTAATTGGACTGGATGTCCTTGAGGATGACCTTCCAGTTGAAGCTGGGGCTGCAAAGGAAGCCGGGGTCCTGAGTGCCAGAGGGAAGCCGGTGCCAGCAGCTGGGAGAAGGAAGGTCTACTCTTGCACCAATTATGTGCATCCGACCTCTAGTGGAAATATACATATGTAAATATCCAGACCCATATTTCCTTTAAGAGGTTTATCAAATTTTCTTATGGCAAATGAATTAACATTGTAAGAACATTTATGGTTTTGTTCTATTTAACACTTACTAATCATCAATTAAATTATATGTAAGTAGAGTGGGAAGGGGGACAAAAGCAACACAGAACTATACCTTGTGAAGGATATTGACCAGTAATTCTCTATCTGGTTTCCCTGATGCCTCACAATTAGGCTTTAACCATGCATTAAACCCTAAAAATACTGTTGATTCCACATTACAGTGATATAATTGGTTACTTTCATATATTTAACATACTTTTTATTGAATTATCTTTGTGATCCTTTGTATAAAGAGTTTTCAACAATAATCAATATTGTACAAATGTATTAAATAGTTTTTACAAAACACATATAACCTCTCTTCCAGTTATGAAAGTATATGAATAACAATAAGAAGAATAAATATTTCATTCCAAGATAAACTAACGTATTTATCTGAATTACACTAAATGTAAGCAGTCGAATAAATGGGGTCTTTGGTCAAGGTTATGTAAAAAAACTCACAAATATATTTGCTAATGTGCACTAATATTTATGTACTTCACTTTAGCTTTAACAGAAACAGGAATTTTAATAGAATCTCTGAAGCATGACTACATAGGGGTCCACAGTATTTTTTTTAAGTCACCCTATGTGTTGAATATTTTAGAGCACAATCCAATTACTAAAGGTGACTCTAGCATTTTTAATCATGTTTTCACCCATTAGAAAGATAAGATAATTAATAATGAATATATCCACTAAAAATAAATAGTTAAATAGATTAGCTCCCAGTAGTAAGCTCCCAGCATCCGTTTACCTGCATCCTTAAATATGAATAAAATCACCTAAAAAGTAAAGATGATGCACATTTCATAAATGGCCTACAGATATTTTCAAGAATTAAAAAATGTAACTTGACTCTTCAGATAATGTGTATAGTAAGTGTCTCCACTTTCATAAATTTTACAACAAAAATGATGTTACTGGAGGGAATAGGTGTTTGTTTGTTTGTTTGTTTGTTTGTTTTGAGGTAGAGAGTTTGGAATTGTTTTATTTTAAATAATATTCTCTTTCTTCTCTTTCATTATAACTACCCCTTTTTAAGGCAGAAAAAAAGTAGAGATGAACCGTTTCCCTCCGCCATTTGCTTACCCAGCACAAAGCAACACTTTAACAGCTTGACCCCAAAGATACTCTGTAACAGTAATTTTTAACGAAATCACAGATTTTAGAAATTATTCATTTTAATAGTTGCTACTTATTATGTTACTAACTTTTGTAAATAATTTCTTGGGTGAATGTTTAACTGTTTACTCGTGGTGTAGTTACCATCGTAACTGTCTGGTTAATATTAAAATAGAAAGAAAGCAAAGCGGAAGCCAGACATTATAAGTATAGTCATCTGGGCACCTTCATCAGGAAGTTGCAGCTTCACTCTCCCCAGGGAACCACAGTCCATTCCCTGCAAATCTCTGGGGGGGAAGAGCCAAACAAAGGGGAAGATGGATGGAGGTGCAATGAAGTCCCTGTGATGTGGGGAAGGTACCTGCCTGTCAGTCTGGCCTGGGAAACCATGGGGATAGAGCCATTGCAAGCACACAACATCCAGAAGTGTTCCTTAGATAAGCTCCTAGTTAAAAACCCCAAACAAAGTCTTCTTTCTTCCTCATTCCTCTTGCTTCATTCCTGCTTCCTGGCATTTGCTTGCCCCAAGATCCATGCTAGCCCGCCATGTGGCTCTAGCAGGTGCCTGGACCATGGCTATGCAGACTCTATAGTCAATGGACTGCAGCTAGGAACACAAGCCAAGCCAACCTGATGCTGGTCTGGACTGTGCAAACATGGAGCAGAAACTGTGGGCAGTGATTTGGATTCTCTCTCTACTGAAGGCAAAGTGGCAGGACAGAGGGAAGATGGGACCTTGAGGGAAACTCCCTTCCTGTTATAGCATCATTAAAGCTTTCCAGGAGACCTCATCCTCCTGAGGGGCCTTCAAGAAATTCTTGTTCCTAGGGCACCCCAAGAAGCCCACTTCCCCTCGGAACAGATGAGGATGTAGAGGACACCCCAACTAATAACAGCAAGGAAGTAGAGTATACCAAAGATATATGTATAAATTCATTCCTAGCATGTGAGTGTGTGTGTGTGTGTGTTAACGTCATTCATCCACCTGACGCATTTTAATTAACTCTTTTTAAAATACATGTATATTAATTTATTTTAGATAGGAAGAGAAATAGGGAGAGAGAGAGACAGAAACATCAAGGATGGAAATCACTGATTGGTCACCTTCTGCATGGCCCACAGTGGGGATCAAGCCTGCCACCCAGGCATGTCCCTCTGACTGGAAATCGAACCGTGACCTCCTGGTTCAAAGGGGACGCTCAGCCACTGAGCCAGGGCACTTCTTTTCTATACAAAGTGCTCTGCAAGATTCAAAGGTGTGAATGGATTAAAAAGTCATTCACTGTTGAGTGGAGGGGGTCAATGGGGAAAAAAAGAGACACCTGTAATACTTTCAACAATAAAGATGTTTTAAAAAGTCACCTGCATCAGAACCATGTAATCTAGAAAAGACAAAAGGAGCAAATCTGGAGAGCTAAAGAACAGAAGTGGCGTGTGGTTAAATTCCACGTTATTGGGAGAGTCATAAGTCAATGTTATTTTGCTTTCTACATTTTGAATGTAATGAGTGACTATAAAATAATTAAAATTATTAACCAAACAAACATCATCCAAACAAGTAATAACCCTGTTTCAGAAGACTTTCTACTTAGTATTCCTTATTCTTTATAACCTCAATCCTTTAATGATTCCTAAAAAGTAAACAGCCAGAATTTCTTAGATTAACATTTATGTCTTAGGCCTTCTGTAATAAAACTAAGAGCAGGTAAAATTATTTCTTTTTGAGAGACAGAGATTTTTTAAAACTTAAACTAGTATCATTAAAGATAATACAGTGGTACCTCAAGATACGAGTGCCCTAACATACGAGATTTTGAGATACTAGCCATCGAGCGAGTGATTTTTGCTTTGAAATACGAGCAACATTTGAGATAGGAGTAATCGCGCGGATCAGCCGGGGCTGCACATGACCCACCAATTTACCGAGACTGGATCTTCTCATCGTTTCCCACGCCTCAAGGTTACGGAACGAATTAAACTCGTATCTCGAGGTACCACCGTATATCTTAAAATTCTTTTGCTGAATATTCCACCACCACCCAAGAAATACCCAGTAACCCCACCCTGCCAGGCTTGGACAGTGAGATTTTCTTTGTGTATATTGGAAGGGTTAAAAAGAAGAAAACAGGGCAGAGAAAGATCCATTGTATTTTGTAGAAAACCTAGAGTCCAGCATAGTTCAGATAATTAAGAAACCAAGGACGCCAGCAAAGCGGGTTTTAGCCAGCAAAATCAACAAAAATCTATCTCTCCCTGCTCTCCCCATCGATGTCCCCTGCCCCCCTTTTCTGCATTAACCATTTACTCTGTCCTTAGCAGAGGAAATAAGGCAAGCGGTCTGAAAGCCTGTGTAATCAGGCTTTTTACACTTAAGGAACAACCACTCTCCCTCCCAGATTTTCCTTCTTTACTCCAAGGTCCCCTCCTTTTCCTTCACTACTTCTGATATCTCCAACCATCCTCCTGTCCCCCAGCCTAGGGCTTCTCTATCTCAGCAGGCTGAGAGTGAATTCCACCGCCTCTAACCTTTCTCACACCTGCTCTAGAGCAGTTTTTGGCTCTCTTTCTCCCCCAGAGACCCACTGTAAATCTATCAGGAAGGGCAAGCAGGTCACAATTCTTGAGACCACATGATTCTCTGTTTGCTAGCAGGGCTGAAAAAGGCAGCCTACAAAGCAGTTCATATGACTAATCTTAACCCAACAAGCCTTTGTTTAAACTTCTCTGGATTGGCAACCTTCACAAATTTAATACCCTTAAATTAACCCTAGAATTCCAAATTTTAAAAGCAATTTTAAAAGTTCTCTACTATCTTCCCTCCAAAGCAGGCTTTGCACTGTCTTTCACACAGACTCTCACACTTACATTTATACCCCAGACAGTCTGAGTTTTTGACTTCTACCAGATATTTACTCAGAGTTTAATCAATCCACCTGATTCCTGGTTAATTGCCTGAGGAAGTCCTTGACTTCAGGGGAGGTGATCAAGCTCCCCTTTCTACTCACTAAGAGTGGGCAAGGCTGATAGGGCCCACACCTTACCGATTCTGTCGACAGGTCCAGAAGTGTCCATCCACGTCCACTCTCTCCAGATGCCAACTGGGTCCTAGGCTGATGTCCAGGAGTGCCCAGAGTCTTCTGCTAAATTAGCAGAGCGGTGCCTTCCAGAGGCCTGTCCGGCTCCCCCAGGTCCCAAACCCGGTCCATTCAGCAGAGGCCAAAAGGCCAGTATGTTTGGCCTTCTTCTCCGTCAGGGAACCATTATGTTACAGAAGACCAGAAAAAAACTGACCCATGCTTAGAGAAAGGGAGTTACATTTTATTACACACAGGGCCAGAGAAAAATATATCTTTCAAATTCTGGCCCCCGCCAACATAGAGGAAACCTTTTCTATTTATACTTTTCCTAGCTCTTTTGTCTCCTAAATTTGGAATGAGACTTCCGGGCCTTCTGGGAAAGAAGGCCTATGTGCTGGGAAGGGACCATGAGACCACATCTCAAAGCCTGGCTTGGTGTCAGCACTGACAACTCTGGGACTTAGTCCACGGCCTCTCTGGAATGGGAGTAGTTTTAGTTTCCTTATTATTTAAGCAAGCAAGTGTTTAAAGAAGGCAAAATAGCAGGGTTAAAATTTCAAACAGCAGTTTTTATATAAGATGGATGCTTCAACCTAACTGCAGATCATTCCTCAAAATAATATATTAAAAGCTACACATTTCAGAGTCTTTGGAATTCTTTTTTTTTTTTTAAGTAGGAATGTGGTTCTCCAGAAATGCCTTATGAAATTGCTTTCATTATTCTATATTTATATTTTAAAATCAAATTATTAATACTCAAGCTATACAATAAACTGTTCTGTTAGGCAGACCCATGTGGCCTTGGGTAAATTATTTTAATTCCTCTAAGCCTGTTTTCTCATCTAAACATATTAAATATACTTAGCTTATTGGGTAATTATAAAGACTAAATATGATAATGTTCAGTAAGCACTTAGTACAGTGCTCACTACACAAGTTAAGTGCTTAATCAACATTAATTGTTATTATTTTTATTTTATATTTTTCAAAAATCAGCTGTTTTTAAAATGCATTTTCAGAAAGGTGATGTTCCTAGAGCAGCTCAGTAAAATTCCTAGGTAACTTCTAAACAGGAAGTCTAAAAATGTGAATACCAGCAGTATTGTCATAACAAATCTGTTGCATTTCTGAGGCACCTGCTTCCAAGGAGAATCATTTCTGTTTGTATTCAATACTTTTTAAAATATCTGAGGTAACACTAAACAAGAGTAGCTATTTAAATAGTCCTGTCATTGCACTTGAGTGCACGGGCAAGTTAACTTGATATTTCTGTTAGGTGAGCTGAGGAGTTAGTAAAATAGCTATCTAGTCCCTATTCAAGTCATTATCTGCATTGCAAATGATTCCCAATCTCTAGTTCTAACTTGGAACTCTCCCTATCTCTCTTTCTCTCTCTCTCTCTCTTTATCTCTCTATCTCTATCCCTAGCTCTATCTCTATCACTATCTCTATCTCTGGAACTTCAGATGCTTATGTATTTACACCTAACTTTCAAAAATTTCCACTTCTAACTCTATCTCAAACTCTACCTCTCTAATACTGAACTAATCTTCTCCATTCTTCTTGCAAATCTGCTTTTTCACATCTGAATGCTAGATATAGCCATTCACCTAGAGCCACATTTCAGAAACCTTAGAATCATCTTCGATATGTCTTACTGCCACATGTCATATTTATCAAGTGATATCCAGATCACTTTCTTATTTATTCAAGAAATATTATTTGAACACCAGCACTGTTCCAGATTCTTCACTTATACAAGCAAAACTGTAATCAACGTTCACCAGACCTTCCGCTATAGTATCTGCATTCCTGTCCCTTCATTTTTCTCCCTAATCCAATATGTGCACCACACTGCTTCCTTCATAGCACAAATGCCATGTTCCCCCATGCCCTTCTTCACACGTCTCATCTCTAAAAATTTAGTTCATGCCATTTCCTATGGATTTTGTGGATATGCCATCAACAAAACTGCTTTTTTAAGAAAAAAAAATAGTTTCTCTGTGTTGGATGGTTTCATTTAAATATCCATGCCCTCTTCTCTACAGGCACTAGAACAAAACTGGCATTTTTGTTAGAACCTTGACTCTAACTTGAAGGAGGGTTCATGAATTTTTTAAAATGTAAATTTATGCATGCTATTGTTTAAATGGAAAGTAAATTGTATCATAGAGTGAACTAACATAGAGATGATTTAATTCTTTAGGAATAAATTTTTTTTAACTAAGATTTTTGGCAAGACTAGAAAACAAGTATGGAAACAAGTATAACCAAAAGGTTTCTCAGTCTCAGCACCATTGACATTTTGGAGCAGACAGGCTTTTGTTGTAGGTGGGAAGAGGGAAGGTGCGGGCTTTCTTCTGCAGTGTAGGATGTATAAGCAGTATCCCTGGCCCATACCCACTAAATGCCAGTAACACAGCTTCCCACACCCCAACTGGTGGTAAACAAAAACATCTGTCCACATTGTCAAAAGTCCCCTAGAGGACAAAAAAGAAAAAAATCACTTCCACCTGAGAACCGCTGCTCTAAGTCTTCTCAGTTCTCCAATCTTCCAGACTCACATTTCCTTGAGCATCTGAATAAGGTCCTTCAGCTCTCATCCCATTAAATTGTACAGTGTGCTTCATTACGGGGCTTTAAGTTGCTCCTGATTCCATCCCCGAGGCAGCCTCAGCCTCCATTATGACCCGGCTCCTGCAATTGTCCTGCTCCTATGCTTGTTGACCATGTCTTCTTTCCGTTTTCCAAAAAATTAGCCACCAACTCTAAAGCTTATGCATTTGACAGATTTTGTAGATGGTTGATATATTTCAAAGGGTATATACATTTTTGGATGTAAGAATAATTATATCAAAGAAACAATTATACATTCAATACTGACCATCATCATGCCTGCAAAATTATTGACTATCTCCTCCATTAGGAATATCTTCATATATCATTCTCTGTAATTCTTCCAGGATTGTATTTTTAATAGGTACCTCACCCTTCTCACATCATTGTCTTCTCTATTTTTTTTCATCTTCACTCTTCTATCCCTAGATAATTTCCAAAATCTCATTTTGTTGTGTAGAGCAACTGAGCTTTATTGCTTTTTCACATTCCCCCATTTCAGTCAATGCCCAGAAGATTTACGCCATAGTCATTGAAGAAAGGTCCATTTGGACCTATCATAGTGTTTTTTGTAAATATTAGAACTAATAGACTAGTTGGTGCATTATAGCTCTTCCCTACAGGTGTCATAGAATCTCTCCCTAATGAACAATCTACCCCAACTCTTCCCCTTCCTGTTCTCATCTCCCAAGCCTCATTTTAAATATCATCTCCAAAGAAGGCTTCTCTGACTCCCAGACTATACAACAAAGCAATTCCCCAACTAGGCCATTCTCTTTCCCAGCAGCAAGTTCCCTTCATTGTTCTTAATCAAAATCTATAACTCTAGGTACATATGAATCTAGTTCTTCGCCTTTGTTTTCATCTCTGAGCTCCCCAGGGGTAGGAACACATTTGGTCTTTTCAGCTATGCCTAGTATTTAGTGCATAATAAGTGTTCTATTTTTTTTAATTTAATAAATAAATGCTATGGAAGTTTGTAATAAGAAAGAAGGACACTGTAAATATATCAAAGATTAAATATAGGCTTTACTGATAGAACTAGTGGGTTCACAATACGAATTAAATGAAGATATTTCTAAAGTAGCCTAGAATAAGGAAAAGGAAACAACCACCCAAAGTTAATTCATTAGCACACTATGAGGTACTCATATTCTTTAACTTTAAAGGAATATGAGAAAAACTGTGCTGCATACTCTTTTCTCTTATAATTAGGAGATATTTTTTATTCCTTTGTACAAGATGTACAAGGGCAATTTCTATAATTACCTATTAAAGAATCTATGAGAATTCCTTAAGTAACATGAATGACTGAAAAAATAAACAATAACTTTGCATTGCATAGAATCTCTCTGAAATCAGAATTGAAAATCTCTCAGAATGTGAGTGAATACCAAAGGAAGGGAAGACATAGCTTCTGGACTTGCACAGCATGGAACTTACACTAGGCAGTGGCCCAGGGCTTCCTTAGGGCCAGAAGGATGACAGATAAATGTGTAAAACCTACCTTCATTCAAACATCCCTTAACAGTCCCCCTGTTCCAGCTAAACACACTTCCCCACAGGTTTGTCAGCATAAAGACACAGATTGAAGCTAAATTCATTCCAAAAAAACCTGTTTAACTTCCACATAAAAAATTATGTTTTCTCTAAAGATAAATTTTCCTTTAGGATATATATATCAACACACACACACATGCACACACATGAAATATACACACATATACTAACTCAGCATTAGCTAAATAATACCTGCTCAATTTAAGCTTAGAAACACTGACACTATGGGACCTACAAAGGATTTTGAGGAGATTTTAATTGTTTTACGCATCATCCCTAATTTTAAAAATAATAAAAAACTAGACCTAAAAACTTGGACTCACATGTCTAAGGTCACTCACTTAGGCTAATGGTAATCAAAACCAGTAGCAAGATACCAAGTCCCTACGCATTGTCTTCCTACATCTCCAACCCATTTCCATGAAGCTTACAGCAGAACATATGGTTGACCTTGAATTAATTGACTGTTTTTCTCGGTATACTTGTTACTACCCCATAATAACTCATGCTGTACTAGAGATAAGAAGAATACTGCAACCAAAAGAAAGATCTATTACTTGCTGGGACTGTGGGGAGTACACAGCTGTTATGGAGGAAGAGCCAGAGTATGAACATAGTTTCTCTAAATAAAAACCCACATTATTCCCAATATTACATTATCTATAAAATAAAAGTGTAATATGCTAATTAGACCAGACAGCCAAATGACCTGCTGGACACCATTCTGGGCATCCTTCTGGATGAAGCCACGGTGGTGGGGCCAAGGCAGAGGTGGTTACAGGTGATCAGGCTAGCAATTAGTGGTGATCAGGCAGGAAGGTGAGAGTGGTTAGGGGTGATCAGACAGGCAGGTGAGCAGTTAGGGGCAGTCAGGAAGAAAAGCAGGAGCCAGCGGTCCCAGATTGCAAAAACGTGCAGGCCAGGTTGAGGGACACTGGCCCTTCCCCCTCCCCCACATCCCTGTGTACAAATTTCATGCACTGGGCCTCTAGTAAGAGATAAAATAAATAAAATGTCTTATTTCTGTTCAAGATATTATTCTGTTTCACTCTCAAAACTCCCTTGAAATAATAAGAGGAAAAAAAATAAAACCAAAGCAGTGCAGTAGGTTAAAAGGTACTTGCTGGATGGACATATTCCAAAGCAGAAGCCAAAGAACTAAGACAACCTTTGCCCATGGATTGAAAGAGGTCCAAAGCTGAGCAACTAGAATTCTGGGATAATGCTAAGGTAAGAGCTACTGGGCTCTGAGAGAAGGAGAAAACTTGAGACAGAACATCAAGTAATTAACTAAAAGATAACAAAATTCTGAAGAAAAATGCTCATTAGAAGAGTGCATTTAAAATAAACTACCATCAGATGTATTGGCACTGACTAAAGAGGATTTTTTAGACATTGAAGAATTCAAAAAGTTTATAACTCACAAACTTATTTTTTTGAAATTCTTTATTGTTTATAGTATTACATATGTCTCCTTTTCCCCTTATTGACCTTTCCCCAGCCATCTTCGCCCCCCAGCACATGATCTTACCCCCTCTAGTGTCTGTATCCATTGGTTATGATCATATGCATGCATACAAGTCCTTTGGTTGATCTCTTACCCCCACCTTCCATCCTATCCCTTCTTCACTCTGAGGTTTGACAGTCAGTTCAATGCTTCTCTGTCTCTGGATCTATTTTTGCTCACCAGTTTATGTTGTCCATTATATTCCATAAATGAGTGAGGTCATGTTATATTTATCTTTCTCTGATTGACTTATTTCGCTTAGCATAATGCTCTCCAGTTCCAACCATGCTGTTGCAAATGGTAAGAGTTCTTTCTTTTCTACAGCGGCATAGATTCCATTGTGTAGATGTACCATAGTTTTCTAATCCACTCTTCTGCTGATGGGCACTTTGGCTGTTTTTAAATCTTAGCTATTGTGCTGCTATAGGGGTGCATATATCCTTTCTGATTGGTGTTTCTGACTTCCTGGGATATATTCCTAAAAGTGGGATTACTGGATCAAATGAGAGTTCAATTGTTAATTTTTTTAAGAAGCTCCATACTGTTCTCCACAGTGGCTGCACCAGTCTGCATTCCCACCAGCAGTGCAGGAGGGTGCCTTTTTCTGCACAGCTTCTCCAGCACTTGTCATTTGTTGATTTGTTGATGATTGCCATTCTGACAGGTGTGAGATAGTGCCTCATTGTTGTTTTGACTTGCATCTTTCAGATGATTAGTGACTGAGCATGTTTTCATATGTCTCTTGGCTTTCTATATTTCCTCTTTTGAAAAGTGTCTATTTAGGTCCTTTGTCCAATTTTTATTGGATTGTTTATCTTTTTTTTGTTAAGATGTATGAGTTCCCTATAAATTTTGGAGATTAGGCCCTCATCAGATATAACATTGGCAAATATGTTCTCCTATGCAGTGAGCTTTCTTGTTTTGTTGATGGTTTATTTTGGTGTGCAGAAGCTTTTTATTTTGATGTAGTTCCATTTGTTTATTCTCTCCTTAGTCTCCATTGCCCTAGGAGCTGTATCAATAAAGATATTGCTATGACATATGTCTGATATTTTGCAGTGTGTAAATTTCTCTTAAGATTTTTATGGTTTCCCATCTTATGTTTAAGTCCTTTATCAATTTTGAACTTATTTTGGTGTATGGTGTAAGTCAGTGGTCTAGTTTCATTTTTTTTTTGCATGTATCTGTCCACTTTTCCCAACACAATTTATTGAAGAGCCTGTCTTGACTTCATTGTATGGTCTTGCCTACTTTGTCAAATATTATTTGTGCATTAATGGCTTTGGTCAATTTCTGGGTTCTCTGTTCTATTCCATTGGTCTATATGTCTCTTCTTATGCCAGTATCAGGCAGTTTTAATAACATTGGCTTTATAATAAAGTTGGATGGATCACAATATATCAAGCTTGATGTATTGTGATCCCTCAACTTTGTCTTTCTTCCTCAAGATTGCTGTGGCTATTTGGGATCTTTTTTATTCCAAATGAATTTTGGAGAGTTTGTTCTAGGTCTATGAAATATACTATTGGTATTTTAATGGTATTGCATTAAATCTATAGATTGCTTTGGGTAATATTGACATTTTAATGAAGTAGATTCTACCAATCTATGAACACAGTATGTTCTTCGTCTTTCTTTTTTCAATGTCCTCTAGTTTTCCAAGTAAAGGTCTTTTATCTCCTTAAGTTTATTCCTAGGTATCTTAATTTTTTTGTGCTGTGGTAAATGGGATTGTTTTTGTTTCTTTGTTTCTCTTTCTGTGAAATCATTATTAGTGTATAAAAACCATAGATTTCTGGGTGTTAATTTTGTATCCTGCTACATTGCCAAATTCATTTATTAAGTGTAGTAGGTTTTTTTATGGAGTCTTTAGGGTTTTCTATGTACAATATGATGTCATCTGCAAATAATGAGAGTTTTACTTATTTTCCAATTTGGATTCCTTTTATTTCTTCTTCTTGTCTGATCACTATGGCTAGCACTTCCAGTACTGTCAAACAGTAGTGGTGAGAGTGGGCATCCTTGTCTTGTTCCTGTTCTTAGGGGAAATAGTTTTAATTTTTGCCCATTGAGTGTGATGTTGGCTCTAGGTTTGTATTAAGGGTTTTATTATGTTGAGGTATGATCTCTCTATTTCCACTTTGCTGAGAGTTTTTATCAGAAAAGGGTATTGGATTTTTTAAGTGCTTTTTCTGCATCAATTGATATGATTGTTATTTTTGTCTCTAATTTTTTTTATGTGATGTATCACGTTCTTGATTTGTGGATATTGTACCTGCCTTGCATCTCCAGAATAAATCCCACTTGGTCATGGTGTATAATCTTTCTAATGTAATGGAGGACCTGATTTGCTAGGATTTGTTGAGGATTTTAGCATGTAAGTTTATCAGAGATATTGGGCTGTAATTCTACTTTGTAGTGTCTTTATCTGGTTTTGGGACTAGGGTATTGCTGGCTTCATAGAAAGAAGCTTGGAAGTATTCCTTCCTCTTCAACTTTTTAGAATAGTCTGAGGAGGATAAGTTTTAGTTCTTTTCTTTACTATTATAAAAATTGACTGATAAATGTATTAAACTTATTCTAATATCTCCCTGTATACTACACTAAGAGTAAAAACACTTTCAGTGTGCTTAAATAATTTTCTTTGTCATGAAGTATTTACAACTTTAACTTAAGTTTTTTTTATTTAATAGATCTTTATTGTTCCTCTTTTTTCGCCAGAATAGCTCCCCTCCACTTGGCTCCCACCCTTCCCTCTGCCCTTACCTATCCCCCCATTGTCCTCGTCCATAGGTCTACAATTTTTATCCTGCACCCCCTCATAACTTTCCCCCTGAGAACTGTCAGGTTTTAGTTCTTCTTTGAATGCTTGGTAAAACTACTCTGTAAAGCCAGCTGACCAAGGCTTTGTTTTCTGTAAGTTTTTTCATTACTGCTTCAATTTCCTTCATAGCTAACAGCCTACTCAGATATTTTAGTTCTTGTAGATTGAATTTTGGAAGGTTGCATTTTTTTTTTTAGGAATATGTCCATTTCTTCTAGGTTGAACAGTTTGTTGGAATAGAGTTGGTTGTTCATAGTATTTTTTTTTTTTACAATCCTTTGTATTTCTGTGGGGTCTGTTGTTATTTCACCTCTTTCATTTCTGATTTTGTTTATTTGAGTCCTCTTTGCTTCTTGGTGAGCCTAGCTAGAGCTTCATCAATCTTGTTTAACCTTTTAAAGTAGCACTCTTGGTTTCACTGATCTTTTGTATATTTTTCTCTATGTCATTTATTCCCATTCTTATCTTTATTATTTCCTTCCTTCTGCTCACTCCGGGCTTTTCTTGTTGCTCTCTTTCTAATTCTTTAAGTTGTAGAGTTAGATAATTTATTACCAGTTTGTTTGTGTGTTTGTTGTTTTGTTTTTATTTTTTATTGTTTTTTTTTGTTTGTTTTTTTAGGTAGGCCTGTAGTGCTATGAATCGCCCTCTTGAGACTGCTTTCATTATGTTCCATAGATTTTGGATTCCTGTGTTTTCATTATCATTTGTTTCCAGGATGTTTTTTATTTCTTCTTTGATCTTTTTGGTAACCCAACCAGTGTTTAATAACATGCTATGTAACTTCCAAGTGTTTGAACATTTTATTGTTTTTATTGTAGTTTATTTATATTATGTCATTGTAATCTGAGAAGATGCTTAATATAATTTCAATCTTCTTGAATTTGAAGAGATTTTGCCCATGTCCCAATATGTGGACTGTCTTTGAAAATGTCCCATTTGCACTTGAGAAGAATGTATATTCTGTAGCTTTGGGGTGAAATGTTCTGAAAATGTCGATTAAGTCCATCTAATCTAATGAGTGTTTAGGATTGCTATTTCTTTGCTGATTTTTTGTTTAGAGAGTTTATCCAGTGGTATTAATGGGGTGTTAAAATTCCCTACTATGATTGTATTGCTGTCAATCTCTCCCTTGATATTTTCCAGATTCTTTTAATGTGCTCTTGCATTGGGTGCATATATGTTTACATCCTCTTATTGTATCAATTCCTTTAGTATTATGAAGTGACCTTCCTTATCACTTGTTATGGCCTTCACTTTGAGGTTTATTTTGTCAAATATAAGTATTGCTACCCCAGCTTTTGTTTCATTATCATTGCCTGAAAAATATTTTCTATCTCTTCATTTCCAGTGTGAGTCCCTTGTTCTGAGGTGGGTCTCTTGCAGACAGCATATATATGGGTTATGTTTTCTTATCCATTCATTACTCCATGTCTTTTGATTGGAGCATCTAGTTAATTTACATTTAAGGTTATTATTGATAGGTACTTGTTTGTAGCCATTTTTATTTCTTATGGCTGTGTTCTTTCTTCCCTTTCTATTTCTTCTTTTTATAACAGTCCCTTTGGCATTTCTTCCATAACTGGCTTGATAGTGATAAGCTCCCTTAACCCTTTTCTGTCTGGAAAGCTCCTGATTTCCACTTCAATTTTGAATGCTACCCTTGCTGAATAGAGTATTCTTGGATCCAGTTTCTTGCTTTGCCTCACTTTCTATACTTCATTTCATTCCCTTCTGGCCTGATGTGTTTCTGTTGAGAAATCATTTGATAATCCAATGGGAGATCCTTCATAGGTAACTCTCTGTCTCTCTCTTGCATTTTGTAAGAGTCTCTTTTGTTAACACTTGCCATTGTAATTACAATATATCTTGGTGTGTGGATTTTTGGATTCATTTTCTTTGGGACTCTGTGTTTGTGTGACATTTTTCTTCCCCAAATCAGTTAAGTTTCTGTCATTATTTCTTCAAATAGGTTTTCTAATCCTTGGTCCTCTTCTTGTTTTTCTGGAACCCCTATTATGTGTATATTACTTCATTTCCCATTGTACCATAGCTCTTTTAGGCTCTCCTTCTGCTTTCTAACATTTTTCTCCAATTGCTGTTCAGACTGGGTGTGTTTTGCTGCCCTATTTTCTAAACCACCAATTTGTTCCTCTGCCTCTTCTAGTCTACTACTGAAAACTTCCATTCTGTTTTTTATTTTATTTTGTTTTATTGTAGCTATATCACTTTTTATTTCTTCTTGATTCTTACATATGTTGATGATTTCCTCATCCACCTAATTTATAACTGTATGATCCTTATTCTAAATTCTTTTTCTGACATACTGACATATTTAGTTCCTTTTCTGGTGATTCCTCCTTTGCTTTTCTTGGGATGTTATTTCTTTGTCTCCCTGTTTTGCTGTCTCTTTCTGGCCCTGGACACACTGTTTGGGGTTTGAGAGGTTGAAGACCCTATCATGGCAATGATCCAGAAATGGTTAGCCCAGAGACTGAGTCTTTCCTGAGTCTCACATCTTTATGTTCTCTGCTCTGAGTTGCATCCTTTTTTTCTTGGGATCTGATACCTCAGTTGTCTTCTTCAGATGCTCAGGATGGTGGGAGAATGTACATAGTTTCTCTGATGTGTGAGTCCCTGTGAGTACCCAGAGCCCTCTGGCATGTAATTCACTGTGCGGCCCCAGCACCCATGGCAGGGTAGCACCCTAGGTCCCTCTGGCAGCACCCTTTCAGTGTGTTCCTGTGGTCCCTGATTGGGCTGACTGCCTTGCTCCTGGTTACCGCCTTAGCGCTCTCCTGTGGCCTGGAGTGAAGCACATGCTGGGTTACTGAGGGTAGCCCCTGTAGGACATCCTAGGGGCTGGGAAGAAGTGTGTGCAAGTTTCTCTGGGTCAGACAGTCCCTGCTTTCTTGTAGCCTGGAGTGAGATGCATGCTGGGCGTCTCCAGTTTTCCCATCCTCAGTGTGGAGCGGGGGCAGGTTGCTCTGGTAACTCAATCTGCACTCTCCTGTCACCCAGAATGAGGTGCACATTGAGTTGCTCCAGATGGCCCCCAGCAGGACTGTTCCAGGGGCCAGGGTGGAGTAGGCACAGGTTGCTCTGGGTTGAACAGTCAGAATTCCCCTGCGCCCTGAGTGAGGAGTGTGCTGGGTTTCATTGGGTCGCCCCTCCCAGGGTAGGCTGAAGTGGGCATGGGTTGTTCTGGGTCACCCCAGCAGGGCTTTCCAGGGGGCTGGAGTGGAGTGGGCACTGCTTGCTCTGGGTCACACTTGTTCCTCTGGGTCGCACATTCCCTGTTCTCCTATGACCCAGAGCGGGGTGTGCTCTGGATTTCTCCAGGTCACCCCAGCAGCAGGTCCTGGGGCTCAGAGTGGAGCGAGCACTGGGTGGTTCTAGGTCAGGCTAGAAGAATGATTCTGGAGTCCAGGGCAAGGGTGGGGCACAAGGTTACCCTGGCTTGCACTCACTGTGGGTTCTTAGAGCCAGATCCTAGAATTCTAGGTCCCAGTGGGCTGGTGCAGGAGCTTACTCTGGCAGCAGGCACTCTTTGCCGACTTCTTGGAGCCTGTCAGGAGATACTGTGCCACTCACTGCCAGAGTACTGTGGTGATTCTATGCAGATTATGGCTGGCAAGTGGTGTTCTCTAGCATCCTCTGCCCTTCCTTACTGAAAATTGTTTCCTCGGCGGTGTCTAATTTGTTAATTCAGGGTGGATCTTCTATTTAGTTGCCTTTCTGGCCTGGCCCTAGGAGGAGGTGCAAGACACTGCTGCCTATTAGGCTTCCATTTTCTAGTTCTGAAGTCTGGGAAATCCAATATCAAGGCACCTACCAGTGTGTTCCTGGAGAGAGCCCTCTCCCTAGTTTTCAGAGGTATACCTTCTTGCTGTATCTGTACAGGGGTCTATCCTCAAACTTATTTTGAAAGAAGTCCAAATCTATATATTACAGCAAAATTTAAAAAACAAAAAATAGCTGAGAAGGATTAAACAACATGTACTACAAAGAAAAAATAACTTGTATATGACTACATTAATTGCATACATATAATCCAAAGCAAAAAAAAAGTAAATAAAAAATAAACATAATATATATTGAGTTCTTACCATGTGCCAGGCACTGTTTCAGGGTCTTTGCCTTCCTTAACATAAGAAGTTCTCATATAAACTGATTGGGGAGATATAATTACCTAGTTTACAGATGAGGAATTGGGGCAAATATAGGTAAGTAATATCCAAGATCACTAAGTTAATAGTTTTGGAATTGGAATTTAAATTTAAACAATGGGACCTAGTTTACAGATGAGGAATTGGGGCAAATATAGGTAAGTAATATCCAAGATCACTAAGTTAATAGTTTTGGAATTGAAATTTAAATTTAAACAATGGGACTTCAGGTCTCACTTTTTAATCATTAAGCTAAAAATGTATATAGAACTCTCATTCTTAATAGTCAAGCATGTGGAGGAGGGAATCCATATATATCCATAACAATAAAAACATATATCCATTGAAAAATATTCATTTAACTAAATCATATATATATAATGTGTATATTACTTTTACATTCAACAACGTCCATTACATTGAGTGGAAGAAACTAGAAACAAAAGAATATATACAATATTATGTCCTTAACATAAATTTCCAAAAGAGACACAGTTAATATAGTACTAGTAATAAATGTCTTGATAATATAATAGTGGTTATTGTTTTTCATATTAATGACTGGAAAGGAGCATGAAGGTTGCTTCTGGGCTGATAGATGTTAATGCTCTATATCTTGTCATTGATCTGTTGATCACATTGTGAAATTCACTAAATTTTCAATCTGAAATATATGTAAAAGCTTCTAGAAAAAAAGACTGTACTTCATATGATATGTGTAGTATGATATATATGTTGATACTCTATATCCAGATATGTCTTATAACCTTTTTATGCATTTATTATTCATTGTGACTGTCCATAAATGTACTTTATATTAAAAAATTCATATCTTTTGTTTATTCATCTGATTAAAAATTGAATAATTTTAACTCCAAATTAAATATTATTTTCAATATAAGAAATTAAATGGGAATATATGAAGCATAGCAGATTAACAAATTAGCTATATTTTTTATGAATTTCCCTTTGAGATATATCAGTTTAAAGAGTCCTGAGAAATAAAGTAAATGCAATGAAATGATTGCAAAACAATTTAATTTCACGTTATTTTCTCTCTGGGTGAGTCATTCGTCTTTAAGATAGGAATAATGCCATGACTCATATATTATTTGCTGATAGTGAAGAGTCAGCTTTTATGAACTGCAGACAATTAAGACTTCTAGATAAAGACTACAGAATACTCTCAGACCAGTTTCCCCATGGAAACACAGGTTGGAATAAAGTTGCATATTTTTAAGAATTTGAGATATTTTCTTTTCTTCCAATAACTAGAAAAGTTCTATTCATCCTTCAAGATACTGCTTAAATGGTAACCTCTCTGCATCAATCCTGCACATCAACACATTGCTCTTTTCCACTCTAACTTGAACAATTGATCAACCACCACTACTGTTGCATGCCTAATGACCCATGTTCTTCATTTTAAAGTGTTCTTATTAATTGTATGCATCTATTTCTCCTTATTAAAAATGTATTCAGTGAATGTTCTTGGCCTCCATTGACAAATTTTTTGTTGTTGTTTTTCAAGAAGATTTACTTTATTCTGCAATAGTCTCTCTCATTTCTTCAGGTTACCACTTGCTTGGTATTCCACAATTAATAAAAATAATGAACATAAATATCTTAAAATTAAATTTAAATTATGTCAAAATATTTTAATTATAATGCAATAAAAAATTAAAAATGATGTCAAAATATTTCATAAGAATTATTGTGGGCAAAGAGAAGATTGGTTGGAGGAGAGAAGAGAAAGAGACCAGGAGTGAATGTAGCACCTGTAGTTGATGGAAAGAAACTTGAACTGAGAAGGCACCTCAGAAAAAGAGACAGGCCTCTAAAGCATTCAGGAAAGAAAGAAATAAGGGCTGAATGAGCACCTGGTATGTGTAACGGCTACATCTTCATAAACTGAATTTCACAGATAATAAAACCGAGGTAAAAAAAAATGTCAGAAATATACTAGAATTCATCCAGGTACTTAGATATCTTAAAACTTATCTTTAAAGCCCCTTTTTACACATTTTCCTTGTTTTGTTAGCAAGGGATATCTGAATAAGAAAATAATTCACAGCTAGAGCACATATATTTAAAATATATGATTTAGAAGACTGTTAATTTAAACCATTTGTTGTTTTTTCAAAGTACCTCAAAAGGTGCGATAGTGCTTTTTAAGAAGTAGCCTTTTTTTTAAAAAAAAAAGTACTATTAAATATACAGTAATTACACATTCAGGATGAAGCTCGGGATAGATTTTGCACATACAAAGTAGTTTATTATTTACAGTAATCAAGTGGGGACAAGTCATCTGCACACTAAAAAGCTTAATCAGGGAAAAAATAAACTAGGTCAATGCTACAAACTTCCAGATATTTTTATGCCATCCACACATACCCCATCCCATAAGAAACAGCTGCTTTAAGAAACTATTATCCCTGGTAGCTCTGTAACTTAGTGTTTTATAGCACAAAGAAGTTCAAGAACCACTGCCATAAAATATATTATAGAACTCCTACCTATGATTTAACTGTGTTTATTTCAAAGTAATCACGTTTAACAGCCTGTTACACATTTGGTTGGATACTTTCAATGGTAGTAAATCTTCCAATGAAAGCTAATTTAAGCTTCAGAAAGAGAGAATGATCATTCAGGACCATAATTTCATTTGTCTCAAGAAGCATGTCCACACTGCTGATTTGTTCTTGAGGCTGGAAAACTAACAGAAGGTAATTCCCAGAAGTACATCCAGCCATGGACTGAGTAATGGATAGCTCTTGGAACTTCAGCGTCCTTATTTTTCTAAATGGATTTGATTCTTTTTAAAAATACATTTAGTGGCCAGATTATTATGATTTATGAATGCATAATAATCTGGCCACTCAGTGTGTGTGTGTGTGTGTGTGTGTGTGTGTGTGTGTGTGTGTGAGAGAGAGAGAGAGAGAGAGAGAGAGAGAGAGAGAGAGGGGGGGGCGGTGCATAAATTCATGCATGGGTGGGGTCCAGCCAGGCTGGCCAGGGGTAGGGGACATGGGTAGTTGGCCAGCCTACCTGCTGGTCGAACTCCTGATCCAGGGAACAATTTGCAAATTAGCCTTTTATTATATAGGATATACAGTGAATGGCCAGATTATTATGCGTTTAGAGATCATAATAATCTGGCCACTTAGTATATATTTTTATTGATTTCAGAGAGGAAAGGAGAAGGAGAAAGAGTGATACAAACATCAACGATGAAAGAGAACCATTGGTTATCGGCCTCCTGCACACCCCCTACTAGGAATCAAGCCCTCAACCCAGGCAAGTGCCCTTGACCGGAATCAAACTTGGGACCTTTCAGTCTGCAGGCGGATTCTCTTTCCACTGTGCCAAATCAGCTAGGGCCAGCCTCCTTATTTTTGAAACAAAAATATGATGCCAAAGAACTTGTGTGCATACAGTATATGCATAACCCATGAACATGGACGATACAGTGGTGAAGGCTTAGGGATGGAGGCGGGAATGGGGTAGAAGGGATCAATGGGGGGAACAGGGGGACATATATGATATTTTCAACAATAAAGCTTTAAAAATAAAAAATAATTACTGCATAATAATAATGCTTACCACAAATAGTAGGCTTGTACCGATTAAACAAGATACTTAATATGAAATAACAGGTAGTACTTCAGATACTAAGGAATTGCTCAATTTTAGGTGAGTTTGAAGTGAAAGTTTGACACAATTTAAGGGTGTAGTCTACATAGAAAAAAAAAACCACAGGAGATCTGAGGAAAAGCCAAACTATTTATTTTAAGGCAATTCTTGATTAATTTAATCAGCTTAATACATAAATGGTGAATGAGTCATAACCCATTACTGATGAAGAAACACACAAAATAATAATGGCTCAGAAGCTTAAGATGTTACAAGATGTAAAAATGTTATAATCAATATTCAAAGTATAATTTCTGTCATAATTGTTTATTTTTTAAATTTTGTTTAGTTATATTTCATGTAATATCTCTAGCATCCTCAACTATATTTGCTTTTATCCCAAGCCATCACACTTGGAACCTCAAAAATTTCTGATTTATATATTTCTCCATCACCTACCCCCACAACTAACGCATTTCACCTTCATGTGTTTGAATTACCTCCAGTCTGTTCTGTTTCCTCTGTCACCTGCCCAGTTGAGGCTCTCATTGCTATCACTTGGAATTCTATAAGTTCTCCTGAGAGGACCATTTCACAATTTCCCATCTTGTATCACAGTGTCACATTAATCTTCAAACAGTGCAACAACTACAAGGTCACTTCCTTGCTCAATGTCCTTCAATGTCTTCCAGTTTCCAAATAAATCAATTTCCAATTTTTTGGTATGGCATATAAGGCTCTCCAAAGTGCTGCTCCAGTATCTCTGCTTTCTTTTCATACATTCCTACACCAATACTGTATATGCTGGCTCTATGCTATGACTTTCCATCTACATTTTCATTTAATTCCTACAGTAGCCCAGTGATCAGGTATTAGCATTTCCAAATTATAAAAGAGCAATATAATATTTATTTATATAAACTTAATATTATTTATAATTATGTGTTAAGTTTATATTTTCATATATCTTTATATTTTTAATTCACATCATTTACCAAATCCCACATAGAAAACCACTGCTATGATTCAGATAGACTTTCTAACATCAAAGTCCTTTGAATTTCCAATCATCTTGAGTATCTAATTTTATCAAGGCAAAATATCTTCACTACATCTAAGACTTGGCTTCCGATTTTTATTGGCAGATTAACAAAGCATCTTCTTCTCTAATTGTTATTTATATTTAGGGCCATATGGTTTTTGTTCTTTGGTTTACAGATAACAGACATTGGCAAAGGTTAACCTAGGCAAAACAAATTTATTGGACATATATTGGAAGTCATTCAGAATCAAAAACATTGTCTCTAAGCACCAAAATGACAAAAACTGGGGCAGCTCTGAGGAATCTTAGCAAGTTCTATCATAGGATGACTCAGTTTTATCAAATTTTCAAAAACCTAAAAGGTAGACTCTAATTGTCCCAGGTTGTATCATAAGACTAAAAGTTGAACCACTCACTCATATCCAAAGAACAAAAGTTTGAACATAGTTATAGCTGTTTTACCAAGCAGTCGCCCAAATTTGTGTCTAATACATATATCAGTTCTGCAAAGAGGTAATGCAGTCAACCTGTTAATCTGTTTGCATCTATGAATTATAAATTTTTAAAGAAATTTTATATAGGAAAATCTGCAGGGTCTTAACATGTTTTCTTATTCTGAATGCTACAACTATATTTTTAAAATTTTAAGACCACATTCTTTCTTACAAAGGCCTAATTTAAAAAATAACATTGAAATAATAGAAGAAATTTAGTTCATTCATTCATTCACTAAAAAATATTTAAATATTTATCAGGTGCCTAAGGTTTGTCTTGTGAATATATATAGTCATTACCATAAATGTGGGAAATATTAATATATAGACAGTGAGCTGAACTTAGCAGCAGTTTAAATTGTTAAAGGGAAACCAAGTCCAGCTGACAATGGAGTCATTCCTGTAACAGCCTTACAAATACTCTCCATTCTGAGTGTGTGTGTGTGTGTGTGTGTGTGTGTGTGTGTGTGTATGGTTGAATTTGCAGTGGAATACATATGCCAGACTAGCATGAGAATGATCCAATAAGGACAAATCTAGAGTTAAAGAGGGTGTAGCTCAGCAACATTAGAGAGGGAGGTGTTTGGGATCAGTTGATTATGTGGTTCAAAAAGATGTAAAATTTTAAAAACCTGGAGCTTCAAAAAACTATCATCCCTGCCATCTATAACACGCCAGAATCCCTTGAGGAAAAGTAACTAGCATGTTATATTTTGGGGACTAAGAATTACAATCAAGAACTATGTCTGAGTTCCCCAAAAGTTGGCAGCTATCAACCCACAAGGGAGAATTGAATCCAGGACAAAGAAAAATCCCCCAGAAAACTTCAGAAATATTTAGGAAGAGGACCCACCAGGTAAAACTAGAACTTTGCTAATAAACAGGTAATATCTCAAAGCTGTTGGGATTTGGCATGGTAATATACATGTGACCACATCTGTAACCAATGCTGGTAAAGCTTGAGGCATACCCCTAGATAGTATAGACCCCAGCAAACTCCATCACTGTCCATCTTCCCTGCTCGTTGAAGAAAAGTTATCAATTTGGAAGGGCCTCTGGAAATTTGGAAACAGCCTAAGTGCCCATCAGCAGATGAGTGGAACCTCCACACAATGGAATACCACGCTGCTGTAAAAGGAAGGAACTCCTTCCATTTGCAACAGCATGGATGGACCTGGAAAGCATTATGCTAAGCAAAATAAGTCAGTTGGAGAAAGACACGTATCACATGATCTCACTCATTTGTGGAATATAATGAACAACACAAACTGATGAACAAAAACAGATCCATAGACAGAGAAGCATCAATCAGACCATCAAATTTCAGAGGGAAGGCAGGATAGGATGGGGGGAAGGGGAAGAGATCAATCAAAGGACTTGTATGCATGCATTTAAGCCTAATCAATGGACACAGACACTAGGACAGTGAGGGCAAGAGTAGGGGGAATGGGCGGGGGCAAAGGGGGAATCAGGACACATATGTAATACCTTAATTAGTAAAGATAAATAAATAAATATCTTTGGTTGAGGATTAACCAAAAGAAGAAGAAGAAAGAAATTGAAGAAAATCAAGCAGCAAACTGTAAACAAGGTATATAGTATGCCTGCTCTTATGATTTTATAGATCAGTGGAAAGAAACAAATTTTTTCCACCTATATTACCTGGCTCTTATAATAAACTATTTGGTTTCTATATTGGAGTATATCTTTTCCAGGTCAAATGTTGTATTATGTAAGGAGGGTTTTAAGTTATAATGAAAATTATTTTCATCAATTCTGAAGCAAACACTAGGTAAAGAACATTGTGGTCCTTGGCAGTAATTTGAATCATGAATTTCAACAAGTTTTTCAACAGTTCTAAGTAGGAAATACATAAGCAATAAAAAGACAAGTCACTGGGGAGAGATGATTTAAGTAAGCTAGATTTCTGTGCTAAAATAGCATATTTTCTTTCAAATAGAAAAGAAACTACTACAAGTTCAATCCAAGTTGCAGGCAAACCAGTCTATGATATTTATTATTTATGTACTGAGAGCTAGTTAAAGAACAAAAGTAATTTTACATTTTGCTATAGTAATAAATGTGAAAGTATCATAGTTGTAAGATGACAGACGTAATCCGCTGATAAGAAGCACTCCCAATGTTTGCCAGAGACTGATTTAAAATATTTTAAATAATTCTACCTACCCAGATGGAAAGTTGCAATAAGAGAAGCAGTATTAGACTTTTCAGAAATTATAATATGCTGGAAAGAGTTTAACACATCTGAGTATTTTCAACATCAATATTTTTACAATTAATTTTCAACATTACCTCTCATTTACTTATTTTTCATATTAAACATCTTTCATAAATTAGGAATTATTGTAAATTTGTTTTTAACAGCACTTTAAGTGGTAAATGTATTCATCATACATTTAAATAATTATTGCCTCTAGCCTCTGTGACATATCTTTCCCATGTTCAGTTTTCTCCCTGCATGAATGTTCATTTTCATATTTCCATTCTCTTATGTCAAGCATTCAGCATTTTTGTGCCCAATTAGAGAGCAATAAAAATTCCACATTGCTTATTTGACATTAGTAATTCTAATATGTAATCTTATAGAATAAAGAGGGAATATGCTAATTGACCATCCCACCCTCAGAAAAGATGGTGGCGCTCACAGCCAATAAAGATGGAATATGCTAACTGACTGTCCCACCCTCAAATATGGCAGTACCCACAGCCACAAGATGGTGATGTCCAGTCCCCGCAGCCCCACCAGGGCAGCAGGCGCACAGCACGGCCAGGCCCGCTCCCAGATAGGTCTGGCTCCTCTGCGTGCTTGCCTCTGGAGTTTCCCAGTCCACTCAGCCCCAAGGCACCCAAAGTCAGTCTGAGGCACAGGCAAGCATTGGATGGCAGCTGTCCAGCCACCCAGGCCCACCCAAGGCTCAGGTAACCAGAGCCAGCCGAGGCTTGTGCTGCCATCAGTGGCAGCAGCAGAGGTGTGATGGGGGCATTGCCTTCCCCTGATCACTGGGTCACCTCCCACCCCTTAGTGTTCCCAGACTGTGAGAGGGGGCAGGCCAGGCTGAAGGACCACCACCCCCACACACACCAGTGCATGAATTTTCATGCACCAGACCTCTAGTAGAAATTAATAAAATAAAACTGCTTGTGGTTTTAAGAACATATTAGTTAACTGAATTAATAAACAGTCTGTTATGGACTAAATTTTATGACAAAACTCAAGAAAGTGTATGGTTCATCTATGAGTTCCAACTTCCTCAGGTGTGTACACTGTCCTATGCTAATAGAAAATCTCTCTTGTGTAATCATTCCAAATATAAAAATTATACATAATAATTTATTACTTTGCTTTACCATTATTTAATGAATACTTAACACATATTTTATATTTTCGGGTTCTGGGGATTGAATGGAAAATTTTACAAATCAGATGCAAGCTCTTTCCCATGTGAGGCCTTTGAATTTATGGTTCCCATCTAAGAGGAAAGAAATTCTTCTGGTGTTATTCTGCTTCTTCACCATGCAGTTATGGGTTAAAACATATCACATTGGGCCACTTGCAAGCACCCTATAAAATGGTTCACTACTCTATCCCCATCATTTTCTATCATAAAACTGTCTTTGATTTGCCTAATTACTATGTGAGATTACTTTATCTACATTTTTATTTACTTTTTCTTGCTTTGGAACCCAAGTGGAATGAAAATTCCATAGAGTAGACTTTTGAAACAACTCCAGTAAATGAACAATATTTTACATATAGTAAATTATCAATAGATATTTCTGAATTAATTAATGGGTCAATAAGAAAATATATAAGTAAAAGTTTCTGTTACTATCAAGTTAACTTCTCTTGGAGGCTTCGATTCCAGTGGAATGGTTATTGTAGAGGCTATCTTCACATGGATTGTCAAGCAAAATCCATGAGCAGAAAGAACAACTGACCCCCAATTATTAAAGAGTTTACCTTCATAGGTTCTAGACAGTTGCTTTTTTAACCACTATTTCCACCAATATACTATCAGTTATTCTCCTGCAGTCCACATTCTACTGAGGTTGTTTCTGCCATTAAATAAGGTTCCTCATTCATTCTCTCAAAGAATGTGACTTTTTGTTTATGTGCATGCTGGCTATTGTCTCACAGAAGGTGATGTGGGATGACTGACTGTCAGGCTTCCATCAATGCCCCATTTTATCTCCTCTAAAGAGTGGTCCTTTTTTTCTCCCGTGTCACATGTTAGAGATGAAGTTACCTTTTCCCAAAGAATTTGCATATGTGGTAAAGCAATGAGTACTGAATTTAAAAATGGGAAATAGTTTAATAGGCCTCTTACATTGTTTGTATATTTCTATAAGAATTGATGGATTTAAATTAATTCAAACTATTATTACTATAATAAGCTAAAAATATTTTGTAAAAATTAAAAGAATGATCCTTTCACCTTTTCACCCATTCCCCTGAACCCCTCCCCCTCAGGCAACCATCAGTTTAATCTCTGTACCTATACATCTGTTTCTATTTTATTTATTTACTCATTTTGTTTTTTAGATTCCACATATAAGTGAAATCATACAGTATTTGTCTTTGTCTGACTTACTTCACTTAGCAAAATGCCCTCTATGGCCATCCACATTGTTTCAAATGGCAAGGTCTCATTCTTTTTTATGACTAAGTAATATCCCACTGTACATATATATTATCACATCTTTACCTGTTTTTCTATTGATGGACACCTTGGTTGCTTCCACATCTTCGCTATTGTAAATAATGGGGTAATCTTTTCAAATTAGTGTTTTTATTATTTTTGAATAAATACCCAGAAGTGAAATTGCTGAGACATATTGTAGTTATATTTTTAATTTTTTGAGGAACTTCTAAACTATTTTTCATAGTGGCTATACCAATTAATAATCATCCAAATAGTGCACAAGGTACCCCTTTTCTTCTATCCTTTTCAATACTTTTTATTAGTTGTTGTTGTTGTCTTTATAATAGACATACTGACAAGTGTGAATTAGAAACCTCCACAAATTCACAGAAATCTAATGAATAGAGTAAATAGTCAATATTATTATAGCTTTGTATGGTGACAGATAATTACTAGACTTGTGGTTATTACATCGTAAGGAATACAAGTGTCAAATCACTATGCTGTACCACTGAAACTAAAATACCCTTGTATATAAGCTCTACCTTAATAAAAAATGAGACTTGAAATTCAGTTCTGCACTTGCAGGTTTATGCACATCAGTAAAACGTTGTCCTAAAGGGAATAAAAACAGGCTAATTGCAACTTTATACCACCACTTTCATTCCTTGAATTGTTATAGTTCCCCAATGTCTTCTGTGGCTGCTTAATTTCTTCATGCTTCAGTGTTCATGGCTAATGCTTAGAACATAGCTGTTGGGAATGGGGTGGCCAGAAACTGCCCGTCATTGAATGAAGGGCAATTTTGTAAAGACAATTAAATATCAGAGAAATTTTTCATGGAGGGTCAAATGAAGGTCTCCTATCACATCCTTATAAATTTAACTGTTACTGGCATTCCAGTGTCACCTAATTTTAAATATGGCAAGGTCAGAAGCACTTTCTTATGTATATCAGGTATTTTTCCAGAACCTTCTTCATAAACATAGTCTGCTCAGATTGGGAGTGCCAGTCTTGGTTCTGTTGCTTATTGTCTACATGATGGTTTTCTATGTAAAATTACCTATAAGATTAGAAGGTTGCACAAGATCAGCATGAAGCTGTACCCTGCAGCCAGAGCTCTGGTTGCCAAAATGTGGACTATTCTGTTATTCCTCGGCTCAGGAAGATATGCTGACTCCCAAGTTCCCGCTGCTACAAGTAAAATCCCTCTATTAGTATGTCAAGACTCTCTACCTTCTAGAGTTTCTCTCATTCATGTTAACTTCTTACTCCTCTGAACACACATATGGTCCACACCGGAGAGATAGCCCAGGACTTGAGATTACCTCTTTAGTAACTATAACTGGTGCCATGCAGGCTCTACTGAAATTGTAGTCCTTGTACCAGGACTGGTCCATGCACCTTTTTTTTTTTTTTACAGGCTGGGACAATGGAAGAGTATTTAGAAATGTTTACAGTCACTTGACATTGGCATGATACTCACCACATGATCAGTGCATTTTTTTTTCATTAAACAGTTTTAGTGTTTCTGAACTTGCACCATGAGTTCCATAAAGTAGGACCTGCATGCTGGCCATACTCAGCAAGACTACATTACAGTATACCACTGCTTGGCGGAACAACTCTACACCCAAAGTATATAAATAGGTGAGAAAATGTAAACATTTGTGTATATCTATAACTTACTTTTAGCATCATTTTCATTTTAAATCAATCTTGGTTTAAAATTTACATTTTAATATTATTAGCTGAATTAGGAAGGTCTATTTTCTATTTTTGTTTTTAATCCCAATTTCATTTTGTTGATGGAAACAAGCTGCATTTTTGCAAGAAAAGATACACCTTTTCAGAACACAGCAGCAGCCATAAACTAAATTATGGTGACAAAATGATTGTGAAGAATAAAAAGATCTAAGAAGTTCATATTATTTTCAATCCCACAATTAAAATGAGTGTGTCCTAGGTGATGTACTGGCTAATGGGACAATGGAACCAAAAAACCTTAAACAGCTTTATCACTCTAAACATACATGTTCAAAACCAAAGGTATCTTGTGGAAAAGAAAGCATACTGAATTAAAAAGCTGACTGAAGTGAATGTTTGATGTGTAACCATTAGTATTTTGTGAGCTTATGTTAAGTAGCACTATAAGCTGCTAACCCTAAAAGTATATGTATACATCACTGCTGAGTATTCAGTACATGACTACTTCATAGGCATTTGCTTGAAAAAATAGTGAGTGCGGCTGCAACAAAGGTAGTTCAAGTATCATTTTTTCACAACATGATACGTCAGTCTCAGAAACAAGCTAATAAATAATATGCAATAAAGTTAGTAAAGTACTTTTTTTCAGCTTTTAAATTTTCCATTGCATTTACCAAATCCAGAGATATTCTTATCATGGCAATTCTCTCTAGATGTGCAATTTGCACTCAGACATTTTTAACTTCATTATTTGTTAGTAACATTTTTAACATAAGTAACATGAAGTATATTAAAACATTCAGTTCAAGTTCCAGTTCTGTGTAGGGGCACAGCCACACAAGGAAGAAAGCAATCCGGAGCGCTTACCTGGACTTAGGAGCTGCTGCCAGAACATTAATCCCCGATCTCTTTACTTCACTGAAATATTTTCATATTTTAACAAACTGTCAGAGGCACTAAATTAGTTGTCGGCAAACTCATTAGTCAACAGAGTGGCAAACCGCGTCGGCTCGCGAGTTGCCATTTGCCGACCACTGCTAAATAATGTGTTTAGTTGTGTAGTGAAAATTGTGACTCACTAAAAACTGAAGAGTCAGATATAGGGTTATTTTCTTTATTGGGAGATAATATGAAAGTTGATCATAAACAATTGCCGTATGTTGAAATACAATGGTTATCGAGAAAATTCCCTGGAGAATATTTGTAATGCAGAATAAAATCCCATTATATGTGCAATAGAAGAAAGCAGTTTGGTCTGAGCACTTTAAAATTATGAATGGAGCATTCAGATTTAATACTTGTATGGTATGTTTTGCTATTTTTCAGGATCTTTATATACTCATACAAAGGAGGAATGTAACCTGCTTTTCAATGGTAGATACAAAGGCAGAAAGCAAAAACAAAAAATGAAAAACTTGAAAGAAGAGAGCATGTACAAAGTGTTATGAGGTGACCCAGAACTTAATAATTACTAAGTAGATAGGTAGTGGTCTTGATCATTTATATGGATCTGTGAAAAGTTATCAACAAATTTGATATAAGGGTTTCAATTATTTTGCATCCAAGGAATATTTACTTATCAAATATTAATAAAATTCAAAATGAATTTCTTTCATCATAAGTTAAATTAAGTTTATCAATAACTTTCAGGATAAATTGTTGGTACTTTCTGTTGAAGCATTGAAGATGAATTTTGAAAGTATAACATCACTTTCATGAGTAAAAGTTAAAAACTAATATATTGACAATAACGGGACATATGTAATACTTTCAACAATAAATATTAAAAATGAATAAATAAAATTTTTAAATTAAAAAATTTAATATATTGAACTTGTTGACATTTTTCTAAAATAACTGCTCTCATTCCTATCAACATGTTATGAGACTGACATTTCTATAGTGATTTTTTAAAATTAAAATGGTTTAGATATGTCATTGTCAGTGAATAATGTTGTTATCAATAAAACCTACATTAGATAAATTAACATGCAAAGAATAATTTCATTTGTTACAGTAAAATCTTTATATTTTGATGGAGAGGCTTTCTTTTCAAAGTGTGAAGTAGCTATTCAATATAAAGAATAAGTATTGTTCTCACAACTTTTTAATTTTGGTTATGGCACTACAATAATTTCAACTGCAATTAGTAGTGATTCTCCCTATGAATCATAGTATTTCAAAATTTCAATGAACAAACTGTAAATTTTTATTTTTGTTCTTTTCTCTTTCATAATGTTTCTTCTGATTATATTTATTAAATGCAACAGAATGGAATTTTTTAAACTAATTTATTGCCTTAGATTGTTGAGACACAGTGTTCCATACTTCTATTGTTGGCAAGAATGATTCAACATTAGAAACACAGTAAATACTAAGCAAATACCTATGGGTAGATCAATTTATATCAATAAGTTGGGTTACATTTATTGAATGAATCTATTTCTCCCAGTGGATGGCTCTATTTATAGAGAGATTAGTCTTCCAGTTTTCAGGGGTAGAAACCATTGGAGTCCACAACAGGAATCTCACTATTCTTTTGTCACTGCTCTATTTTAATGCTTCTGCAATGTCAGACCATTTTATTATGGAGAAAGTACCAAAGACAAGCCACAGAATCAGCATTCAAGTGGGAAGAAAGGATTAAGTAATATATTAAGAGGAACATGAACAAGTGTATCTTACAAATTTTAACCTTGAACATCTATAAGGCTTTGGCTCCTTAAGATATCCCATCAAAGTAAAAATATCTCTGGAAACTTGGTTCATCATTGTTTTTATCATTTATGTAATTAGAAGGGGGAAAAAGGAAAGGTGGGTTTCAGAGATCAGTTTCACCATCTCCATAATTTTTTGGTGTAATAAGCAAAATTTGCCAACATTGTTTATTATCATGTCAGGGTTAATGTAAAATAGAAATATTAGCATTTTGGGACAGTTTAGATATAAGAAAGTATTCCCAGGAGACTTTTGAGTGAGAGGAGGCATAAGAGCCTCTTTCCTCAGCAAGCAGCTCCTTTTTAGACAAGTCTTATGTCTTGGAAAACTGTATAGGTTAACATCTTCTCTCATCACTTCTACTACCCACTCATATGTATTCTAGCTGCTGTACCTAGTTTTTAAATCTCTTTCAATTACTCCAGCCAGTTAAATAAAGAGTGGGGCAAAATTTCATTGTTCTAAAGTTATTTTCATGTAAGAAACGCATTCTGGACCCTGAACCATTAAAATTGCTAGAGCCAAAAAGTTAAATTATTTTAGATAATATGAAAAGAAAATTTCTTTGCAATATTTAGAAAGAAATGTATCTGCTGAAATGCCTAAGAGAGTTTATAAAATTTACATAAAACCTTTATTGGAAAATAATTGGAAGCCACCCACAGCATGCTATAAAAAAATTTATATTTTATATCCTTTTTTATTCTGACACTGTTAGCATTCTTTGCCTATAACATGGAAATTGAAACACAATAGCTTTTGCACAATATTTGACAATGCAGAATCTTGAAATATTATTATCAGTCTTTATTCTTATCCTCTGAAAATAATCTAGACTATCTATTAAATAACAAAAATATATTTTGTTCTCATTTATTTTACTATTTCAAGGATCATCTCAAAATAGCTTACATCAGTCCACATCTTGCTATAAATGAACACAATTTTAATATGTACAAGTCATCATGTCATTGAGCCACATATTCTGGGAGAATGCATAAGGCCCTATTAATTTTGGGGGGGAAAATTAAAAATACATAGATAAACCTACATTTCTTGATTAGAAAATAATGTGAATTTTCTAATTAGTCAAATCTATACTTATATATTCTGTCGACCAAAAAATTTGATGCAGTTTTGCACACCATTGGTCCTTTGAACCTAGTTAGAGTGTTTTGAAATCTGGTATGATTTTCCGCCTCACATTATTGATGACATTTCAAAATACATGTGTAGTTCAGTATTAGTAAAAAACAATCCAAAAAAATTTAGGAGGAGAAACTCTTTATTGTTATGATAAAGTAGAAAGAATAATTGCTGTCCTTGTAATCCTTTACTTCTTTGAACTAAAATTTAAATTTAAATTTCTCTCATCTAACAGAAGAGGTAGAACTATTTGGTATAACGTTCACTCAATATCCTTAGATTCTATATCTGAGCACATTTAGGTGTTTTCTTTTTTCCCTTTTCTTATTTCTCTTTTTAATAGAGCGAGAAGCTATACTTTTCCATAGACAATTCATGGACAATAGGCTAGCTTGTGGCCCACTTTAGTCCTTACCCATCTGAATTTAAAATGCTATCACAAGCTTTCTTCTAAATCACCAAAACGTAACGGGCTATTTTCTCTCTGGATTTCTATTTGGCACTTACTGTGTACTTTGAAGCTGCAATACCACTTCAAACTTCCTCTTCACTCTATGCCTAATATAAAAGGTTCCTTTGTCAGCAAAATTGATAACACTGTCTTTCATCTTAATTTTTAAGATAAGAAGCCATTTCAATTTGGTTTATCACTTTAATTTTGAAAGAAACTAACTCTTTGCTCTTTGCCAGTTAAGAATAATATTTTAATATTCACACCAGAATGTTTGTATAAAAGACACACTCTGCTAGCCACTGGCAATATTCAAATATGGAATAAGGAATCCAGCATGAGTACCAGCTGATTTAGAGAGAGCCCAGTCTTGAATTCTACCAGAATATCACACTAATCACCCTTTGAGACACGGGCTAGTATGTCTATTCCAAGTATTCATAATTCTGGATGGAGAGAAAATGTCAAAGTCTCTCAACCAGCCTTAGGTAAACAAGAGGAGGGTGAGAAAAGACATAGGATTATACAACCATCTTTTCACCAAGTGCTAATTGAAACCAAATAGGCAGGGGGCTGGGAAAGGATGTGTGTTGGGACTAGGGGAGAAATAGAAGATCTAAAGACCTCATTTATTCTTCCAATATGTTTATTAAACGTAGATGATATGGCTGAAGAGCTTTTAGATAAAATTTCATTCTTTCATTCATTCACATACCAATAATCTCTAAAGAGAGTAAGGGTGAAATACATGTAAGCAAATATATTAAAAGAAAAGTGGCAATAAGCATCTGTAAATCAGAATTTTGATTCTGTCCCCTGACCTATCTTTATCCTTTTACTATAATCCTTTAATTTTGAAACCTGTGCAATCTCCTAGTGTATATTAGAATACGTTTTTGTACTCTATAGCTCATGTCAAACACTAGGACACTTACAGTAACCAGGCTGCATTTTGAAATTGGCCGTTGCAACGTCAGCTGTACATTCTGCCCAGCCTTCTCTCTAGCATGTGCCATGTTTGCTCTACATACTCCTGTTCCCCTCATCTGAGGTGGCCTTTAGCTGGGGTTGGCACAGTGAGGATTCATTGACATGACTGGTGGTGTGTTTATTTTTCAGGAAATCCCAGTGCTGCAGATTAAAGGGCATATGTCACATTTTCTCTTCTGCTTGTATCATTTCTCTGTTTTCGGTTACATTCATTTTCTGCCCAGCATGTAAACCAAACGGGCATTATCAACATCAGCATCAGAGAGCCCTCTTAGAGAGGTTAATGGATTTGGAGGAAGAGTAGCTCTAATTTTAAACACTCAATGAAGGCATCTATTTTTTTTTTTACTTTAATGAGATCTTAAAAGTGATAGTGGGTGAAGTAAGGGATAGAGCTGCTGCATTTTTTCTTGTTAAAAAACAGGTAGGTCGTGAAGAATTGAAAATGAAGCAAGTAAACCTCTTTAAATTTTTTACTTTTTGATGTTTTAAAAATCACTCAAATGGAAGAGAATAGTCAGATCTGACCAATACTATCCTTACATGCTCTAATATATTTGTCTTTGCTTAGCAGCTTAAATCCAAGTTGAATTTTCAGTGTCCAAAAAATTAAATAACACCAATTTCGGGCACCTTCCTGTGTAAATTCTGGATATTACATTTCAAATGAGTTGTTCTTAGGAGTTAGTTTGAAAGGTGTTAAATGTGACTTTGTTGGAAAAAGCATCAGTACATTGAACATTTTTTTAAATCCATTGCCACATTCTCTGACTTCATTGGAGTCTTTAATTCACTCATATTTAATATTATTAGTCATATCGTTCAATTCACACTTGCCATTTTATTATTTGATTTTTTATGTCTCATATTTTTGTGTATTTATTAACTTTCTTATTTCCTTTTTTGTAATAAACAAATATTTTATACTCTTTATACCATTTTAATTACTCTGCTGTTTTGAAGTTTTCATAGTTGCTGCTTTAGTGATATAATATGCATCTTTAACTTACCACAGTCTACTCTGGTTAATTAATGACTTAAAAATCTAAAAAACATTGAACCAGATTAGCTTTATTGCCTCACCTTGGTTTCATGCTAAATCATGTCTCTATGTATATTATATTATTCTTACCTACCTATTATATTTACCTACCTATTTATAATATTCCCTAGTGCGCATCAACTTTTACTTGTGGCTACAAGTAACCATCGAAGTTATTTCTCTTTACTCAAAAACCTTCTCTTTTTTATAGCAAATGTCTGCAAATTTAAAAAAAAAATTAAACTTATTTATTTAGCTTCTCTGACAATGCCTTAATTTTGCCTTTGTGTTTTTTGTTTTGTTTTGTTTTTTTAACTTTTTATTGTGTTACATGTATACATATCTTCCCATTGCCACCAGCCCCTCACAGGCATACCCCAACCCCCAGTGTCTTGTGTTCATTGGTTATGCTTATATGCATAGATACAAGTCCTTTGGTTGACCTCTTACCTACCCCTCCTCTCCTTAATCTTCCTGCTGTAATTTGACAGTGTGTTTGATGCTTTACTGCCTCTGTATCTTTCCTTTTGTTCATCAGTTTATAATGTTCTTTACTATCCACAAATGAGTGAGATCATGCGGTGTTTCTCCTTCATTGACTGGCTTATTTCACTTAGCATGAGGCTCTCCAGTTCCATCCAGGTTGCTGGAAATGGTAAGAATTCCTTCTTTCTAATGGAAGCATAGAATTCCATTGTGTAGATGTACCATAGTTTTCTGATGCAGTCATCTGCTGACAGGCACCTAGGCTGTTTCCAAATTGTAGCTATTGTAAATTGTGCTGCTATGAACATAGGGGTGCATAAATCCTTTCTGTTTGGTGTTTTGTGATTTCTTAGGATAAATTCCTAAGAGTGGGATTGCTGGGTAAAATGGGAATTCCACATTTAGTTTTTTGAGGAAACTCCATACGGTTCTCCACAGTGGCTGCACCAGTCTGCATTCCCACCAACAGTGCACAAGGGTTCCTTTTTCTCCGCATCCTCGCCAACACTTATTTGTTGATTTGTTGATGATTGCCATTCTGACAAGTGTGAGATGGTATCGCATTGTCATTTGATTTGCATCTCTCAGATAATTAGTGACTTTGAACATGTTTTCATGTGTCTCTTGGCCTTCCTTCTGTCGTCTTCCTTTAGGTCCATTGCCCATTTTTTTATTGGATCGTTTATCTTCCTTTTATTAAGTTGTATAAGTTGGCTGTAGATGTTGGAGATTAAACCTTTATCAGTGATAACATTTGCAAATATGTTCTCCCATACAGTGGGCTTTCTTGTTGTTTTGTTGATGGTGTCTTTGGCTGTGCAAAAGCTTTTTATTTTGATGTAGTCCCATTTGTTTATTTTTTCTTTAGCTTCCATTGCCCTTGGAGCAGTATCAGTGAAGAAGTTCTTTTGGCATATGTCTGAGATTGTGTCGCCTGTGGATTCCTCTAGTATTTTTATGATTTCCCTTCTAATGTTTAAGTCCTGTATCCTTTTTGACTTTATTTTTGTATTTGGTGTAAGTTGGTGGTCCAGTTTCATTTTTTTTGCATGTATCTGTCCAATTTTCCCAACACCATTTATTGAAGAGGCTGTCTTGGCTCCATTATATGTTCATGCCTCCTTTGTCAAATATTAGTGGAGCATAGTGGTTGGATGGATATCTGGGTTCTCTATTATATTCCATTGATCTATATGTCTGTTCTTGTGCCAGTACCAGGCTGTTTTGAGAACAGTTGCTTTGTAATATAGCTTGATATCTGGTATTGATATTCCACCTACTTTATTCTTCTTTCTCAGGATTGCTGTGGCTATTTACGGTCTTTTTTTGTTCCAGTTGAATCTTTGAAGAGTTTTTTCTAGGTCTGTGAAATACGTCATTGGTATTTTAATGGGTAGTGCATTGAATCTATAGATTTCTTTGGGTAGTATGGACATTTTAACGATGTTGATTCTCCCAATCCATGAGCATGGTATGCTCTTCCATCTGTTTACATCTTCCTCTATCTCTTTTTTCAATGTCCTGTAGTTTTCTGCATATAGGCCTTTTACCTCCTTAGTTAGGTTTATTCCTAGGTATCTTAATTTTTTTGGTGCAATGGTAAATGAGATTGCTTTTTCAGTCTCTCTGTAATTTCACTATTGGTGTATAGAAATGCCACAGATTTCTTGGAATTAATTTTGTATCCTGCTACACTGCCGATTCGTTTATTAAGTCAATTAGTTTTTGGATGGAGTCTTTCGGGTTTTGTATATACAGTATCATGTCATCTGCAAATAAGGAGAGCTTTACTTCTTCTTTTCCAATTTGGATGCCTTTTATTTCTTCTTCTTGTCTAATTGCAATGGCTAATAATTCCAGTACTATATTGAAAGGAGAGGTGAGAGTGGGCATCCCTGTCTTGTTCCTGTTCTTAGGGGAAATGGTTTTAGTTTTTGCCCATTGAGTATGATGTTAGATGTGGGTTTATCATATATGGCTTTTGTGATATTGAGGTATGATCCTTCTATTCCCAACTTGCTGAGAGCTTTTATCAAGAAAGGGTGTTGGATTTTGTCAAATGCTTTTTCTGTATCAATTGATATGACTATGTGATTTTTATCTCTCAATTTGTTTATGTGATGTATCACGTTTATTGATTTGCTGATATTATACCATCCTTGCATTCCTGGGATGAATCCTACTTGGTCATGGTGTATGATCTTTCTGATGTACTGCTGGATCCAACTTGCTAGAATTTTTTTGAGGATTTTGACATCTATATTCATGAGAGATATAGGCCTATAGTTCTCTTTCCTTGTGTTGTCTTTATCTGGTTTCGGTAATAAAGTGATGTTGGCTTCATAGAGGGTGTTTGGAAGTGTTCCTTCTTCTTGAATATTTTTGAATAATCTGAAGGGGATAGGTTTTAATCCTTCCTTTAATGTTTGGTAAAACTCTCCTTTGTAGCCATGTTGTCCCAGGCTTTTGTTTGCTGGGAGATTTTTGATGACTGCTTCAATTTCTTAGTAATAGTCCATAGTTATTGGACTATTGAGCTGTTTAGATTCTTCCTGATTTAGTTTTGGAAGGTTATCTTTTTCTAGTAATATGTCCATGTCTTGCAGGTTGTCCAATTTTTTGGAATAGAGTTGTTCATAGTATTTTTTAACAATCATTTGTATTCTGACGGGGTCTGTTGTTATTTCTCCTCTTTCATTTCTGATTTTGTTTATTTGGGTCTTCTCTCCTTGCTTCCTGGTGAGCCTGGCTAGAGGTCCATCAATCTTGTTTATCCTTTCAAAGACCTAGCTCTTGGTTTTGTTGATCTTTTGAATTGTTTCTTTGGTCTTCATGTTGTTTATTTCTGCTCTGATCTTTACTATTTCCTTCCTTCTGCATATATTGAGCTTTTCTTGTTGCTCTCTTTCTAGCTCTTTGAGTTGTAGGGTTAGGAAATTTATTACCATTGTTTCCTATTTTTTGCAGTAGGCTTGTAGAGCTATGAACTTCCCTCTCAAGACTGCTTTCACTGTATCCCATAAATTTTGTATTGTTGTGTTGTCATTGTCATTTGTTGCCATGATGTTTTTTATTTCTTCCTTGATCTCTCTGGTTACCCAGTCGTTGTTTAATAGCATGCTGTTTAGTCTCCATGTGTTTGATTTCTTTGTATTGTTTTTATTGTAGTTTATTTCCAGTTTTATGCCACTGTGATATGAGAAGATGCTTGATATGATTTCTATCTTCTTGAATTGGAAGAGACATTTCCTATGACACAAGATATGGTCTATCTTTGAAAATGACCCATGTGCACTGGAGAAGAATGTGTATTCTGTGGCTTTGGGGGGAAATGTTCTGAAGATGTCAATTAATTCCATCTGGTCTAGTGAGTCATTTAGGATTGATGTTTCTTTCCTGATTTTTTGTTTAGAGGATTTGTCCAGTGGTGTATTAAAGTCTCCTACTATGATTGTATTGCTGTCAATCTTTCCCTTAATATCCTCCAGGAGGTTTTTTATTTATGTATTTATGTGCTCCTATACTGGGTGCATATATGTTTACCAGAGTTATTTCTTCTTATTGGATTGTTCCCTTTAGTATTATGAAGTGGCCTTCTTTATCTCTTATTATGTTCTTCACTTTGAGATCTAATTTGTCAGATATAAGTATTGCAACCCCAACTTTTTTTTCATTTCCATTTGCCTGAAATACCATCTTCCATCCTTTCACCCTCAATCTGTGTACATCTCTTTTCCTGAGGTGGTTTTCTTGTAGACAGCAGATATATGGATCATGTTTTCTTATCCAATCGGTTACCCTGTGTCCTTTGATTGGAGGTTTTAATCCATTTACATTTAAAGTTATTATTGATAGGCACTTATCTGTGGCCATTTTTAGTCTTTACCCCCAGGGTCCTTCTTTGTTTCCTATTTCTTTTTTTTACTGCAGACCCCTTAACATTTCTTGCATTGCTGGTTTGTTAGTAATATATTCCCTTAGTCCTTTTTTTGTCTATGAAGCTCCTGATTTTGCTTTCAATTTTGATTGAAAGCCTTGCTGGGTACAGTATTCTTGGATTCAGACCCTTCCTTTGCATGACTTTGTGTATTTCATTCCATTCTCTTCTGGCCTGATGAGTTTCTGTTGAGAAATCAGTAGCTAGTCTTATGGGGGTTCCTTTGTAGGTAACTTTCTGTTTCTCTCTGGCCACTTTTAAGATTCTTACTTTGTCATCAGTGTTTGCCAATTTAATTATAATGTCCCTTGGTGTTGGTTTTTTGGGGTTCATTTTGCTTGGTACTCTGTGAGCTTCTTGGATTTGTGTGGGTTTTTTCTTTCCTATATTGCGGAAGTTTTCTGTCATTATTTCTTCAAACAGGTTTTCTATTCCTTGCTCAGTTTCCGCTCTTTCTGGCACCCCAATTATGCAGATGTTGTTTTGTTTCATGTTATCCCAAAGTTCCCTTAGGCTCTACTCTTGCTTTTTAATTTTTTTTCTAGAAGCTGTTGTACTTGGGTATTTTTTCCTACCTTGTCTTCTAGCTCACTGATGCAGTCCTCTGCTTCTTCTTGTCTACTTTTGATGCTTTCTATTGAGTTCTTTATAACAGTGATGTCATTTTTCATTTTTTGATTATTCTGCATTTCTTCTTGCTTCTTCTTCATTTCTTCTTGGCTCTTACTCACATTGTCAATTTTGTCTTCCATTCTATTCAGCCACCTTATGATCATTTTTCTGAACTCTTTCTCTGGCAGGTCTATTTCCTCTTCTATTTCGTTTACTTTCTTTTCTGGTGATACCTGCTTTTCTGTCATATGCGGGCTGTTTCTTCATCTGCCCATGGTCTTTCTTCTCTGGGTGTCTGGTTATATAGTTCTCTCTCCTATGTTGATTTAAAGGCACAAACTTATCCCAGGCAAAATATGACCTTTCTGTGTGGCTTGTGGAGCTCCTCTGAGTCTGAGTGTCTGTGCCAATTGGAGAGTGGTGTTCTGGGTTCCCCAGCTGTTTGGTGAGTGCTGCAGCTGTAGCTTTTCAGACCACTGCAGAAAACCACCTCCTCTGCAAGATGGTGTGGTCTCCACCTTTGTGCTGGTGGCTCCAGCAGACAAAAACCCCATGGCAGTGTGGCTGCCTGGTTAAGGGAGTCCTGTCCAGCAGTCCCCCACCTTCTCCTGAAGGATAACTAACTCTTAACTTGCCAACGAACACTCCCAGTGCAGCTCTCAGCTGCTCTCTCTGTCTGCCCAGTGATAAGGCTCCAGACATGTCTGTCTATTCTGCCGTCATTTTTCATTTTTTTCTGCCTTTGTTTTTGAGGGATTGTTCTCATGGAAAAGAATCTTGATGGAAACATTTTTTTTCTTTCAGTACTTTGAGTATGTCATCTTACTGCATTCCAGACTTTATGGTTTCTGATTAGGAATAATCATCACATTGTCCCATGTGTGATGAGTTGTTTTTCAATTGGAATTTGAGTAATATTTTTTTATTGTCTTTAACTTTTAGCAGATTGATAATGATGGGCAGAGTTTGTGGTCAAACATCTCAAACCAATAAGACTTCTGCCCTCTGCCAATGGGTTAAGAGACGTAAGTTTTAGCCTGTTCTCCACCTCCATATCCTTTCATATTTTGTTAGGATTTCTAAAGTATTCTCCCAAAAGGTAAAACTGTCATAGGGTAAGGTCTAGAAGTGATGGGTTTTCTCTCTCGTTATTTGATTCTTTCACTTCATTGGTTCTCCCCAATAAGTTGGCTTGCCGACTGGCCTAATCCAGAATGCAATCTTGAGCTAGATAACTGCAGATTTTCCTTGTGATTTCATGACAGATCTGCCAGCCAAAACAAAGGATTTCTTTCTTCATCCAGAATTGACATCTCTAGCAGAAGATCTTCTTAGCTTGAAGGTATCATTCTTCTAGATTCATTTGTAAGGGCGGTAGAGGTAAGGAGCAGTTCCAGAGAAGAAAACTGTTCCTTCTACCTTTCTTAATGGGGACTGTGTAATTCATTAAACTTTTTAATTTTTTAGATGTCTTTAGTTAATATCCAATAACTTCATATGTTTCTGTTGATCATTTTATCCATTTTACATTTTTTTCTGAAGAAGAGAATTACCTAGTCCCTCTGAAACCATTATTAGAAGCCTTATCGTTATTACACTAAAGGCCTAGTGCACGAATTCGTGCATTAGTGGGGTCCCTCGGCCTGGCCTGCAGAATCAGGCCAAAAGCAGCTCTCCAATATCCCTTGAAGGGTTCTGGATTGCAAGAGAGTGCAGGCTGAGGGACTCCACCAGTGCATAATCGGAGCCTGGGAGGAATGCAGGAAGCTTGGCCAGCCAGGGAGAGACCGCAGGAGGGCTCCAGAGCATGTTCGGCCCATCTCACTCAGTCTTAATCGGCCAGATCCCAGCAGCAAGCTAATCTACCAGTCAGAGCATCTGCCCCATAGTGGTCAGTGCACATCAGAGCAAGTAGTTGAGCAGCCTTAGTGTATCATTAGCATATTATACTTTGATTGGTTAATTGGGCAACCAATAGATCAGACACTTAGCGTATTAGGCTTTTATCATATAGGATTCCTGAATGGTTTTCAGTGAAACTGCGATAAAAGAAAAACATTGTATCTAAGGAAAGGGGTGAGGGATACAGGTGACTAAGACCTAAGTGAAAATTGAATATTGCTATAAAGCTGTTAAAAGACATATGCTTGTCTGCCAGAGATCCAATGCTTAAAACTATAGATTAATAGAAGGCTAAGACTCTTCTATAATCCTATTATATTTACTATAACTTATAAGTAGCAGATGAGAATTATCATGTTTGGCCCTAACCGGTTTGGTTCAGTGGATAGAGTGTTGGCCTGCAGACTAAAGAGTCCTAGGTTCAATTCGGTCAGGGGCATGTACCATGGTTGCAGGCACATACCCAATAGGGGGATGTGCAGGAGACAGGTGATTGATGTTTCTTTCTCGTCAATGTTTCTAACTCTCTATCCCTTTCCCTTCATCCTGTAAAAAATTAATAACATATATTTTTTAAAAGAAGAATTATCATGTTTGAACATAGCTCATGCATTTTTATAAAGTGAAAGTTTAAGTAAGATGTTGTGGAATCTCCAAAGTTAAAAATCCTAAAAACCTACCAAACAACTGACCACTTTGCCTCAGATCTCTGGGATTGTTACCATTCATTATATGGTAGAAATATCATATTTTTGTATCTGTTAGCCACCAAAAAAATCTTTGACATAGTATTTCACAGACATAATTAAGGATAGGTCCTTATATTCAACACTATTATTCTTGAAGAATGAAAGGTATACTAAGATAGCAAGTTATTATAGTGATCTCCTTTTTTCCTTTATGTATATTTCATGATCCTGGCCTAATTGTTAAATTAAATAGTTGAGACAAAATGAAAAATATATATGATAAATAAATAATATATGATACAGATTACAACAGAGTAGTCTATATGTATTCTGTCCAATATAATACCATACTTTCTAAGTAGCTCTATTAGCAATTTTGAGATCTATAGTACATTGGGGGAAATACCACAATCTAACTGAACAGGAGAAGGGAAATTTTCTTCGACATTTCTAAGGACTATCTCTTATTATATTAAGAAAATATAGCATCATTTTATTGGAACCAGCAAAAGTGATAAATATTTTGCTCAAAAACACAATCTCTGGTCCAGGAAAGGGTTTTATTGTTTAGCCTTTAGGAAAATACAAGTGACAGATTATAACTGTCAGTAAATACTGACTCTCTTTATGTCCCCCTACTTTTTCTATTCCCATTGGATAGAGAACTAATTAAACTCTGACTCCGGAATGTAAAAACAAAAAGCTTCATAACCATGTCAGTGCTTTTAGATTGCCCAACTGTTGTCATGGAGATCAGAATTCATTGAACTTGACATTATAATCTGCATTAGCTTCTCTGGTTAAATAGATGTAGTGTCAGAAAGCTGTATATCTAAAATTCTAATATTCACCTTGATTATTTGGTGTTTAATTTAGTTTGCTGTTTCTATTTATTGCTGCAGCATATTTCAGTGAGAGTATATATAGGGTGTTCCCCAAAAATATGTACACACAGTTTGAATAATTATAAAGTCAGTGTTTATTAAAAATACATTTCATTTTCAAAATTGAGCTATCAGCTTTTAAGCTGTGTATATATTTTTAATTATTTTTATTTTTCTGTATTGATTAAAGTATTATATATATGTCCTTATTCCCCATTGACCCCCTAACCTCTAACTCATGCCCTCACTACCCTGTCTATGTCCATTGGTTTGGCTTATATGCATGCATACATGTCCTTTGATTGATCAATCCCTTTTACCCACCCCTCCCCTACCTTCCCTCTGAAGTTTGATGGTCTAATCGATACCTCTCTGTCTTTGAATCTGTTTTTGTTCATCAGTTTTTGTTGTCCATTATATTCCACAAATGAATGAGAGCATATATTTATCTTTCTCTGACTGGCTTATTTTGCTTAGCATAATGCTCTCCAGGTCCATCCATGATGTTGCAAATGGTAAGAATTCCTTCTTTTTTACTACAGTGTAGTATTCTATTGTGTAGATATACCAAGTTTTCTGATCCACTTATTTGCTAATGGGCACTTAGACTGCTTCCAAATCTTAGCTCTGGTAAACTGTGTATATATTCTTTCTCATTGATGTTTCTAGAGTTTTGGGATATATTTCTAGAAGTGAGATCACTGGGTCAAATGGGAGTTCCATTTTTAGTTTTTTGAGAAAACTCCATACTGTTCTCCACAGTGGCTGCACCAGTCTGCATTCCCACCAGCAGTGCACAAGGGTTCCTTTTTCTCCTTATCCTTGCCAGCACTTGCCATTTGTTGATTTGTTGATGATAGCTATTCTGATAGGTATGAGACATATGCTGAAGCAATATCTTCACCGACACAGCTTCTAGGGCAATGGGAACTAAAGAGAAAATAAACAAAAGGGACTACATCAAAATAAAAAGCTTCTGTACAACAAAAGAAACCATCAACAAAACAACAAGAAAGCCTACTGTATGGGAGAACATATTTGCCAATGTTATCACCGATAAGAGTTTAATCTCCAACCTTTACAGGAAACTCATAATACCTAACAAAAGAATGATAAACAACCCAACAGACCTAAATAGATACTTTTCGAAAGAAGACATAAGGAAGGCCAGAGACATGAAAACATGCTCAAAGTCACTAATCATTTGAGAGATGCAAATCAAAATGACAATGCGATACCATCTCACACCTGTCAGAAAGTGTGTATATATTTTGGGGATACCCTGTGTATGTCAAACACATTAAATTGTCTATGATAATAAGACAGCAAATAATCTCTTTCTTGATATAGCCATTAAATCCAGGGATTCTAAACCAGAAATCCCTGGCATCAAAACAATATGTAGTTGAAGTACAAAACCAGCAGTGTGTGAAGGAAAAGTTATGAGACTATCTTTAACTAAGAGTTATTCATGCTTGAGATCATTTGTTTATTTTTTTATGTTTCCTTCTTAAGCTAAATTCAACATCCAAATCATACTCTGTTTCCAATCTATTTCTGGAAGTTTCAGTGGGAGAGCTTTAGCATCCCAGTACTTCTGAGATTACTTTTGACAAGTGCTTCCAAGCACACCTTCCCAAGGACATTGGGTCCGTTAAGCCATCAGCTAAGGGATCCACAAGGGTAGTGTACTTGACTCTGGAATCTCAGTACACTTGTCTGTGAAATCTATTCATTAAGGACCTTTACCTTCCACCCCAATCAACATCATGACTCTTCTTCTTTATAGTTGTTTTTTTGTTGTTGCTATTTTTGTTTGTTTGTTTGTTTGTTTGTTTGTTTGTTTGTTTGTTTTTTAGAGAGGAGGGGCATTACACTCTTTCTGCATTCAGATAAAAAAGTTTTAACATAATATGTTTCTTTCAAAGATGCTTAGTTGAGCTAAGCTATATTTCCATTACACAAGCTTATGATGCCTTGGTTTTCCAAAGGAAAGGCATATTTAAAAGCCATTTCCAATTGGTTGACTATGACTGTCCATTGGTCTATTTCTGTATCCAGCTCTCTGTCCTCACTGTGAAACTGTGTCAGATTATTTTTCTTCACATGATTACCCTTCATTTTTTATTTCTGCCTAGATGTATAAGTTCTAAGTCCTTCCTGCTTACTTTCTCCTTCGGGAAGTACAAGAAACTTTTCTATTTCTTACTCTTTTCTATACCTGCCAATTTCTGAATAGAAAGACAGGATGTCACATTTCAAATACAAGCCCAACTTTAGAGCAAAAGCACCCCAGCATCCCAGGCCATAGTATTTTAAGCTTTAAATTATTTTCAGTGGCACCTTACCTAAATACAAGTTCATTTGGCTCATAATTTACATTATACCCCTTCAAAAAACATTAATAGCATTTCAATGTAAGTGGTGCTTAAAGCTTCAATGATTACGTTGGTTGTTCTGTCATATATTGGTATGTTTGCATCGTCAATATTAATTACTAATAACAAAGATGGGGAATTATAAGAACAGAGAAAGGCTGATTAAAATTAATGTTACTAAAATTTTAAATTATGGTCTTTCACTCCAGTAGCAACTTTTGGAAATGCTAGAGGTTCCAGGAAATAGCCAATAAGAGTTTCAGAAGCATGGACATTGATTTTAACAGAATTCGCAGCAATTTCTTCTGAAATAGTGGGACTATTCCCTAATCTGCTTAGTATGTAGGGATATTGTTTTATGCAAAGATTGGGACATATTTTGGCTACTGATTGCATGGAGCTATGGGTTGCAAATGACTCTAAGCCTCCACAAGGAAGAGCCTCAATATGTGGTCCCTGATCAGTGGCACCAGCATCAGCAAGGCCCTGCCTAGAAATGCAGATTCTCTTATGCAACTTCTGATCTACTAAATCGGAGACTCTGAGATAGGGCCTGGCAATCTATGTTTCAACAAGCAGCCCAGGTGAGTCTCATCCATGCTAAGTTTCCAGAACCATGTTTAACCCATTCATTATTATTAATGGTGAACAACACCAGAGGTTAGTCCTTGGTCCTTGGGTTTGGCTAAGACATAATTCAGATCCATGACTCAAATTTTATTTAGAAAGTCACAGATGTAGAAGAAGTGAACCATGGAAGAAGGGATGCAGCTGGGCTATGTGAACTAAGCAAACAAGTTGAAGAGACCAAAGAAGGGCTCTTGGATCTTAAGAGAAAGAAGGCAAAGAAAATGTGCCTGAATGCAAGCCCCAATAAAATACCAGTGGCATATTTCACAGACCTCGAACAAACTCTCCAAAAATTCATATGGAATAAAAAATAAACTGAATAGCCGCAGCAATTTTGAGAAAAAAAAAAGTTGGAGGGATCACAATACCAGATATCAAAGGCACTGTTCTCAAAACTGCCTAGTACTGGCACAAGAACAGACTTACAAACCAATTGAACAGAACAAAGAATCAAGAAATCAACACAAACCATTATGCTCAAATAGTATTTGATAAAGAAGGCAAAAGCATACAATGGAGTCAAGACAGTCACTTCAATAAATAGTGCTCGGAAAACTGAACAGATACACGCCAAAAAAAATAAATAAATAACACTAGACCACCAATTTATACCACACACAAAAGTAAACTCAAAATTCATAAACATAAAATGGGAAACCATAAAAATCTTAGAAGAATCCACAGGCAGCAAAATATCATACAGGAGGAATCCAAGATGGCAGCATAGGTAAACAGCTACACCGCTGCCTCACACAACAATTTCAAAACTACAGCTAAAAGACAGAACGGACATCATCCAGAACCACAGGAAAGCTGGCTGAGTGAAAATTCTACAACTAGAAGGAAAGAGAGGGGCTCACGGAGACCCAGAGAAGTTGCAAAAAGCTGAGGTGCAGAGATGCGCGTGTGGAGAGAGCAGGTGCCAGAGTGCCTGGCTGGTTTCTCTGGCAGGAGGGAGACGGAGACTCCTAGCTGCAGTGAACCACTTATCCTACGGCACTAAACCCCACCTCTGACAGGGACTCATACAGGGAGAGTTCGGACTGTGAAGAGGGAGAAGTGCATGGAGATCTGGGGGAGACGCGAAAGGGCAGAAGTCTGGTGGCACACACAGCACTGCATGCAGAGGACCGACTACTGGTTGTGCTACTGGCTTTTGCAAGTGGGCGGGGTACAGAGCCTCCCAATTGTACCACTTCTAGCTCCACTGAACTCCAGTTTTGGGCGAAACCCTGGGGACCCAGACTCATATGGTCCCCGAGCGCAAGGGACCCGGAAAGGTAGAGATCTAGAGGCACTGCAAGAGCACGCGTGCACAGGAACCCCTCCAGCGATTACCCAGTCATGTGAGATCCAAGGGCCATGGAGGGTGGGGCCAACTGGAAGGCAAGGCGGTCAGTTAAGCCCTGAAACTCCACCCTTCCCAGCTCAACAGAGAGGCTTTTGCAGTTTTGCAAGTCTTGTATCATAAGGCTGAATCCAACACAGAAGTTCTCCTGACATAGTGAAAATGTGAAGACAAGGGAAGAGATCACAAACAAAAGAAATGGAGGAAAACAAAAGACTGGATATAAAGTTCAAAACCACGGTTATAAGGCTTTTCAAGAATATCCTAGAAAAGATGAATAAAGTTAGCAAGACCCTAGAGGAGATGAAAAAGAACCAACTAGAGATGCAAAAGGACCAACTAGAGATGCAAAAGGACCAACTAGAAATTAAACATACACTGACTGAAATAAAAAATATTATTCAGAGACCTAACAGCAGACTAGAGGAAGGCAAGAATCAAGTCAAAAATTTGAAATATAAAGAATCAGAAAACACTCAACTGGATAAGCAAGAAGAAAAAAGAATTAAAAAATGTGAAGATAATGTAAGGAGCCTCTGAGACAGCTTCAAGCGTACCAACATCAGAATTGTGAGGGTGCCAGAAGAAGAGAGAGAGCAAGATACTGAAAACCTATTTAAAGAAATAATGACTGAAAACTTCCCACATCTAGTAAAAGAAATAGACTTACAAGTCCAGGAAGCACACAGAACCCCATATAAAAGGAATCCAAAGAGGACCATACCAAGACACATCATAATTAAAATACCAAGAGCAAAAGACAGAGAATATTAAAAGCAGCAAGAGAAAAACAGTTCATTACCTACAAGGGAGCATCCATACGATTGTCAGCTGATTTCTCAACAGAAACTATGCAGGCCAGATGGGAGTGGCAAGAAATATTCAATGTGATGAATAGCAAGAACCTACAACCAAGAATACTCTATCCAGCAAAGCTATCATTCAGAATTGAAGGTCAGATAAAGAGCTTCACAGATAAGAAAAAGCTAAAGGAGTTCATCAACTCCAAACCAGTATTATATGAAATGCTGAAAGGTATTCTTTAAGAAGAGAAAGAAGAAAAAGGTAAAAGAAAAAATTATGAACAAGAAATACATATCAACAAGTGAATCTAAAATTAAGTGAATTAAAAATTTGATCAACAGAATAAACTGGTGAATATAATAGATTCAGGAGCACATAAAGGGTGTGGACTGATAATTCTCAGGGGGAAAGTGGTGAGGGGAGTGCAGAGAGAGACTTGACAAAAATCATACACCTGTGGATGAGGTCAATGGGGGAGAGGTAAGGGTAGAGGGAGGGATGGAAGCTGGGTGGAGGGGAGCTATGGAGGGGGAAAAAGATAAACAAATGTAATAGCCTGAATAATAAAGATTTAATTAAAAAAATATATATATCATACATATATCATAGCAATGTCTTATGTCTTTACTGATACAGCTCCTTGGGCAATGGAAATTAAAGAGAAAAAATTTGACTATATCAAAAGAAGAACTTTCTGCCCAGTAAAAGAAACCATCAACAAAACAACAAGAAAACCCACTGCATGGGAGAATATATTTTTCAATGTTCTAGCTAATAAGGACTTAATCTCCAAAATTTATAGGGAACTCATAAAACTTAACAAAAGGAAGATAAACAAACTAATCAAAGAATAAACCTAACTAAGGAGATAAAAGACCTATATGCAGAAAACTATAGGACACTGAAAAAAGAGATCTAGGAAGACATAAACAGATGGAAGAGCATACCATGTTCATGGATTGGGAGAATCAACATCATTAAAATGTCCATACTACCCAAAGAAATCTATAGATTCAATGCACTACCCATTAAAATACCAACAACATATTTCATAGACCTAGAAAGAACTCTCCAAAGATTCATTTGGAACAAAAAAAGACCCCGAATAATCACAGATCCTGAGAAAGAAGAATAAAGTAGGTGGGATCTCAATACGAGATTTCAAGCTATATTACAAAGCAACTGTTCTCAAAACTGTTCTTGGTATTGGCACAAGAACATTTAGACCAATGGAATATAATAGAGAATCCAGATATCCACCCAAACCACTATGCTCAATTAATATTTGACAAAGGAGGCATGAACATACAATGGAGTCAAGACATCCTCTTCAATAAATGGTGTTGGGAAAATTGGACAGATACATGCAAAAAAATGAATTTAGACCACCAACTTACACCATACACAAAAAATAAATTCCAAATGGATACAGGACTTAAACATAAGATGGGAAGCCATAAAAATACTAGAGGAATCCAAGGTAGCACAATCTCAGACATATGCCGAAAGAACTTCACTGATACTGCTCCAAGGGCAATGGAAGCTAAAGAAAAAATAAACAAATGGGACTACATCAAAATAAAAAGCTTTTTCATAGCAAAAGAAATCATTAACAAACAAGAAAGCCCACTGTATGGGAGAACATATTTGCAAATGTTATCACTGATAAAGGTTTAATCTCCAACATCTACAGCCAACTTATACAACTTAATAAAAGGAAGATAAATGATCCAATAAAAAAATGGGCAACAGACCTAAATAGAACCTTTTAGAAAGATGACAGAAGGAAGGCCAAGAGACACATGAAAATATACTCAAAGTCACTAATTATCTGACAGATGCAAATCAAAACGACAATATGATACCATCTCACACCTGTCAGAATAGCAATCATCAACAAATCAACAAACAATTGTTGGCGAGGATATGGAGAAAAAAGAACTCTCATGCACTGCTGGTGGGAATGCAGACTGGTGCAGCCACTGTGGAGAACAGTATGGAGTTTCCTCACAAAACTAAAAATGGAATTCCCATTTTACCCAGCAATCCTACTCTTAGGAATATATCCTAAGAAATCACAAACACCAATCAGAAAGGATTTATGCACCCCTATGTTCATAACAGCACAATTTACAATAGCTACAATTTGGAAACAGCCTAGGTGCCTGTCAGCAGATGAGTGGATCAGAAAACTATGGTATATCTACACAATGGAATTTTATGCTGCCATTAAAAAGAAGGAATTCTTACCATTTCCAGCAACCTGGATAGAACTGGAGAGCCTCATGCTAAGTGAAATAAGCCAGTCAATGAAGGAGAAACACCACATGATGTCACTCATTTGTGGATAGTAAAGAACATTATAAACAGATGAACAAAAGGATAGATACAGAGGAAGTAAAGCATCAAACAGACAGTGAAATTTCAGCAGGAAGGTTAAGGAGAGGCGGGGTGGATAAGAGATCAACCAAAGGACTTGTATGCATGCATATAAGCATAACCAATGAACACAAGACCCTGGGGGGTTAGGGTATACCTGGGAGGGGGAGGCAATGGCAAGATATGTATACATGTAACTCATTAATAAAATTTTTTAAATGGGCAACGGACATAAATAGATACTTTTTGAAAGTGGACATACAGAAGGCCAAGAGACATATGGAAACATGCTCAAAATCATTAATCATAGGAGAGATGCAAATCAAAATGACAATGAGGTACCATCTCACACCTGTAAGAATGGCTGTCATCAACAAATCAACAAACAACAAGTGCTGGTGAGGATTTGGAGAATCCAAACATGCACTGCTGGTGGGAATGCAGACTGGTGCAGCCACTGTGGAAAACACTAAGGAGTTTCCTCAAAAAATTAATAATGAAACTCCTATTTGACCCAGTGATCCCACTTCTAGGAATATATCCTAGGAAATCAGAAATACCAATCAGAAAGGATACATGGATCCCTATGTTCATAGCAGCACAATTTACCATAGCTAAGATTTGGAAACAGCCTAAGTGCCCATCAGCAGATGAGTGTATTAAAAAACAGTGATACATCTACACAATGGAATACTATGCTGTTTTTAAAAAGAAAGAACTTTTACCATTTGCAACAGCATGGATGGACCTGGAGAGCATTATACTAAGCTAAATAAGCCAGTCACATGATCTCACTCAATTGTGGAATATTATGGACAACATAAACCAATGAACAAAAATAGATCCAGAGACAGGGAAGCATAGGACAGATGATCAAACTCCAGAGGGAGGGCAAGGGGGATGGGGGTGTAACAGATAACCCAAAGGACTTGTATGCATGCAAATAAGCATAACCAATGGACACAGACAGTAAGGGAGGTGAGGGCATGTGCTGGTGGGAGGGGGTGGCCTGGGAGAGGTTAATGGGGGAAAAAAGAAGACATATGTAATACTATATGCAATGAAGTGTTCTTTTAAACAATAAAAAGTCTTAATAAAAAGAAGAAGAAATAAAACCCACTTGGGGGAAGGAGTGGAGGAAAGGCACTGGAGAGAGAGAGAGAGAGAGAGAGAGAGAGAGAGAGAGAGAGAGAGAGAGAGATCCTGAGAAAAGAAGGGGGGAAATTGTGTGCAAGCTACAGAGAGAGAGCACCCCTGAGTCCTTTGTCTTGAGGGCTTTTATTTGCTTTCCAAAGGTGGAGACCCTAGGGGAGGTCCAAAGGGAAGATTCCTATATTATAATCATCAGCTTTCCAGGTGTGTCCTTTCAGGACTCTGGTTTCTATTGATTGGTCAGCACCAGGGCAGTGGGTCATGAGCTGTCACAGTTGGTCCTGATGTTAGCCATGGCATAGTTTCATCTGATTTTGCTGCTTTCCTAGGCCTGGAGCGTAAACACAATTGAGGCCTAGATGTTATCTTTAGTTTGACCAAAACTCGGTTGCTCTGGTTAATAGACCTGAGTCTTTTTTCCTAAGATAATTTGATGTGAGTCAGAACCTCATTGTCCTGAGGGCTTAATGTTTAAGGGAGTGGTAGTGCAAGGTTATGGCAGCCTTACAGTGAGTTTACATGTAGCATTGGAATTGGTAAAAATTGATACATCTTCCTGGTAAAGAACATATTTTACATTTTTTCATACAAAATGTTGGACTGACATACAGCACTCCTATTAATAGCCCTCCTCTGTGTGAATGCTTGTCCCTAAGATTTGTACTCAGGTACTGCTTCTCTCAGGCTCACCCCTGACTAATTGAAAACCTAAATCACCCATAAGAGGAAAATTTTAGCAGGAACTTATTGTTCCCAAGTTGAATTATAAACTGGTTTTGACCTTCCCCACATGCATCAAATTCTGCTTGTATGCACAGAATAGTTGTTATGGGTCAACTAGGACAATGATCATTATAATTCAATTGTTAATGATAAGAGCAATCCATAAGGATGATAGTATAATAATTACAATATGCATTAAAAAACATACTGGCAATAGACTAATGGCTAACCTATGGTCTGGCTCAATTACCAAGAAGAGTAATAAAGGCAGGAGTGGGCTATATGGATTGACAGTATCTGTGTTGCAGTGTGCCTCCATCTTACAAAGGACGCCTCAAGAAGTCAAATTATGGAGTCATTTATTGAAAGCTGGCAGCTGCCGAGACCTGTTTGGCTCAGTGGATAGAGCGTCGGCTTCCGGACTGAAAGGTCTCAGGTTCGATTCTGGTTGGGGCATGTACCTTGCTTGTGGGCACATCTCCACTGTGGGGGGTGCAGGAGGCGGCTGATCGATGTCTCTCTCTCTCTCATCGATGTTTCTGACTTTCTATCTCTCTCACTTCCTCTCTGTAAAAAATCAATAAAATATATTAAAAAAAAAAAAGCCGGCAGCATACGAGGGAGCAATTCAGCACTCCAAATCACCCAGCCCTGACAAGCTGGCCACATCTGGCTTATATTGGCAGAATATCACAAAGGTATTACATCTTTGGATCTGGAATGAGGAACCTGTTTCGTGCAAAGCTTTTAAAGAAGCGAAATTAAGCAAGTTAGTTATCTAAAGTATCTACAAATCACTGAATCAACAGAAACACATTATCTGGGACTACTGGGACAATTTAGAATAATTGTGCTGTCCAAATTCTGGTACCACTGAGTCAACCAGAATGTAGCTACTGAGGCAATTTAAGGTCTGTTCTTATTCTGGGACCACTGTGTCAACCTAAACTCATCTGTAGCTACTAAGACAATTTAGGATAATTGAGCTGCCCTGGCTCCCAGAAGAATGTGCTTCCATGACCAGTGAGATCACAATTTGGGCTATTCAAACCATCATCAATGGAGTATTGGGATAGCATACATCCGTTCAGAAAATCAAAATAACTTCCTATTGTTTTAGCAAACAAATAAGTACAGAAGCCAAACAGCAGTTTCTACCTGAGATGACTGCTACCATACTTCATCTGCAGATTGGTTTATTTGTATTTGCATTTATATGGGATGAAATAGGTTGAAGATTAAGTTAACTGATTAACAATTGACCATAGGGTTTTGCCTTAGAAAACCAAAGGTACCCTTACTGATTTTATAAGAGTTTCTAGGTCTTAGATATAGCAACGAATTAGAGGAATCGTGTGTCTGACTGAGTATTGACCTTTGGCAATGGAAAGAATTTTCACCTCAACTACACCGGATCAGTTCATTTGTAAATGCAACTTCTTCAGCTCAAGCTCAAATGTCTGAACCTTGCCTGACAATAATTAATCACAAAGACATACAGCAACATGAGAGATCTGGTCAATAATCCTAGATTTCAACAAGAGGATTCTAAGAAAAAATTACTTGGAAATAACTTCATCCACATCCACACTGAAGTTAAGATGTTCCTCCTCTTTAGCAATGCACAGAGAGGGCCACCTGAAACATATTTTGTAACTATAAACTGTTGGCACAGATAGATGCACATGTGCCCATGTGAGCATAACTGATTTTTATTCTCTTGAAAATTAGATTTCTCTGTCCAGTACTATGTATAAACCTAAGGGGCAGAAATAATAATCATGTTCTGTTAACCATGACTCTTCTGTTCTGAGTAGAGAAAGCATATTCTAGCCTGGCTGAGAGCTATATGCCCTGGGACATGGGAGTTAACATGGGAATGTGGTCCATTCATCTGAGAATTGCCTATCATCACAGAAGATTAATAACCTTGTTGCTGAAACAATCTGGTCCCTGAGGTGCGCACCAGCCCCTATTGCCTCTAACTGGTAACCATTACACCTTGCCTACATCTTCATGCCTGTAATTCCTATTTTCCAGTGTAATCTTCGTCCTTCTACCCAATATGAGCAGCTGCCTTATAGGGAAGGATAGAGCAGATTTTCATGGCTGACCTGCTGCTCTTCCATACTGCCAGCATTATTGGAATAAATGCTCATGTATGATTCAGCCCTGTCACTACTTAATTGGCTCAAGTAGTGACAGATAACCTGGACCCATTGGTTGTCCAGTTTCATCTTCAGTTAAAAAATTATTTCGCTTATATTTTACATAACCTCTTACTTTGTATCTTTAGTTGTTCATTTGTTTTAATCCTCCATGATTTCCTTCTCTGGCTTTGGCTTTTTGTTCAGTTTATGAGTAGCTTGTGTTTAGTCTGATGCACTGCACTCCTGGTAGCCTGCCTCCTCAGCTTAGCATCTACCCACCCACATCATTATTGGGAGTTATTAGCCCTATAGAAAACTGTGTGGGACATAATAAGATTCTGTCATTCTACCTACCTCCCAGGCCTTCAAAAATTTATCTTTTTAAAATCTACACCAATATATATGATCTGTCTATCATTTTTATTGGATAGATTGAAAAGTAGTTAGGTAGGTAAGTAGAAAAAATATATTTTATATTTGTATTATATATATACATATATATGTGTGTGTGTGTGTGTGTGTTAAACTTTCACATTTTTATAATTTCTGTATTCAAAGTCTATCAAGAACTAGAGGAATAGATCAAGAAAAAATATTTAGACATAAACTGAACTCAGCAGTACTATATTCTCTGAAAGTTTGACTCATTCTAGCCAAGACAGAAGCAGATGATAAAGACTCTGAAGGACTTTGTAGTGTTTATGCAGGAAGGTTCTTTTACAAATACTAATTAGAGCTTCTTATTGTGAGGCGACTTCCACAACCAGTTGCAAATGACCACGGAGGCTGCTAAGTTGGTAATAAACAAGCAAGGATTTATTGAGCTGGCTAGCCAGCGACAGCCTCCAGGGCATCACATGCAGGTGGAGTCCACACACTCACGACTGCGCTGTCTCAGGGGTATGCAGACCTTTTAAAAATCCAAACCACATTTTTTTTCCTTGTTCTAAACTCTGCAAACAGCCACGGAGGGGGCCAGTGGGTTTCAGTGGGCCACAAAGGTTCCTGTGGACTGCTCCTTACCTCCCAACCACCCCCTGCTAGACATTCAGATGTGGACCTATCTTGTGAAAGCAAATTGTAAAAGTAAATTGTAAAACTGAGCAAAGTTAATCATCTCTAAAGGTTGTCTTCAGTCTCAACTCCTGGAGCCACTGAGTCAACAGGAACCAATCTCTTATGGTTCTGGTCCTCAGTCACAGGAGAATAAACTTTGTGATGTGGGATGGATTTATGTGAGCTTCCAGGTCAAAAAGCAGTTTTTTACCTGAGATGAATGTTCTTAAGGTCCTATTTCACTTCTCATGGACCACATTATGCTGATCCACAGAGACCAGTTGGAATCCATATTACTCTAAGCATTATCTTCATGTGATCTTTTTTATTTTATTGATTTTTTTACAGAGAAAGATAGTGAGAAATATCGATCAGCTGCCTCCTGCACACCCTGTACCGGGGATGTACCCACAACTGAGGTACATGCCCCTGACCAGAATCGAACCTGGGACCCTTCAGTCCTCAGGCCAACGCATTATCCACTGAACCAAACCGGTTTCGACTTCATGAGATCTTTTGTCTAGCACCCAGCCAAAATGAAGAAATGTAAATAGGGGGAGGGGACAGTAATGAGGCAGGTGAAGAATTTAAAATAAATAATTAAATAATATTTTAAGTGATAGAGTGAAAGCTACAACTACAGAAAAAAATACTACTCTCCCATTTTTATTTTGTTTCTTTCCCTCAATAAATCTGTGCATTAACAAGCAGACAATTAATAGCTGCCAATAGTCTACAGAGGACTAAAGTTTTTTTGTTAAAAATCTTCACTGTTAGTTGCATATGAATTGCCAAAAATCTATAGAATTTTTCTTTTCTTTATTCACTATTATGTTTGAAACATCTTATTCGTGTAACATTCATACATCACATTTTCCAAGTCTAAGCATATGATAGGACTAATTTTACTTTATTGTTTCATATATGTAATAACAATATACTCACATGAGTGGATCTTATCCATCCCAATGGCTTTAAATAGTAGGTGCTGATCAATACAAAATCTATTGTACCAGCCCCTACCATTCCTTGAGACACCAGGTAACAGTTTCATAAAATCTTGTGCCGTGATAAACAGCAATCTCCAGCCTTTTCCTTCTATATTTAATACCCACAGCCAGGCTGCTAATCCAAGTCACAAATTTTAGTGTTTTCTTATAGTAGCACCCCCCCTCCACTTCTGATATAAACCTCTACTGTAATAAATAAGCACTGAATTTCAGGGTTTAACAGAGTACAAAAGTATTTCCCAATCAAGTAGCAATTCTACTAGTACACTTATGCTCCTCGCTTTCCTTCACATAGTGAATCAAGCACTCAGGTTACTTCCGTGTTATGGCTCTCTGTCTCCTAGACCTTACAGTTCTCCGCCTCAATCTGGTGGATATGTTACAGGATTCCAGGGCAGAGGAACAGGGAAACTGAGACAGGAAAGTTAAAACAAGGCCAAACAGTGTGCAATTTGCAACTGGTAACTAACAAGCCATTATCTTCCCCAGCCAAGGATACAGAGGAATGGTTTAAAACACACACACACACACACACACACACACACACACACACCCCGAAACAAAACAACAAAAGAAAAAACCTCCCTAATGAGAGCATGCAGAAAGGCAGGGAGCAAAGGGCCATTATACTCCCTGAGCAGAGAAGCCAGCAATCTCAAAATAAAGTTGTCAGGTGCTTTTCATGAATTCTGGGAAGGTCACAAGAAAATTAATAAAGGGACCTTGAGAATTAATCTATACCAAAATAGTCAGCAGAGGAATTTTAAAGCCTACAGTCAGGAAGATATATGATGCCTCAGACCCCCACCCAACTTGCTCTTCAGATCAGCTGAGAATCCATCTGTGCTTCATAAGCCTCATGTACAGGTTTGCCGGCTTTGCTTTGTGTTTTCAATAAAGGTGCATGCTTTAATAAATCGACTTTTCACAAAGCAGTCAAAGTCTCTCATACAAACTCATTTATATGACAAGATAAGGATTGTGGTTGGGGAGAGCCTTCTCCCACTGACTCACCCGGTTGTCTAGTGACACCTCTCTGCTGTCAGTGAGAGATGCCTGTAACAGATAGACAAGGGGTATGAGAACTATGTATCTGAGGACAAAGCTCACCTTTATAACTTCTATTAATCTTACATAATAAAAGCCTAACATGCTAAGTGTCCAGTTGGCCATTCAACCAATCAAACAATAATATGCTGATGATATGCTAAGAATGTTCAACTACTTGTTATGATGTGCACTGACCACCAGAGGGATGATCCTCCAACCAGCAGGTGAGTTTGCTGCTGGGATCCACCTGTTTGGGACTGAGCGAGACAGGCCAGACATGCCCTGGAGCCCTCCCTCGGCCAGTTTCAGGCCAGGCCAAGGAACCACACTGGTGCACGAATTTGTGCACTGGACCTGTAATTGTTGATAATAGCATAAAGCATGATGTCACATTATTATTTTTATGGTAGGCTCACGTTCTATTAACATGTTTATGTTTAATCCTATTTGCTATCATTGTTACTTTTCTTTTTGAGAAATAACAAGTTAAACATTAGTATCTCAGTCTTGGCCTTTCTCTACTGCTGTTAGGGTTCAAAATATCTGGAGAAGGGGCTGCTGTAAATTAATGAAGAGATTAGAAATATAATATAAATTTATAATCCATGGGGGAGTCAGAGTTTAGCTGTAGGAACCAAAGTGTCTCTGTCTCAGGACCCCTAGACTCTTTATTAACACAAATTGTCCTAAAGCAAAGTAGATTTACATATCAAAGGCCAAGGTTTAGAATAAAGAGGCATTGTTGGATTGGGGGAACTGAAGGCTGTTAAGGTGTTTGGCCAGCAGGAAGTAATAACATGTAGCCCTCAGCTGTCTGGTGACAGGCAATAATATATGCACATCTTTAGGGGTGGGGAAATGCCCTTCAGCAATTTCAGTAGGTAGTAACATGTATTCATCCCTGCTGAATAAGCCCCACATTCCATCAACCTTTTGATGAAACTTCTTGCATTTATGACATGCTGGAATTAGATTCTAGCACATTAGGCTGTCAGGTTTGCCTCCTAACAATCTAAACTGGCACATTAAGTATTTCTAGGTCATAAAGAAAAGCTCTTCCCAATACTGGATTTTCCCATATGCTCTTCATTTGCCTCTGCCTTACGTCAACATCAGCCCCAACCTAAGACCCTTATTTCCGGAAATGTTTTTTACATTTACTTTTTACTAAAATTTGGCAACTTACCTACGTACCTAATGCCCAGCTTTTCTTATCCTACACTCTCTTTTTGCACTACATAAAATTCTGTGACTCACCACTACTTTCCCTGGCTTTCTGCCTTTCATATATTTTTAAACTTTGATATCTTTATGTCAGAGTTCTGCTCAAGGTCAGTCCATCTCATTATAAAAAATCAGAGATGATAGCCCTTCTTCAAACCACTCACTCATGATCAATACCCTTTCTATAATAATTCATATGCTCTTCCATTTGGCAACTTCTGAGAGTATCTGACTTATCAAGAAAACATCAATTTGTATCATCCCATTTACACTAGAATAAAAGTTTTTATCATATATGGAGAATGGAACTTAAAGAAATTGGTAATCAGAAAGCTAAAGAATACCACTAAAGAAGAAAGAAACCTAAACACCTAAATTTGCTACTGTGCCTTTGGACCATAAGTTATATTTCAGATCTCATGTACTCCAATGGTGACACCGTGAGATTAATAGCTTTGTGAGGCATTACATCCTTACAAGTAAATTGCCTCCCCTTCCAATGATCTAGATGAGTATTCCCTGAGTCTTTCAGTGCCTATTGTTTTTACTGGCGTGTTTCAGAGAACTCTTTAAAGAAATGCAAACTGGATCAAATACAGTTCCAAAGGCGTCAGCTCTGGGGGAAAAGTACAGAATCCAAGCATACGTAAAGATTTTAGAGGCCCTGCGGCCCATCTCTTAGATTTTACAGAGAAAATCTAGAATTTTGCCACCCAGACTATGGCCCACAAACAGCAGGTGGACTCTGTTAAAAATGTAGGATGCCAAGCTCCACTCCTTATCTGATGAAAAGGAATTCACATTTTCACAAGAGCCATGATTATGTATAAGCATAATAAAGTCTATAAAACACTGGCCTATAGACCAATTCTAGACTGGCAGCTGGTATCGGAGATGGTCAGGACTCAGGCATTATGTCTTGCAGTCCAGGACATTTCCCTCATGGCCCACTGTCCCCAGGGCTGGCTCCTGGGTCTTCATTTTCTACCACAGTGGGTTTGTGCAACCTCTGTGATTACTGGCCGGCTTCCTGATGTGAGTGAGACCATGACTTTGAGAGAAGCTGAAATCACACACTGACCACAACTTGGCTAAAAGAAAGGAGTGGACTTCCCCAGTGCTTATCCACTCAGCTCCTGAGGTCCAGGATACATGACTCTTTCCCTAAGATGAATTCTATCTGTTTACAGGGCCTTCCCTAATGGAACCAAAATAATTAATGGCTGGATGTGAGCAAAAAAGCAGGCAATGCCTTGAGGGAAAAATCCCGCTGAGAGACAACGTAATTTAAAGAGTTCTTATCAGGAAAAGGAGGCAGGTCAAAAATTAGTCTCTAGTGCACACAGAAATGAGTAAATATAGGTATCAAATTGGTTAGAAATAAATAAGGATTCATAGACACATTCAATGGATGAATTGACATTAAAATCTAATTTTAAAGTTAGATTGAACAGGACTGGGAACCACTTTTGTTCTCTGAGATGTTCCAAATAAGCCACTTACACCAAACAAAAAACTGTGAGTTTAGTGCTGATATCAGAGTTGATGAGTATACTACCTGTTTCTGAGACCGTGACAATAGATTGTACTCTCTACTTTGATTGGGGTCACCCATTGGTGGTCCTTGGTTGCAGGCCTGAGATAACAGCAAGGAGAGTTACACTGTTCAAGATCTGGCGGACTTTTCCTATTATGCCTTTCCCATCCTTATCGACTATTGTTTGGCATCACAAAAGAGGCAAAACTCTTTATGTATCTGGCATCAGTAAAGTTCTATCAGAAAAGGGGCATGGTTTAAACCTCTTCTGTTTTAACAACCTCATTGACCACACACTGTGTACAGATGTAAAGGGATTCCAAGACAACTTTTTCTGCAGAATTTTTTCTCAGACTAAAATATTCTATATACTGAAAATATTATGGAATTTAAATATTTTAAGCATTTAAACAAGCAACCAAATTAGACATGACTTTTCCTCATGAGTTTAATATTCTATTATTTTTATTGAATTTATTGGAGTTACATTGGTTAATAAAATTATATGGGTTTACAGTGTACAATTCTATAATCAATCATTTGTATATTGTATTGTGTGCTCACCACCCAAAATGTTGTCTCCTTCTATTTATCCCCCCTTTAACCTCTTCTACATTCCCTGCCCTCCTTTGCCTCTGGCAATTATCATACTTATGTCTGTGTCTATGCGTTCTATGAGTTGATTTTGTTTTATTTTTGCTTAATCCCTTCACCCTTTTTACCCAGACCTCTAACACCCACCCACCCCACAGCTGTCAGTCAGTTTTCTGTATCCATGAGTCTGTTTGTATTTTGTTTGCTTCTAACACTTGTTCATTCTATACTCAGCTGAGCTGGTATAAGACCATTTTTTCTCATCTCAACAATGCATAGATGTTTTATTGCTCCACCCATCCAGAGTAGTTTTAAATACAGTAGAGAAGGAAATTGTATATTCTTATCAACTAATGTGCATACTGTTTGTAACCATATGTCATGTGTCTAAGCATTAAATTGAAGTTACTTTTTAAGTTGCTTTTGCAGAAGCACTATTTTTTTTAATTCTCTTTAGAGTAAGCCAGATTCTAGGGTTGTTGTTTTTTTAATTAAAAATAAAATTTTTCAGCTCATTCCTTTTTAAATTACCCTTAAACAATAACAAAGGATCTTGTTTTTCACTCAGTTACCCCAGGAGCTTAACATTAGATTTAAGATTTCTTGTAGAACGCTTCTCTCTCACTCAGGTTTTAAACAGTACAAAATTCACAAACCATTCAATGAAACTGAAGCTTTTACTTAATTGTTTATTTACAGTGAAGCTTTTTTTCTATAACAGCTAAAGACTTGAAAATTGTTCAAAATGACTTCCTTTATAATTTCAAACCCCAAATAATTGCTTTTTTTGTCTTCCAAATGTGTTTCAAAATTGGCTATGTGTTGATGTGTTGAGTGGAGTCAGAGTACTGACTGTAGCAAAATTGACTAGACCTTTGCATAAACACATGATTTTTGTAATTAGAAATCTAATTCCACTTTCCCCTTGTCATTATCCATCAGTAGCAATACATTTTTATCACTTTATAACTTTTGTCCCAAGATATGTGGCCTCTATCTCAATTTATTTTTACTGATAAAATGTTTTTATTTTTCCTTCATGCTAAAGTCTAATTAGTGTTATTTCTTTCCTTGAAAAAAAAATCTATTTCTAAGAACCCTTGTCATATGCCAGGTGACTCTTTGCTCCAGCTCCATAATCTAGTTTTCTGGCAATCTATTAGTGACAGTCCTGGCACGCTCTTTTTCATGTGCTCAAGCCCTCCTTTGATCATTGCTCTTGAAAATCTTAGCCCCTTCAATTATGCTGCTCTCTTTGTGGAACAAAGTCATGTTGCACATCTCAGTCATATTTTATCAAAGCATAGAGTACCTGACTTGTGCCTTCCTCCATCCCTTATTGATTATTTTTTTCACATAGCAAAAGAGGTAACATCTTTTGATGTGCCTGGTTTCAATAAATTCTATCAGGAAAAGGGCATAGTTGAAGTCTTCTCTTAAGTTTTAGTACCATGATCTGAGTAGTTTGTGTCCTTGGTAGCACTGCTCAAGGATCTACCTGATTTTCAAGAGAGCTTATTGAATAACTCAAAGCGATGTCAATTTAAGTGTCAAAATACCATACTGTGGTAGTTTATTATGGAAGCGTTTATTTTCCCTTTCAGTGTCTCACAAAACAATCTCTTCTGTCAAGGTGAAAAAATATTTTCAGAGAAAGTAATCATATAATGCACAGAAGCACTGGCTTTAAGTAAGCTTTAGTCACATGTAATTAGGTAAGCTACAAATACATTCTATTGTTTGCACCACAGCATTGGAAGTGAAGATCCAACTGCTCATAGCAAATGGACAGATGTAATTTTCCACCACTAGTTTGAGAATTTTTGGAGTAGGAACCATGTCATATTCACTTACACATTAGTTTCTGGCAGACATTAATTCCATGTCTGTTGAATTCAAGCCAATGTTCTCTTGACATATAGTTGGATATTTGTCCAGAAAAATTAGTTTACTCCAGAACAACAAAGAATTGCAGGTCAGCCTCTGCTATCTAATGGTGAACTACACAGAAGCCATAGAAACAAATGAATGCTTTTTTATGGATTTGGGAGGGGGTATTGTTAACAATGAATCCATTCTTAAAGTTAAAGGAATAGTGACTTTTCATTGGCTGAGCTATGGCAGCCTCCCATTGGCTGAGCTTTTACTGGGCAAGGGGGAAATCTTGTCTTCCTTCTGCTGAGGTAATGTAGTATCACTTCCTGTTGTAGATGCAAGGTACATCTCTTCCTGTGGGAGTCAGTTGTGTGCCTTGAGTGAAGTATATGAGAGTTCTCTTTTCTAACCTCACTGATTCCATTTTACATGAGTTTCTTTTCGTTTAATAACTTTCACATTACTTATATCTTTAAATTAATGATCCCATAACTTAGATAATTTAATTTTTTAAAAATATTGATTATGTTTAGAGTTTTGTACTACAGTTGCTGCAAATAATTCCCAGTCGTTTTTAACATCATAAATTCATGGAGCAAGTAATAAAGCAATGGAGAGAGAGACAGATGACGCGGATGTTTTGGTAAACAGTTCTTGACTTAGAGAAGTACATGACAAGTGAGATCTTAAAATTATGAAGTTACTAGTATGTGACTTTAAGCAATTACACTCAACTGAAAGATCACTCTTCAGTCAAAATTTTGAAGTACTTCTATGAAAACTAAGAGATTGTTATTTTACAGTAATTCAATTTGAGAAGTCAGTACAATAATAGCATCTTTCTTCTTAGTCACTCTTCCATATTTTTATCTCAATATATTTTAGATGTCACATGAAACACTTGCCTTGGTATCTGAGCATGTTTGAAAGGTTTTAAGCCTCAGTAAAATTTTTTTCAGTGTTTTTAAAAATGGAAATCTTTTATATAGAATGGAAATCTTTTATTTCAGCAGTTTGAGTGATGCAGCAATAACAGTCTCCATGGGAGAGTTGAAGAAGCAATGAACTGCAAAACATGAACTCAGATGGTTGGATTTGGAAATCAGAAGAACACAGATTTCAAATGAACAAGATCTACACATATTCTAGTTCAAATAAAAATGTAGAAAGTCTGAGATTACTACACATGTTTTCATTAAGCTACATGTAACACAAATATGCATAGACAGACCCTCGATGCTAGGTCTTTTTTAGGATTTACCTCATTTAATACTCCCCAAACTGAGAAGAACGTATAGTTCAAAGAGGTTAGGTAATTTGATGGAAGGCACCTAGCCAATGATAACATAAGTGAGTCATAATTGTACACACGACTCAAAAATGGAGCTGTTTCTCCTGTCATGCTATCTCTCAATGAAGACAGAAAAATTATCATAAATTTTGCATTTTCCACTCTACATAAAAGACTTGTCCTGAATTCAGCAATGATGAACTGCAATGAGGGCTCTGACAGAATGTTTGACACTGAGCTTAACATCTTACAGTTAGTTTCCTCATCTAAAATTTGAGAATCTGAACTAGGGACTTTGAAGATTTTTTCATGTCCAACAGTATGTACTATAATATTTGAGAGGTAAGATAATAAGAAATAAGTAGAAGTAAATATAGATACTTTATAATGCAATTAAAATTTTCAGGGAAAACCACATATACTTAATTCTATTCACTAACCCATATTTAAAATCAGAAAATTTACCGTTTAAGCATTTTAATAATTTTCTTAAATATCTATGTTTATAACTCAAGGAATTCATACTTATTGTAAAAAAATAGAAAATTCAACAGAAAATGTTGATTACCTCAATTTATTCATTTACTCCATCAGTATAAAACACATTAGTAGGTCCCTAAAAATATAATGACAAAACTGAATTCTCCCTCAATTGGGCATTTTCTAGAATGGATACAGTAATTCTATTTGACAAGTCAATATTTTTGTCCTCAAGAATTGTATTTGAGGATTGCAAAGGATCTATTGTATTGATTGCCAGAATCATTGGTGTCAGATGTGCACGTTACTATAATTATGGTTTTTGTAGTAATTAACTTGGTCCTGCCCAACTTAGTTCTTGCTTTGGTCCTGGGCTCTGAGGAAGTAACCTCTTAAATTCTGGGAATTTCTGAAGTGATAGGAATGCACTGTTGTTTCTGATGGGACCCTCAGAATATACCTGATAGTGTGTGCTAATAAATGAATCATAACTTGATTAAAGCAGCACTTCTATATATTCTTATGACTTTGCCTTAAATTACTTTTCAATTGATTTATCATCTTTCATCATGAGTGTATTAAATAAGAAAGTCTCTACACCATAGAAATCCAGCCCTACCCTCAAAATAACAAAACTAAATGTAAAAAGCCATCATCATTTCAGTACCCAACATTTGGTAGAGAGAGACAAAGACAAAGAGAAAGAGGAACAGAGTGATTGACTTGAATATTTAAATTTGAGTCTAGACTATATCCCAGTATGTTAATGGATATACTAAATTTATCCTAATACAGCCATGAGCTCATCCTTTGAATGCTATATGAAAGGCAATTTATTTGGCATCTGGGGCTTTTGAAGATGAATAAGATTAAGTACCTTACTTTATGATGCAAATAAAATTTAATATCAAAGATATTTCCTTAAAATACATTTTATTCTTTTAATAAAATTTATTAAACATCTGTTATGTGATTCATCTATTTATCATTGCAGATGGGTCAATAAATAAGAGAGACAGACATGATCCTCAGAATAATGGAGCTTTTATCTTATTGAAGGATATAAACAAGAAACATAAATAAATAATAATATCTCAGAGTGGTTAATACTATAAATAAAAAATAGTGAAAATAAACAGAGTAATATGAAAGAGTGACTGTCTTGTTTTTCTAGATTACTGATGAGGGAAGATATTTATAAGGCTTACTTTTATATTGAGTTCTAAATTATAAGAATCCATTAGCCAGACCCAAAATTGGGAGGACATTGCAGGCAGAATAATTAGTTAGTGCTAATGCCTTAGTGTAGGAATAAGCTTAACATGTTTGATAAAAAGAAAGTCAATAATGCTAGATAGTGTGTTGTCAGCCAGTAAGGAGATGTGTGAGATCAAGTATGAGAAGTAAGAGAACCAGATCAAGTAGAGAGTTTGGCTGTTAAGTGTGATGGGAGGCCATTGAAAGTTATGGAGGGTATGGATAAAGGTTCCTAGTATATAGGGGCAAGAGTCAAAGGAACAAGTCAATTAGGGGGCTAGGGAAGAGTCCAGGTGAGAGCCTAGAGTGCATTAGTGTAAGGGGATGGGATGGAGATAAGCAAGTCAATTTACTCTTTGGTATTAGGGACCAGATTTACTCAAGATCCAGATTTGGATTTGTTGAGTAAATGAAAACTAACACATGTATTTTCTGCAATATTCTATATGAAACAATTCCTGACTTACAGCACTCAATAAATATCTGTTGAATCATTGAATCTTCTTCCTTCTAAATCTCATTGACATTGTCCTGACTTAGATCCTCACCAACTCATTCTTAGCTACTGCAACCATTTTCTAACTTGTCTTTTTTGTGTTAGACTCCTAACATCAATAATTTTTCTAAAGTTATTTTTCTGGATCATATCTCTGCTCATATTTCATTCTCAAAAACCTTCACTAACTCTGTACTGGAAAGATGGTTGTGTGTTTTTTCCTTGTTCTTTTGTTTGTTTGTTGGTTTTTAAAATACCAGAGTACAACAACATCATTTGATTCTTCAATATTTAAGATCTCATTTAAAATCTAAAGAATTTTTAGAATAAGGCCATGGTACCTACAATATTTTAAAGTAAAATAAAATGTGAGAAACAACACATTTCAAGGATCACAAAACCTTAGGAAAGCCTCCAAAATAATTAAGAAATTTAATCTCAACTTATCTTTCAAGTCTTCTCTCTTTTTCTCTACTCATTGTCTCCACCCAGTGCATGAAAATGTTTCATAGCTAAATAATAAAATAATCATATTAGAAGGTGAGATTGTCACATATGATAAGAAAGAATATATACAAGCTGGTTAAGGAAAATAACAGGAAAGGCACTTTGCTTTTCTGAGAATGGAAAATCATCCATGGTCTTTAATATTTAATTTCCCTAACTAAATCAATGACTCTAAAGAAACTGTTAAGTGAAAAAAACTCCACTTGGTGAAAAAATATGTTCCCAGTACAAATTATAATTACAGTCAATATAGAGGATTGGTTAAAATCGACTTATTTTAAAACTAAATAAAAATGTGGTATTTTTAGTTACAACTAAATAATTACATTTTATATTGTAAAAAATACAAATGGCAAAATATATCATTTATTTTATTTCTTCTATCATTAAAAATTGGTTAATGGTAACATGAATTTGAAGCTAATTTTCAGATAGAAAAATATCTATATTCCTAAATTTGAAGATTTCTATAGTAAATATAAAGCAGATAACAAGATTATTTATAACCAGATGATATTACTAAGCTTATACATAGGGGTTTAAATTATTCATTCTATAATAGAGTTATTAAAATAAAATATTACTAACAATATTACTATGAAGTGTAAAGGTAAGGTATCCATCATAAAACTCAAGGTATTTCTAGTGGACTGAGTATATTTGGTTTCTCCTAAGAAGTCCTTTTTAGTTCCTCCCATACAAAATACTTCTCTGCAGAAAACATTTGCTCCCACCATGTATTCTGTACTTTGCTTCCTGTTACTTGTGATTTCATCAGTTTATGTGTTTAAATTTTAATCCCATTCTCAACAGGCCATTTACTTCCCATTAGTATTCCTCTATAATCTGGTACTCTTGTCAGCATATGAATCAGCAGCTCTATTTACAGCGTAATGGCTCAGCTAATCTGACTTCCTTTAAGAATGTTTTTAAAAAATCATTTGCTTATAGTAATCATCTAGCTTTCATATTGTAACTCTACTATTCCAGAATTCCTGGAAGAGGTCTTTTCAAATAATATGTGACCAATATTACATAACAGAGATAGTTGAAAAACTGAAACCTTGAATCAAGATGATCTAATCTACAGACAGGATCCTCCATACATTTCTTTACTAGGAATTTGAGGTTTGAATACTGACAGACTGAGACTTTAGTTATAAAATGGGGCAGGCAGAGGAGGGGGAGAAGGAGCAATAAGCATAGATAAGTGAAAATAAAATAAGAGACACTAGAGTGAAGATCTACAAAATCCAGTTGCGGAGCACCTAGAGCTAACCCAATTCTTGACTTTCTAAGGCCCAGTTTTTCAGTCTTCATGGATCTCTATGAGATTTTTTGTATCATCTCTATTTGAGCAATGCTAAGTGGATTTCTGTTCATAATTATCCAAAGAATCCCAAAGACCAAAAATATCACATATTCAATAATCCTGCTATGTTTGTGTGTGCAACTTGTGTGAATTTTTCTGTTTCTTTATGTTTTATGTGATTATCTATATTTTCCAAAAATATGATTATTATATTGAATTAAATGGAGCAGAAATATTAAATAATACAATCAATATAATGAATAATACAATCATTTTGTTATTTCTTTCGTTTTGTTTGTTGTTTTTGCTTTTAAAAATGTGTGCTTTATTTAACTTTTGGTGTATTTTCTTAAAATATTAAAATATTTTTCAAAAGATGTGAATTTCTCCCTAACTAGGGGGGGGGGGTAAATGTTTTGTTTTATATGCCAATTTCTCCATGCTTTATAATCACTTTATAGCCTGACTGCAAAGCTCATACCATCTTTAACAGACACCAGGTAATAGTTTATAAAGGAAAACACGGTACTTTAAAAAAGTAATAAAAGTTGCACATTAGGAAAATGCTTATAATCAAATCCTGAAATCAAACTTTTCCTGCTGTCATAAAAGCCTTGACCAGCTTCTCATAAATCAAGAATATTTCAAAGTAGATCTTTGGGTGGCATGAAAACTGAATCTGCCTGACTTATTTTAAAATTATTATTTTGTTACTGTCATAACTAGCTCACTAATATTAATAATAGGACAAGAACAAAGGGGAAGCCAGACAGCTTCACCAGGAAGCTATAGCTTCACACTCCCCAGGGAACAGCCTGTCCATTCTCTGCAGTTCACTAGGGAAAGGAATTGGAAAATAGGTGCATGCACAGTAAAGGCAGGTGACATAGGGGAGCTGCTTGCCTGTCAGTCTCATCTGTAGAACAATGGATTTGCTAGGGGGTGGACTGCATTAGAATCCTAACAATCTTGGAGAGTTAATTGGTTAGCTTGAAGAAGCTCCTGGTTATAATCCCCAGACAAAGCATTCCCTTGCTCTAGTTCTTTCTTGTTTTCTCTTGCTTTGTGACCCACACTCACTTGTACACTTGCCTGTTCTCTCTCCATAGTCCTTTGGCCTTAAGCAGCTGCATGTCTCATGGCTGTGCGCACTGCATATACAGTGGACTGAACCTGGGAACACAAGCTAAACTATCAGATGTTGGACTGATCTAGACTTTAAGATGGAACAGAAACCAAGGGCTGTGGCCTTTATTCTGGACCTGCTGGAAATAAGATTAGACTTCTATTGCAAGACACACAAAGATGGGACCTCATCATTCTAGGGGTGGGCTCAGGAAACTTTTTTCCTCATGGCACTCCAAAAATTCCACTTCTACCAATAAAAATTTCAACAACTTTATTAGAAATACAACCTCACACCCAACAAGTTCATCTGAACACTGACAAAGGTGAAATATAAGGTAATCAAAGTGATTATCTACATGATACCAAATAGCTAGATATTTAAGGTTAGGTATAGAAAACATCTAATTAAATAATAATGTCATTTTTTATTCACAGTATTAAATAAAAAAAATATTCCATTTACACTGAGATTGTAAAAAGGAAGTAGTACAAATGTAGAGATAATTCTGTTGCTTAACCCATTTATGCCTTCAATTATCACTCTAAGGAAAAATGTTTTTCAGTGTATAGTTGCTTGAGGATCTGAGTCTCACCTAAGAACTAGTTCCAAGTAAATTTCTCAGTCTCCAAACTTACTGAATTAGAACCTATGGGGCAGAGTCCAAGATCTTGACTTCTACTAGTTATAATGCAGCTAACATTTGAGAAACATTGCTCTAGGCGAGGATTGCTGAGTGTGCACATTATACCAGATGTAGAAAATCAAATAATTACAACAGAATATATGGTCATACTAAAAATGATATTGTCATTATCCCCTTGCAAAAAAAAAAGTAATTTAAATTTATTTTGTCACTGGAAAGGGACCAGGCTGAGGCAGGTCTGCCCATCATGGTCTGCAATGTATAAACCATTTGCTCCTAACTGTCCTTGGTTAGGGAAGATAAACTGGCTGCAAATGGCTTGGCTTCCGTTCAGCTATCTGTCTCAGTTTCCCCATTCCACTTGCCAAGGAGTTTTCTTAGCTTACTATCTTTCCTCTATTTTATTTGATGTCAACATGTTTTTAGACTGAGTGTTTTTCCAATGCACAACTTTGCATCATAATCTATGTGACCAGCCATCCTGCAGACATATATGTCATACTCCCAATGACAAAATATTGTGGTCCTGGTGCTAGTAACACTTTACAAACTCCATTCTCACCTCTCTGTGTATTCATGAGGCACAACATCAAAAACAAAACACACACACACACACACACACACACACACACAACTGTGATAAGTAATTGTGACATAGCATCATGTCATTGTTTTGTTTTAAAATTTGCATGTTAAGCCTCTTTCATTTTTAAGTCTATGCATCTTAATTTATGTTCAAATCTTCTCTCAAGTATGTGTGCTCTGTGTGGTTCCTCATACATGAATTTAAATGAAAGTTGTTTTCTTTCTTGGACATTTGGTAAAATCAGAAAAAAAAGCTTCACATGGCAATTTCTGTTTTGGGGATATTCTAAAAATAATCAACTTGAGGAATTGGCTACCTGAGTATATGACAACCATCTAGCATTCAAAACCAGCCTTGGAATTTCTACTTTCTCTCAATAACAGTTTGGTAAGGACAGGATTTGGCTGCAGTCTCAGGAACTCCATATGTTTGATTTAGAATATTTTCCATGTTGTCACTATTTTTTCACAGATGCACAGATGAGAGGCAATGTGGATGAAGCTGCCATAAAATACTAAGCTGTATTTTCCAACAACCACACGACGACTACCAATGAGTCTCTGCTGAAAATTGTCATGGGCAGTCCCTTCATTTTTGTCTTTCTACTTAGATAGCACAGAAAAAGAGAATTGGAAGCAACTCAAAGAAGTCATTCAGTATCTCATCCTGTCTCTAATACAGCTTGTACTTTGATCAACCCAACGAGAAAATTAATTTATCTCTTTGCTTTGAAGTGCACAAAAAAGTAAAACTTGATAACCTTCCAGCTGAAAGGTCTTTAATTAGCTTTGAAACCTATTGATTGCCAATGCCAGATATGAACAAAGGAAGATAAGTCATGGCCTTTAGCCTTAAAATCCCATCATGGTCCCAAGCACATCAGTCAAGAACAACAAATGTCACATGCGTTGTACACTGAAGAGGCTTCACAACATTCCAGTGAGAATGGGTGTTATTATTAACTCATTTTATAGAAGAGGAAAATTATTTTCCCCAAGGTAGCCTACCAAATTTGCAGTTAAGATTTAGACAAAATTATTCTCCTTCTAAAGCCCATTCTTATTCTACTACATCACATTGCTACTTAGCTGGTGCCATCACTCTGACTACTTTTTACGGCAGTGACAGTGAGCTGTGAACTGGATTTGGACATTAATACGAGGCGGAAGCAGTCTTGGGTGTGTCTGACTCTCCAAATAGGACTTCTGGAGACATACTGTGTAAAGCAGTCACTGAACATTAACACAGTTATATAATTCAAACCTGATCCAATCTATTTCACCTCCTGAACTCACAGCAAACATGGTATAAAATACATTCTTCATGAGAATCTCTTATGATGAATCTTTCTCTGATTTAAGTAACCTTCGCATTCCTTGTGTTAGTGTGGATAATTTTAACAGGAGACTAGAGACTAAATTTAGGTCACATCAGCTTGAGCCAGTAGTAGTGGGTTTTGGAGTAGAGGTGTCAAGTACATATCACTCTAATTAAAAATTTAATGAAAATCACTTTATTTATTTGAAGTGGTGAAAACTCATGCAACATGTGTGAATTTATTCAATAACAATAAATGCAAAAAAAATTCATAACAAATTATCTTGGCTAATGATCCTCCACGGGAGTTTTGTAGCCATCTTCCATTAAAGTGTTGCTGTATAGTAGAGCACACACAGAGCTAGAGATTCCTAACATCCCCTACTCCTCATAGACTGGAGCATTTCATCCTTTTCCCAGATCAATCAGGCTATTCCCTCCCTCCCCTCTGCCTTGAAACTTTTTGTTTTGTGCTGTGTTGTGCAATATAGCCATCATTCATTCCATATAGCTATTAGGCACACAAAGTGTGACCAGTCTGAATTAAGTGTTCTGTAAATGTTTTAAAGTACTATATTCAAACACTTCCTATAAAAATAATAATCTTAAATTTTTCATTGACAAATTTATATGGATTATATATTGAAATAATATTGTAGATTTACTATAAAAATCTATTATTATAATTATTTTCAATCTTTCTTTTAAAAACATATGGCCACAGAATATTTAAAGCTATGTGTGTGATTGGCATTATATTTTTATCAGGCAGTTCTGCTTTGGATAATTTCAGCTAAATTTGTTGATGAGGCTGTCCTTATGAATAATATCCTAGATTGTAACTTATTTTACAATGGTACTACAAATTAAAAAAAAATAGCATACATCTCCACCCCCAGAAGAACTTAGACAAAATTTTGCTTGTCTTAGAAGAGACAAACTGAAAAAAGCATCTCTCTCTCCTTTTCTCTCTCTTTTTTCCTTGAGGAATATTTAATGAGAAATACAGTGTTAGAATTTCTCAGAAGCATCTCAGAACTATCAGCTCTATTGTAAGATTTAAATCCATCCAAGACCGTCACTGGTTTGGCTCAGTGGATAGAGTGTCAGCCTACGCACTGAAAAGTTCCAGGTTTGATTCCGGTCAAGGGCACGTACCTTGGTTGCAGGCACATCCCCAGTAGGAGGTGTGCAGGAGGCAGCTGATCGATGTTTCTCTCTCATCAATGTTTCTAACTCTGCATCCTTCTCCCTTCCTCTCTGTAAATAACCAATAAAATATAAAAAAATAAATAAATTCTTAAATATCCATCCAAGGTTTTAAAAAAAAAAGTTTCTCCATTATACCACACAGCCTTTCTGTTCTGGGTTTCAGTTCTCATATTTCAAACACAGAAGAGGTTCTTAAGCTCTTTCCCATTTAGATCTCCTGTGCTCTCTGGAAACCATGACCTTCCTTTCCATGCCTCTGGACAGAGAAATGATCAGGTTACACCACGATTTTAGCCTTATATCCCATAGGAAGCTAAACTTTTTATCCTGACAAAATAGGCCATGCCACTTCTAGGTATATTGGATAGGCAGACTATGGCAAAACAGAATCATCAAACCACTGCCATAATCCAATTATTTTTATTATTCACAAAACATTTCCCTCCGTTTCCTTTACGTTATTCTCCTTCTCAGAGAACAGGGCTCCCTGACCCCCTTGGTATCATTTCAACCAAGTGATTTGCCCATCTCTGTTTTGACCCATGGATTCTGAGCCCTCTCGGGTTTCATAAAATGATGTTTGTGACTTGGGTGGTAGAAATACAATGATTTGATTCTATGCTCAAGTTAAACAGTATGGAAAATGACTTGCTCCTGAAGGTGGATGCTTTTTTTTTTTTTACAACTAAATCTGATCATCATTTTAATTGCCATCAATGCTCATTTTAGAAAAACAAATAGAAATGGCTTGTTATTAAAATTAGCAATGCTTGAAAAAGTTTGGTATCAATTGATGTCTGTAGTCTTCTAACTTATGCCTGACAAAATTCCTGAATCTAGTATTTTATCTAAATTTTATAAGATATTATAAAAGTATTTATTTTCATTTCTTTTTAGTGCTTAATATTCCAGAAAACATTACATTTCTAAACTAATATTTCATATTGAAAACTTACCGAAGTTGACATGACTCAGTTGCAATTCAACAAAATAAGATGTTATCCAAAAATTTCCCTCTTGGGGACATTTTAAAAAATATTAACTCTCCATTAACCTAAACTGTAGTTGTTTTCTGGCAAGTTTTACACTGGCTTGTTCCATTACCTTGTTTATTTTTGTTTTATTTATGAATTCTATTGTAGGTATTATTCTATTGATGCTTGATATTTTTAAGATATTGACACTTTCTATTAAAACATTAAGCCAGATGGCTATTAATATTTCATAATAAGAGGTAATACATAAGATCTTTAATATCTTTAGAGGGTAATAGAATTTGGGGGGCAGTATTCTGTCTTGGAATAATATTAGGAGAATTACATTATAGAGTGACTATACAAAAGCCTTTTCTAGGTATATTTAAGAATCAGCAGGTTGGTGACTGTGGTTTAAGAATAATCTTGAAGAAAAATATTTTAAATCTTTCCTCTATTGTCTTTATATCTCATGCATGGATTTTTAATTTCAGAAAGATGAGAAAACATAATGTATTATGTCCAAACAAAAACAATTAACTGAATAGTATTTTAGTCATCTGGGTTAACTGATTGTCCAGATTATATGAAATAAATATTACAAAAAAATCTTTGATTGAAATTGTTAAATAGAGTAATATATACTAACCATCTCTACTCCAATATTTACCAACTCAGTTGATTGCTCCTGCCATAATCTTGTACTGAAATAATTCACAATAAGACCACCAGCTCACCCATGCTCTCCCAGTATTGAATGCCAATTTAGAGAACTGCATTTATTGAGGGCATTGGCAAGTGACCTCATTAAATGCTTAGTAATTTAAATTCTCTACTTCATTTTCTAAATGCTTTTTATGGTTTTTCTTGTACTTTTAACTTTGTTCATTTGCAGATTTGTGTGCTTCCTGCAGTAATGTTTTAAAGAAAGAAATGACCAAAGGGAATATTTGCAGACGTGTTAGAAGAGTTAAGTTAGCAAACAAAAGAAAGAGAGGACCCAGGGACTCACAAGAAAAGGCAGCCACTGTCACCTCTGGGCGAGAGGGAAAAGGGGAAGACATGTACTTCTGGAGCCGAGAGAGAAATGATACATGGAACAGAGCCCTACCGTGGACGCTTTCATTGTACCTGCTATAGAAATAGTACCATGTAGAGCGGGAAGTAGGACAAAGAACTGTTTCATTCTCTGATTTTTTCCCTCGCCTAATCTCAGTCTTCTTTTGGTCAAACTTGACTGAAAAAAAGCTTGAAATATATAGTTTCTGGAAGGGCAGCTTTCTGGGGACCAGAGCTGAGCAAAGTCATCAGAGACGCCATCTGGATTGGGGGTGGAGGCAGACAGAAAGCCACGGATTTCAGGTATTCAATTGCCATTGGAAATAGAGTAATCCCAAATGACAAACTATAAATAAAATCTACTAACATTTTGTATTGCCAAACTTCTCTAATCTGATAGGCAAAGAATAGAATGTCATGGTAATGGATATTTTATAGTAAATTTATCCATGCACTTGATTTTTTCTCTGTAAACTGTTTGCTGGTTTATTTGTCCACTTTTTAAAAAGTTGTTAGTATCCCCTCTCACTTATAAAAACATCTTGGAATTAAATTAATTCTTTGCTAACTATGTTGGAAATACCCCATCCCACTACTGCCTGGAAGTACCAACTATTAGCATTTTCATATAAATTCTGTCAGAAATTTTATATCCACATACAGTCATATATATGTACACCTTCTTTATATAAAGAAGTTATGCCCTTTAACATACATGGAAGACTGGCTTGCAAATGCTTCACTATTTGCTTACATCCTTATTTTTCTTCTTTACAGTACTAGAGGTCCGGTCCATGAAAATTCATTCACTGCAGAGGGTGTCCCTCAGCCTGGCATGCCCCCTCTCACAGTCTGGGAGCCCTCAGAGGCAGGAGGTGACCCAGCAATCAGAAAAGACAATGCCCCATCACACCTCTGCAGCTGCCACTGCCAGCAGCGCAAGCCTCAGCTGGCCCTAGTCACCTGAGCCTTGGGCAGCTCTGGGTGGCTGGGCAACTGCCTGCCCAGGGCTTAGGGGAATTGGGCACCACCATCTTTGAGGGCATGGCTAATTAGCATATTCCCTCCTTATTGGCTATGGGAGTGACCATCTTTGCAATGGCTTGAGGATTAATTAGCATATTCCATCTTTATTAGATAGGATATTTTAGAGCAGTTTTCCTCATCAATATATACCTAACTCACTTTTTTTAAAGGCCAATAACATTGCATTGTAAGTATATACAATATTTTGTTAAAAAATCCCTTACCACTGACTATTTGTTTCTGCTCTTTGATATTACAAATAATGCTATATACATTGTACTTGTATTTTTAATGTATAGAGGTATATCTGTAGGAAATTATTGGGTTGGAAGATATGTACAGTTTTATTCTTGGTAGTTATTATGAAATATTTAATCAAAGAAAAAGTTCCAATTTACATCTCATTAGCAGTAAAAGAGAATCGGTGTTAATCAAAACACTTAATTTTTGCCAAACACAGTAGACCAGAAATGAGATGTTATTGTAATGTTAATTGGCATGGCTTTGATTCTGAGTGAAGCTGGGCACAGTTCAAAATTTTCTAATGTATTTGCATTTCTTTTCTTTCTATACACTTTCTGTACAAAATCATTGCTGGCTTTATGTATATTTGTGTATAGATATGAATATTTATATCAATTCTACCTTATTAATGCCATGTACATCTTTTACATTTCATCACTTTCATTCCCTTGATCCATCTTGGTGTGTGGAAGATAGACAGATCAAAGGAAATAGAATAGAGAAAACCAGACTGGAAGCAAATGCATATGGGGGATTAGCAAGCAGCAAATGTGGCATTTCACTTCAATAAGGAAAATATACATTTTTTTCTTACAGTGTATGGAATAACTGCTATCCACTTGAAACAAATAAAGCTTATCCCAACATCATCCTTTCACAACAATATCTTTGAGAGAGATCAAAGTAAAAAAATGTAACAATCTCATAGGAAATAGACAAAAATATGCGTACAGCTATTCATTATCTAAGAATGGGAAATGACACTTTTCATGAGACACTCATCCAAGAAAGGACAGAAAAAAACACTGTTAAAGTTGCATATGCCAAAACTGTTCAATGTCAGTGCAAAAAATAATATTATACAAAAGTAAAAATGGCAAATAAACAAATAATAGGGCTATGTTTCTTAAAAATATAAACCTTTTCTATGTATTGAAAGAATAACTCAACAACCCTTTAGAAAACTGAGTAGGTTATATAAGGAAGTATTAACAATTTATAAATCTCTCTCATAATTAAAAAAATGCTCTTTATTTTCCAGATTGACAAAAGTAAAAATATTTATTAACATCAATACAACATCCTCATATAGTGGAAGGGTACAAATTGATCAACCTCTTTGTAAAACAATTTGGCAATAACAAAATGTAAAAAAGCACTTATTGTCAATTTAGAGATCTTACTTCTTGGACTTATCCTTATATGTACATATATAAAAACATATGCCCTGATGTTGTCTGGCAATGCTGTATCCCATCAGCATGCTGCTAAGTGAGGAACAGGAAGCACCGAGCTACGTGCAGGGAATGCTCCTATTTTGTGTTGATATTTGATACATGGGTCTTGACTGCAATGGAAAAGTCTCTTGATTTAATATGAATTCAAATGTTAGATTTGAATGTTATTTAATTAATAGTAATGCAAGGAATAATAAGATTTTTACTATCTAGCATCTTGACATTTAATATTATGGTATGGTTTCTCCCATTTCAGATGGGCTGGTTATATGGGAGTACTGAAATTTTAATCTGTACATCAGCGTTCTCATAAGATCTATGTACAAGAAACAAGGCAACAGGGACAAAGAAGCTTTTAGCAGATACTATCTTTGGTCCTGAACCTCAAATCTTTATAACCCTTTTAAGTTGGGAACTTCGAAACTTAACCTGTCACCTTCTCTATTTTACTCAAACTCTCCTCTCACATACACCTCCTCAACCTAAAGCAAGTTTTTAATATTATTACCTTCTAATTTAATAGCAGGAAAAAGAAGAAGATGTGCCAGAAAGGGAGAAGGAGGCTCCTGAGTTGTTGAGATAGCCAAATTATGAACTTATATAAGAGTGGAGAAGGCATGGGAGAGAGATGCAATCTGTGCTTGCTATGTACCCCACGGATTAACTTTACTTATTGACTGTCACAGCTTATTCAAACTGACATTCTATAAACAGGAGAAACAAGGAAGAGAAGGTAAGAGTAAAATTTTGGAATCTTTTTTTCTCCTAGAAACTACAAAATGACAACTCAAGTCTATATTGCAAATTCAGTCCTATATTCAGAGGCCCAGATATTTAATTGAATCAGAAAATAAATTCAAATTTAATATCTGATTTAATTAAATCTATTAATTTGTATATATCACCATTATCTCAAAATTAACTTGTCCCCAATTGAACCTACAATTTTCTCCTAAATCTATTCTTTTTATATAATAATCCTTAACCTGGTAAATGGTAATATAGACATTCAAGTTAAAAATGTAATGCTGTTCCTCCAAGCATCATTGACCAAGGCAAGAGAAACCCTATATTGAGGCATACAATTTAGACAGCTCTCAATATTGTACACATAGACACATACACATGTACATGCACACATGTGCACCCAACTGCGCACTATTAAGAAAGATGCGGGCATCTTTGTCACTCTGAATCTGGGACTTAAGATTGGCACAAGATGGACTGTATCACTAATATCTTTTCTTTTGATCAGTATCTTTCAGGCTCCATAAAAATGTTCCTTATATATCTTGCCTTTTTCTTTGAAACAAAAGAGAACTACCTTTGAATGATGGGAAAGTGTGGGGATTGTTTCACTCCTGACCTCAGAGAGGGACTTGGCTGTGGAGAGAAAGAGGATTTAAACTGTGGACATGCTTAGGGAAATAACAAGGTAAATTACTGAACTCGTCACATGCTCCTTCAGAGAGCGTGTATTCTTGCAATAATGAAATAACATTCCCCTTTAGCTCCAAGCATCCATTCATTCCCTTATCCCCTTCATGTTCCAATTTGTAGATCCAGAGGTACTCAAGAATTAGTATTGCATTACCTACTCCTCAAGATACTGTAGAACATTTAGCAATATTAACAATTCATACTGATTTAATTTTTTATATTAAAGGTATAGAGAAAAAATGCATGAAACAAGATACATTAGAAACCAGATATAGATGTTAAATTCTATGATTGTATTTTAAATTATGATACTAATTATCATTTTCATTTTGCATCTTAATTTTAATAGATAACTTGTTTTTGAAGGAAAATCTTTCCTAAAAATATGAAAGGTTATTTGTTAAGATTACTTAAATTTACCATTTTATTGGAAATATATTAAATTATATATACTTTGAGTACAATTACATTTTAGTTTTTAAACCCTTAGGCTATTGATTTCATAAAAATCGCTTAGAACACAAGTATAATAATTAAATTTAGCTCTTTGATACTTGCCTATACTGTTATATAAAATCATAGATTAGAGTTAATCTGTCATTATAGATGTATAAAATTCATAGATTAATTCTATGTTCCTTGTCATTCTGGAATTATATTTTTCAGGATAGGAAGATAGAACATGTTTTAGTTTGAGTTTTTAACTTTATAATTCTTAAATATTCCTGGTATGTTGGCCTGCATTGGCTTATGCTTTGGGATCTTGATATGTAAGAGACCAATCTTATCTTTCTAGTCCCCTCCTGCTCCCTCATCTTTCACCTCCAATGCCTCACCAAGTCCTCCTAGTCCAGCTATTAAGTGGTTTTTCAGTCTTTCCTCTCTTTGATATTGTTTTGTTCCTCTCCTCAGGATTTTAAACTGGCTGATAACAATAGCCATTTCATTGGTCTCATTTCCTCTGCTCACACTCTCATCAACTCTATTTTTTACACTACAGAAAGAGGGGCTTTTCTACATATCAAACAAATGATGTCATTGCCTTGCTTCAATACTTAAACACCTTGAGGGCATTACGCTAAGTGAGATAAATCCAACAGAAAGACAAATATGATATGAAATCACTTATTTGTGGAATCTAAAAAAGCTGACTTGTAAAAACAGAGTAGGATGGTGGTTACCGTAAAAAGAGCCAGAAGGATTTGGGGAGATGTTAAGGTTCATACTTGCAACTGGTAGGTGAATAAGCCCTGAAGATCCAATGAACAACATAGTGACAACAATACTGTATTATAATTTTCAAACTTGTTAAAGAACTTACTTGTTTCTACCACAACAAAGGAGTGATAATTATGTGATATGATAGAAGTGTAAGGCTACGCTGGTAACCATATTGCATATATAAATATGTCAAGTCAACAAGTACCTCTTAAACTTCATAGTGTAATCTGTCATTATATCTTAATAAAAATGAATTTTAAAATAAATAAAATGAAGTTGGTAAACATTTAGAAAAGAACACAGAGATTATTAGGAAACGTCACAAATAAAAATAAATATGTAAAACTATGCTGATTGCCACTGTGGTAGTTGTGGTAGTTGTAGTGATGGAGGTTGATTTAATTATCAGACTGATAATATCTGAGTGGTTCTACATATTGAGACTTTCAATAGCACAGAATCTCCAATAAAAAACACACACACATAAATTTATAATCAATCCCCAAATGACTTATGGATAAAATCAGAACATTATCATGACAGTCAAGGACACTGCATGGTAGAACTTCAATATATACTTCTGTCATTTTCTCATATATCTTATTCCTAGTCATATTAAATGATTTTTAATAGGGTTTATTATTTAGAGTTTGTTTCATAGCAAAATTGACCAGAAAGTACCACAGTTCCCATTTACCACTTGACCTCACACATGCATAGCCTCCCAAATTATCAACATCCCACATCAGATGGCATAGGTTACAATCAATGAACCCACATTGATACTAACACTCAAAGTCCATAGTTTGCATTAAGAGTTCATTCTTGGTGTTGTACATTGGGTTTTACAAATAGGCAATGAGCTATAGCCAGTGTTACCTTGAAAAGTCTCAGAATCCTCTGTGCTCTGCCTATTCATCTCTCCTCCCTAGTCCTGGCAACCTCTGATCTTTTCAATGGCTCCGTTATTTTGCTTTTACTTGTTAAGACAGTGACAACTTTCAAGTTCCATAGATGCCAGATAAGAAACTTCCAGTTATTATTAATGTGCTCTGATATCTCTCACCTCAATGCAGCTATACTACAAGTAATTACTCTACTTAGCTGGGCTTCTGTGTACTCACTACCACTGCCTATAATAACCTACAATGTGTGACAGGCATTTATTTTTGTTTCTCTTGAAGATGGAAGCTATATTCCCAGTGGCTATATTAGGCCTCAGAACACTATTGTTAACAAGAAGCAGAAAACCAACCCAAATTAACTTAAGCTAAAAGGGAAATATATTGGTTTACTTAGTAAGAAAATACATGCAGTGGGGTTATGGCTTCAGGTTGGCTGTTATCAAGAAGTTACTGTCATTTCATTCTCATACTATAGCCACATTTTAACAGTATCCCTGCCTGGAATATGAATTAATGACATTCACATGATGTGTGAGGACTTGGTAAGAATTGCTTTTATTTGTCTAACTTTAATCTGAAGAGTTTAGACTATTTTTGACAGCATCAGTTAATACATACATCATTTTTGAAGGAGTGTTGTAGATATGATTATTTTCAATAAAAGAAAAACTAAAACAAAGGGAGAATTCCTGATCTGCCTAATTTACATTCCAAATGGCAGAAAAGACTGAAAGAAGTAGGAGATCTCATCACCAGCTGTGTCTGCAGTCCTCTGCTTGCTCATAATTCCCTGACTCATTCATTCACGAAATATTTATGGGGTGACAGGCTCTCAGCAGGTGCTGTACAAGATACTGCACTTCTTTGCATTCCTTGCAATTGTCTTCCAATTATTTCTCCTGTGCTAAAAATATAACGATTACAATTCTTGCTATGTGCTTCTTTTTGTTATGCTTCTATTGTGTTTATGATTTATTTTAAAAAATTTGGCAACATGTATAACTATATGTAGATGAAACAGTATCCACAGAAAAGTTAACTGGACATTTCCAAAACAAAACTAATGGTATAGGAGTATTTTGAATAGGGAACAAATTTAATTTATTACAAAATTCTAAAATGTAACCATTACATATCATGATTGCAAAAAATCAGCAAACGATCGAAGCAGATGATTCATGAAAGAAACAAAAATAAATAAAATTTAAAAGCTTCAACCTAATTATTAAATAAAAATCAAATAAAACAAGATGCAGTTTCTATCTATAATACTAGCGTTTAAAAAATTAATGCTATATTATATATACAGTGATTCAGGAGAGGAGCCCCTTACATACTGCTGAGTGATACATTTCTTTGATGAGTAAATTATTGAATTTTATATTTTAAAGTCTGATTCAGAATATTTACTTTTAAAATAAAATCCCAAAGAAATAATCAAAGGTGAGAATAAATATTTATGTAAAGAATGCCCATTGTAGCATTACTTCTAACAGTGAAAAGGGACAAAATGCCATAAGTTGAAACCATGAGGAAATAGTAAATTTATTATGATATATTCATGCGTAAAATTGAGAATTGTTTCATTTAGGATTTACGTATGAGTAGTTATTCACATGGGGAATTCTCACTAAGTAATGTTGTGATCAATGCTGGATACAACGATGTGATGCCACTGTAATTAGCTAGTTATTAATAAAAGAAAGGGAACAAGAGAGAGGTCAGACATTACAGGCATGTCAGTCGGGCAGTTTCAATTTCACACTCCCAGGAACCACAGACCGGTCCCCACGGATTAGGGGGAAGGGACTAGAAAAGAGGAAATGGACACCTGGGCAGTAAAGTTGGGAAGACGTAGGGAAAATGCCTGTCAGTCAAGCCTGGGAACAGAAATCACTGGCTAGAAGGGGTGGAGCCAATGCAATCCTATGGAAATTTTGCTATACATAATCCCCCAAACAAAGGAATTCTCCTGGCTTGTGTGTCTTTTTGTTTTTAAATATATTTTTATTGATTTTAGAAAGGGAGAGGTAGAGATAGAAACATCAATGATAAGAGAGAATCATTGATTGGCTGCCTCCTGCATACCCCACAGTAAGGGCCAAGCCTACAACCCAGGCATGTGCCCTGAAATCGAATGGTGACCTCCTGGTTCATAGGCCGGCGCTCAACCACTGAGCCACGCCAGCTGAGCGGCTTGTGTCTTTCTTGTTCCTGTTTGTTACTGTCCGTGTTTCCTCCAAGCCATGTGGCCCTGTGGACCCCAGATGCAATGGACTAATGGACTACAGCTGGGAACACAAACTAATGGACTACAGCTGGGAACACAGAGTAAGCTAGCCAAATGCCCAAATGAACACTATTCCAACATGGAGTAACAACTCTGGACACTGGCTCTGATCCTAGCTCTGCTGAAGCCACAGCCACATTTCTTCTAAAATGGGATAATAGAGTAAAAATGTAAATGAAAATACAGTGGGATGAGGGCTTTCAGCCATCAGATTTGTGAAATATGGAACACAGAGGAGAACAAGCATCCTACAAGTTAAAAAACCAGAAATGGAGGAAGTTGAGCTTTCAGATACAAATCCGTGTTATATTTATGAAAGTCTGAAATAATACCCATTTACCTCTAGTCCCTAGGCAGGTGAGGGGAAGGAGGACTTATTTCTAGTGAAACTGAAGTACTTCTTGCTCAATTATTCCGAAGCCTGTCAGTTGATAAGCTCCATCAATACACCAAGCTATGAGAAAGAAGACACCTACTAAGAAGGGCTTGATGGCTAACTGGGCTTAAGTTTTCAAACAGAGCCTAGCAGCCATTTCTACACAGGGGCCTCTCACCCAAACTGCACTTCAGGGAACTGAATTGCCTGTCTACACTGTGTTTCTGCCATCTGAGCCAGCCTTTATACAGGAGTTTCAACCAATAGGACTGAGGCTTTTCCTATCCAATCTGAGCTGTGCAACTCTGACCCTCTATATTGATCAGTCAGGACAGTACCTTTTGGACAAATCAAACTGCAAGGATTTGGAGTCTCCGTTTGCATGAGGGCAGACCCATCAGGGACCAGGGGAAGGAAATTCTGTCCATATAAGCCAGCTCACCTCCGTCTCTGGGAGTGCACTATCCCTTTGAACCAGACTAAAGACTGCATTTCCTAGTCTTAGCGGGGGAGGCCAAAGCACACTGGCCCAGAACAGAGCAGACCAGCATAGAGCAGGCCAGACTACTGAGGAGCAAAGCACAGCTGTATAGTTGGAGAGGGTACTGGCCTCTGAGCTGCCTGGCTCTGGGGTTGCCTCACAGTGGTGCTGTGTCATAACTGAGCTGTTTTTCACTGAATAAAGTTTCCTTTTTTACCATACCACAAATTAGGGATTCCTGTTGGCACTGAATTCCAGCCAAGGACCATTAGTTGACACAGCATTGCCAGTCATTCTCAATATGAAATGATAATCAAGAATTCCCAGAAACTGAAGAAAAATCTTTATCAAAAGAAAGATCAGGATAAAAATGTGAAGAAGTTACTATGGTGAAAATATCAGTTATCAGAAACTTGATGAAAACTTTTGAAAAAAAAGAATTTTAACTATAACTTGCAAAGGTTTGCCACCCCCAAATGGGCATAGGGTGGTATAAGGAACTATTAAATACTCATCTATCATACAAAGATATCCATAGACAGTGACTGAAACAAATTAATCAAGAAATACCCATTTAAGTTTATGGTGTAGAGACACAAGAAGAAATAAAAACAGAAAAACAATTAGAAAGCTGTAAAATTATTATGAGAGACTTGAGAAAATAAAGTATATGGGAGACTACTTTTTTTTAAAACCTCTCTATACTGCTTAGTTTTTATAAGCATTTAGTTGTATTACTTTATTACAAAAATAATGTTAAAAATAGCAGGAAATATGTTTCAAAATGCTTCTTAAAATAAGATGTCCTAACAAAAACCAGGCTTCAAAATTCACACTTGCTTTAAGTCTCACTCTAATTATGATTAGTAAAAACAGAAATAAGAAATCATCTCTGAAGTATTAATGGAATGATTTATTGTCATGAAAACTACTAGTCAAATATGTACTCTATGTGAATTAAATATTGAAAGAAAACTGGAATTTCAGTGATTTAGATAAGCTATGACCATGATTAAAATCCTCCAAGCATTTTGCTATCTCTTATGCCATCATTAAAGAAATAATGCCAACAAAAATTAAATCCTACTTTAAAAACATAGATGCTTTTCAATTATTTCTCCTCTGTCTTTTCTACCAATGACCTGTTTCCATAAAAGCCACGTATGTGCTCAATCAGTAAGGAAATGGTGAGCCTCTAGTAATGAAATGCTCCTCAGCTCAATGCCACAAATTCCCTGCTGAGATCGGGTTCTCTGACAGCCAGGACTTTTCACCAATTTAAATTACAAAACAGCTTTGGACAAGTTGATCCAGCTTTTCACTGCCTACAGAGTAGGCACAACAACATGTCTTTCCTGACCCAAGCTGGCAAAGAGCTTGGTAAATTCAAGACTGTAAAAGGAAATCAGATGAATAGAACATTTTGGACACAGGATAGAATTATGTGTCAAAAACAAGTCAACTAATAAACATCTCCATCAATGCTTCTCTGATACTGTGATCCCAAAAGACTGCCCCAGCAGAAAAGATCACTGGAAAAGGTCACAGAAAATGATTGATTAAATGACTGCATCAAAATAAAAAATCCACCTGTCTAAATATCCTCAACAAATTTAAAAGACAGATAATAAAATAAAGCATTTGCAGCATATATGACTAAAAGAACTGGCGCTTTGCTATACAAAACAAAAACCTTACAACTTAATAGGACAAGAATGTCAGGGAAAATACATATGCACACATTCACATACAAAATGAACTTATTTTAAAACTAGAGGCCTGGTGCACGAAATTGGTGTATGGATAGGGTCCCTAGGACTGGCCGGCAAGCAGGGCCAATTGGGGCCTTCTGGCTGCCAGCTGGGGCCTTCCTTCATTTTGCGCCACCCCTTGGTGGTCAGCGCATGTCATAGTGAGTGAACTCCCGGTCTCTCGGTTGAACTCCTGAGGGGACACTTTGCATATTCTCCTTTTATATATATAGATATCTGATGCTTGCTTTGGCCAGTGTGGCTCAGTTGGTTGAGCATTATCCTATGCCAAAAGGTTGCCTGTTCAATTCCTGGTCAGGGCACATGTAGGCTAGATTCCCAGTAGGGGATAGGCAGGAGGCAAGTGATTGATGATTCACTTTCACATCAATATTTCTGTTACTTGCTCTCCCTTTCTCTTTAAAAATCACTAAAAAAAAAAAAAAAGTTTAAAATATCCAATGCTACGGATCAAGTAAATGAAAATTAACTTACAAATATGAATAGCATTTTTCACTTTTTAAATTTGCTTTTAAAAAATAGATTATTTATGTGACTAAAATGTATTAAACTTTATATAGACCAATGGAAGCTGGCAAAATTATTCTAAAAAGCATTTTGATAATATATGTCAAAAGTTTAAAAATAGATATACCTGGAAATGTCTCACATAAGACTTTACTTAAAAATACCAAAAGAGCAGATTAAAAATGTGTGTATAAGGCTGCATAATACATTATCATATCATTTCTAATAGTAACAAAGGAGAGTTTATGTCTAACAGAAGAGTCTAGATAGGTAACTCTCAAATCATGCAAGCTTTCTAAGCACAATAAAATACATTTAGTTAATAAAAGTTGTACTTCATAGGGTAGTTAAGGATATCAAAGAAATAACACACAAACTCCTTAAAACAATACCTGACACATAATAATGTGCTATTATTTAATAATCATTAGCCATCAGTATTAAAAGAACTTTTTCTTTTTTTAATATATTTTATTGATTTTTTAACAGAGAGGAAGGGAGAAGGATAGAGAGAAACATCCATGAGAGAGAGACATCGATCAGCGGCCTCCTGCATGCCCCCAACTGGGGATGTGCCCGCAACCAGGATACATGCCCTTGATCTGAATCGAACCTGGGACCGTTCAGTCCAACAAGCCAAACCAGTTTCAGCAAAAAGAACTTCTTCATTGATAAACTTGCAACTGAAATTTTTATCAAATTTCAATCATTATATAGAATAACAGAAAGATAAGCAGTTGAAAGAGTAAAGGCTGTAACATCAAACAAATGAGAATAGTACAAATATTACATGTTTATTGGGGAATTTAAAGAAGTAATGCATTTGAAGTGCATTTATGGGGATCAAAACACCATAGTACTCAACTGAAGGCACTCTGTCATCATTATTAATCACAATGATTACCAAAAAAACACACTACAAATGAATAAAATAAATGCATTTATTTTTATTGTGGAAAATTTCAAAATCTAAATACAAAAATAGAATATAGAAAATGAACTCCTATGAACTCATGAAATTCTAACTTTGGATATTTTCAAAAAATGGCCACTCTGGTTTCACCTCTGAGGCCACACAAACACTGGATTTTTAAAAATATATTTTTATTGATTTCAGAGAGGAAAAGAGAGGGAGAGAGAGACAGAAACAATCAAAGACAAAGAATCATTGATTGGCTGCCTTCTGCAGGCCTCTGACTGGGGATCAAGCCCACAATCCAGGCCTGTGCCCTTGACCAGAATTGAACTTGGAACCCTTCAATCCAAAGGCTGACACTCTATCCACTGAGCCAAACCAGCCAGGACCACACTGGATTAAATTTTAGAAGATGTCTTAGGGTATATCTCTTAGGCTGTCCTAAGGTGTATACTATTCTTTTATTTTTAACAAGGCCATATCATTACAACAAAAACAATATTTAATATTATCACATTTTCAATCAGTGTTCAAATTCCCTATTGTCTTATGCGTTCAGTCATTTCTTTGAATCAGGATCCAAGGATGATCCATAACTGTAAATTTTATGTTTTACTTAATATATAGAATGTCCCAAAAATGTATACACACATTTTGAATAATTATAAAGACAGTGTTTATTGAAATACATTTCATTTTCAAAGTTGAGTTATCAGATGTTAAAGTGTGCATACATTTTTGGGGACACCTTGTATATATATTCCCATTCACTCTTTGTCTTTTTTTGCCATTCATTTGCAGAGGAAAATGGACATTTGTCAAAAGAATTTCCTCGTTTTGATTTTGCCTACTAGTTCCATTGTGTCCAAACCAATGCTCTAACTCCTTATCTCCTTATTGGTAGTTAGATTTACATTCAACTTTTTTGGGGGGAAGAAGGGAAGCAATAGTAATTCATAAAAGATATATGTTCTTCCACCAGAAGACATATTATTTCTCATTTTTTCTGATTTTACAATATTAGCAGTCATTAATTATTGTTTAAATCCATTCTTTCATCTGAATGACTGTATTTTAATTCTCATTTTTCTTTACTTAATAGCTAGAATATAAAAAGATAGAAAACCCATTTATTTATCCTTTGTTAGAATTCATACAAAAGAGGCAAGATGAACGCTAGATTCTTTTTTACATATATTCCAGTTTTCAGAATACTGAGATGATTTTCTAATATCCTCTAAAAGGAGTAATTGATTCAATATTAGAGATTTCTTCTGATTCTCCAAACAGATACAACCGATAACAGATAACAAGCCTGCTAATTGCCCTTCGCTGGATGCCAGTTCTGTAGGACTCCAGACTCAAAGATAACAGCATCCGCCATGTAGTGCCCATTCCTCAGAGGTCTCAGTACCAGTGCTGAGGACCTCTCTTTATATTTCAGAGTTTCAATACTGCAACTTTCCCCCTTTGTTTCCCTTGTCATAGCTAGTTGTTGTTTCCTATAGTTACTGCTCCTGTGATACCTTAGTGCTCCCATTTTCTTCCACTTCTATGATTTAATTTTTAAAATATGTAAATCTCAGAACAATTTGGAATCAATCCTGTGAAGAGTGCCAGAAATGAAATCAGTTTTATCCTTTTTTCCTGTGATTAAATAGTCAAACACCACTTATTAAAAAGTCCAGGTTTTTTATAAGTTGTTTCTTACATATGCACTGTGTAATCAATACAACAAGCTCCAGACAAAAGCAGTTAGTACATGATAAAGGCAGTATTTAAAGCAGTGGGGGATAAATTCTTATTGCGGGAGTGGAGAAATGTTGTTGTGACAAAGGAAGAGGAGGCAAGACAGAAAAGCTAGCTAGCATCCTTTATCCCCCCATCCAGAGTGCTAGTCTCAAACAGTGCCCCCTGCAGGCAGAGACTAACAAGTCACCAGGCAAACAAATGTCAATAGAGGCCTAGACTACACTTCTGATCCGTACCGTAATACAACCAGTGAGTTTTGAGGCTGAGACAAGAGTTTAATAACTGGATACTTATAATATTTTGTTATTGCAAAAGCATTGACATGAATAGCATTCTGAATATATGTTTTCATGTATTTGCCAGTGAATGTTGAGATAGATTACCTGAAATGAGGGTGCTGGGTTGAAGGATAAACGCAGAATGTTGTCAAATTCTCTCCCAGAGAGATTCACTATTTTGTATTTTTGACAAAAATGCCAGTCAGTGCCAGTTTTTCCTCAGCCTTATCATGTATAATAAAGAGGTAATATGCAAACTGACCATCACACCCTCGCACAAGATGGCCACCCTCATGTGCTCACAAGATGGCCACCACAAGGTGGCTGACAGGGGAGGATAGTTGTGGGCGATCAGGCCAGCAGAAGAGGGCAGTTAGGGATGGCCAGGCCTGCAGGGGAGGGCAGTTGGAGGGGACCAGACCTGCAAGGGAGGGCAGTTAGAGGCAACGGGGCTGGTAGGGGAAGGCAGTTAGAGGCAACTGGGCTGGCAGGGGAGGGCAGTTGGGAGCAATCAGACTGGCAGGAGAGGGAAGTTGGGCCAATCAGGCTGGCAGAGGAGTGGTTAGAGGGTGATCAGACTGGCAGGCAGAAGTATTTAGGGGCAATCAGGCAGGCAAGCAGGAGAGTGGTTGGGAGCCAGCAGTCCTGGGTTGTGAGAGGGATGTCTGACTGCTGGTTTAGACCATATCCCACAGTGGTCAGGCCTAAACCAGCAGTTGGACATCCCCTGAGGGGTCCCAGATTGGAGAGGGTTCAAGAGGCTGGGCTGAGGACAACCCCCTCCCCAGTGCAAGAATTTCTTGCACTAGGCCTCTAGTCAACATACTCAGTTTGGGACTTTTCCCCAGTCTGATTGGTGAGAAAGAATACCTTAGTTTTACATTAACTAGCACATTTCTTTTATTATGGAGTTATATTTTCATATATACGAGCAATTTGCATCTCTTTTTCTGTGAACTCTCTGCTCATATCTTTGCCCACTGATCTTCTTACCTTTCTCCCTTCAGAAGGCTTTTATATATTAAGGATAGGAACTCTTTATACTGACAATTTTTAACCACCTTTTTCCAATTAGTCACTGTATTATACACTATGCTTATTAAATTTTTTCAATACAAAAAAATGTAATAGTATGGTTAAATTTATCAATATTTTAGTATCTTATAAATTTCCCCATGTTTTCTTCATGTTTTATCATCTAAATCTTTTTAAAATTTAGAACTCTAAACCAGTTGGAATTTAACCTGTTTACAATGTTAGAAATTGATACAATTTTATCTATTTTCCCTATGATTGACTAGTTATACCAACATTACTTTTAAAAGTTCATCTTTTCTCCAGTTTAAATACTGTACCATTTATTAAGTTTTCATATACAATTAGGTCTATTTATTTATTCCCTATTCTTTCATATCAGTCTTTCTTCCATTTGTTCACAACAGCATAATGCTTTAAGAGATAGAGACTCTGGAAAATGTTTTAATAATTTATAGAGTAGCCAATATTTCTGTAGTTTTCATGCTCTGCTAAGTGAGTTTTATATTAACTTGCCAAATTCCAAAGAAATATAGTTTTTCAGTATTTTGGGGGGAAATTTTTAATGTTATAAATTACCTCAGGGAAGACTAAATTCTGTATGATGTTGAGTCTCCCCATCTAAGAACACTGTGTTTTCATCTGCTTGTAGAGGCCAACATACACTTGTTGAATATAAGTTTACATAGATCTAGTCTATGTGGTTATTTTCCCTTTGTCTCATTCCTATCATCTTACTGAATGTTGGTTTTATGATTTTATAATCTCTGATATCATCCTAAAATCCTCTTATTATGTATACTTTCCTTACCAATTCTATCAGTTTTCCCCATATATAATTCTATCATGTTAATGGATGCCTCCCGCTTTCCAATTCGTATGCCGCTAATTATGTTTTTCTTGAATACTTTTATAAACTAACTAGAGGCCTGATGCACAGATTCATGCACCGGTGGATTCCCTCGGCCTGGCCTGCACCCCTTCACAATCTAGGACTCTTTTTGGGGGTGTCAGAGAGCCAATGTTGGCCAGATCACCGCAGCCCGATCCAGACTGGAGGGAGCTCAATCCTGTACATTGAGCATTTGCATCCTGGTGGTCAGTGAGTATCACAGCAATCAGTTGACAGGTCCAATGATCAACTGGTCAAATAGTCACTTAGGCTTTTAGATAGATAGATAGATAGATAGATAGATAGATAGATAGATAGATAGATACAGATACCCAAAATTTAAAAATGTTAAATAGTAATAAAAGTAGAGTAAAAGAAATTGAACTTGAGGTGTGTTTTTTTTTTCCTAATATATGCCCCTCATACATATTAGAATGTATTTCATTGAGAAAAGGATGTGTGGCCAAATACAATGTACTTGAAATTTGACATGTCCTAGCCCTGTGGTCGGCAAACTGTGGTTCGTGAGCCACATGTGGCTCTTTGGCCCCTTGAGTGTGGCTCTTCCACAAAATCCATGGCCTGGGTGAATCTATTTTGAAGAATTGGCATTAGAAGTTTAAGTTTAAAAAAATTTGGCTCTCAAAAGAAATTTCAATCGTTATACTGTTGATATCTGGCTCTACTGACTAATGAATTTGTTGACAACTGCCCTCGACTGTTTGGCTCAGTGCTAGAACATCGGCCTGCGAACCAAAGGGTTCCAGGTTCAATCTGGTCAAGGGCACATACCTTAGTTGCAAGCTCCTTGCCCTGGTTTGGGTGCATGCAGGAGGGAACCAGTCAATGTGTTTCTCTCACATCAATGTCTTTCCCTCTCTAAAAAGTCAATGGAAAAATATCCTTGGGTGAGGATTTAAAAAGAAATTTGACATATCCACAATCCTATGTTAACCTGAGGAACAGAAAGTTTAAACATAGTTCTGTAACATACCTGACATATAAATTATCACATGGTTTATGAATCTTTAATTATTTCCTTAAAAACAGTTTGAGAAATTCTATACTCAATGTGATTTGTATGCCTAAAATACTTTTGTGAATACATATGACTTCTTAACTGAGAAAATACGCATATTCTTACTGTTTTCTCTATTTTTCGAAAGAGTAAATTCTGAGTTCATGGAAGTTTGTCATACATTCATCATTTAGTGTTTCAGCTGAACAAGTATAAAAGCTGCTTAATGTTAATACTGTTTCCATGGTAATATAGTGGAGTCACATCATATATGCATTTAACTTAATCAAATTTAACTACCTAGGCTTGGAGACAAAGAGAGAAACAGGGGACTGAGACACAGATACAGAATAACAGAGACAACAAAAAGATAAAACATGCATATAGGGCAGATCATTCCATCTATTCCTTTGCTCTATAAATTTACATGCTCCTGAGTGCTTTATCACTTTCATTATGCTCTTACTAAAAAGGGCATGTCCTCACACTACTTACACTACATTTGTCATGCATACATCTCAGTTAATGTATGTTACTGTACACATTCTATTTAGAACAGAAAACTACATTAAACAAATACTGTTTTGTGTGTAAAATAATTTTAAAAATATGATTTTTACCTTGCAACTTATTTTACAGCCTATTCTTACATGACCCAAAGTCCAAAGAACAATTTTGAAAATGAAGATTTCAAGATCTGAGTTTTAAAGTAGGGTTAGCCTTTATGTGTAATACCAAAACTAAATCGAACAGTGGCTCAATATTAGAGAATGTAGCATTCATATTTAGTCTTTATCATCTATAGTAGTACTATTCCTTAACAGTTCATTAATGGGCTAAAATCACCATCATCATCCAACTTCCATCACTCATTTACCTATTGTACCAGATAAAAATTTATAATTTTATTAAACATGTAACTTATTTAAACTGCAAGTTCTGTAAATTAAGTATTATTTCCCTCAATTTTATAAGAACATGGGAGAGATGAGGCAACTAAAGGGGTAGAGCTAGACTCTGAATATAAATCTCCTGAATTCAAAATCTATACTATTTTAGGAACTTGACTTTACTGTAAGCATCCAGAAAAAAAAAAGTATTTTTAAAAAGTGATAGATCATTATTTTCAAAACTGTATCTTTATTTCTATAGTTGGCATCATACTTACTACTTAAATTCTTTCATTTAAAAGGTAGTTTTAAAATTGTCCAGCACATATTATATAATAACACATCCATATACTTCTTTGTTGTTGTTATATTTATCAGACATCCATCAGTTATGGGTGTGTGTCTGATTGGAAGATCTTTCATTTCAGGAAAATGTGAAATGTTTCCATGGAGATCAGCTTGAGATAGCCCAGTGACGAACTTCTTAGCTATAATTTCACATTGGTTTCTATGGTTTCCAGATAGGAAAAGAAAATGAAGTTGCAGATTTTTTTGTAATGTAAAAGGTTATTGGAAAATAAGAGATACTTCTCAAATTAATGTCATCTCCCCAAGAAAGCAACTGCTGTTACAAAAAAACATGAAAAATTTCATGATGTTGTACATCTATGGATTGTTCTATACTTGTAACGAACGAGCAACTATCATATTTTAACAATTGCCAAAATTAGCAGAAACTTCTCTTAAAAGGAGTGAATTCATAGCTGAAATCTCTTTTTAAAATGGTTACTAATAATTGGCTTGCAATCTCCCCTTCATTTTCATTACAGCACATCTCTGGATATGTCACACAGTGCATCTGTTAAATCAATTAAGGGCATGAGTGAACACTCTGGCACAGAGATATCTCCTTATTTATTATTCCTGAGACCAAATGATTTTGAGGGCCTTCCATGGTCTGCCTGATATTCCCCTCCCCTGATCTAAATACTTAGAAAGATACTCAGCAGAGTAGTAGTAATTATCACGTGGATAAGATAACCCATTCTATCTCAGCCACTCTGAGCCTCCACAATGGCTCAGAGATAAAATAGTCATGACAGCAAGAATGGAGGATATGTGTGAGCTCAACAAGATGGACATGCACTCATAAGGACTAATCTGTGTATAGTCATTGTTTAGTGCCCACACTACCAAATGGACAGAACAACATTGCACCTCCATTTGCAGCATTCCTTGGGGAAAGGGAAGGAAGCAGGTAGCCATCAGTTCCAGGTGAATTTCATTGGACAATTTCCATCAAGAAAAAGGTGGCACCTTGTTCTTTGAATAGATCCTAACAATGTAGTTTTACCTTTTCTCCTGTGACTTCTCTGTAAATATCTTCATCTATGAAGTTTCAAAATGCTTCATTTAACACTGTAGCATAAAACAGAGCAGATTCTGATCAAGAAATATCTTTTACAGCAATGAAGCACATTAATGGGATTGTTTTTTAGAGGAGTCACTGGACTCCTGTAAATATAGGTAAGATGTTTCCCTCTGCAAATAGAATGGTTAGTTATAGCAATAGGTGCATAACATGACCTTGCAAATCTGAGACAAATGTCTTCCAGATGTTGGATATGCTCTAAATAACCAACAAATACATGGTGCTATTTTTCCCAGAACCAGGATTTATAGGACTGGGATTCAAGTGGTGGATCTGGGAGCAGCTGCTCCACAATTACCCTTAGAGCTCCACTAGAGAAGTTTTGTTTCCTCTTCCCATGACTTTGGGCTTTGTTGGTCTGCAAGTCTCAGGCTTCTACTAGCGATCACAGCAATGGGTCCATTAGACTGAAAGCTAAGAGTGGTACCCTTCCATGGGAAAAAGGACTTTGTGAGAATTAGTGAGTTAATTTTAAGAGGAAAAGTTGCATTATGTTAGGTGAAAACATGTTTTGTTGTTGTCTTCATCAGAAATATAGGTACAGTTAGAAAAAAATATACATTGATGTCAAGTTGACAAGGGGTAAATTACTATTATATACTGCTTATACGAGTCCTATTCTCTGACTTGTTCCTAACACAATTAGTATGCAGAATATGTAAAAAGCTTCTACAAGTAAGATGAACTGAATATAGAGATGAAAAAGGGAAATAAAAGGCACACAAAACAAGACAAAACGCTAGTACAGGATTTTCAAACTCGTCAGTAATCAGGGAAATACAAATTAAAGCATAAACTACTATCACACACTCATCAAAGTAGCAAATATTAATATGACTGAAAATTCTAAGAATGAGCTTAAATTATCCCAAGAGGAAGTGGTAGATATTGCTTGGTAGAAATGTAAACTAATCACTATAGGAAATAATTAGCAATACTGATAAAGCTAAAAATGACCTACAAATTCTATACCTAGAAAGGACCCTAGAGAAACTTTCACAGACTAAAAATGGGTAGAAACATATAATATCCTTTATCTAGAGAATAAGGATAGCATTCAAATATACTGGAGATTAGGGAACAATACAGTTACCTTTAAGTTAGTCATTTAGAGGTGATATCCATTGCCAACTGTGGTGGGCAACCTGAAAAGTAATTCCTAATGGTCCCTGCCTTCAGGTAATTATACCTTTGTGTAATTATACCTTCCTTTTTGTATGGCTCTGGTTTAATGACTCACTTCTAGTGAGAAAAACAAAATAAAACAAAAAAATATTCACTTTGCCCTAAATGGTTTGGCTCAGTGGATAGAACATCGATTTGAGGACTGAAGAGTCCCAGGTTCAATTCCAGTCAAGGGCAGGTACCAAGGCAGCTGATCAATGTTTCTCTTTCATCAATGTTTCTCCCTATTCCTCTCTCTTCTTCTCTGTAAAAAAAATCAATAAAATATATTAAAAAAAACAAAACTTCACTTCAAGTAGTGGAGGTGATAGAATGTTACTTGCAGGACTAGGCTATAAAAAGACTGGCTCTTTCTTGGATACCCTCTCTTATTTTGAGGAATGCCAGCTGCTACACTGTGAGCTCCCCTATGAAAGGACCCACATAACAAAGAATTGATATTTCCAACCAACATCCAGCGAGGTCCTAAGGCCAATCAATAGCTCTATAAAAAGGCTGGATGGGGATCCCCCTTCAGCTATGCCTAGAGATGATTATAGGCTTGTCTGAGGCTTGGACTGCAGAAGTGTGAGATCCTGCACCAGAGACCTCCAGCTAAATCATCCTCATATTCTTGATTTATAGAAACTGAGAGCTAATGCTTATTGTTTTAAGCCACTAAGTTTGGAATAATTTGTACAATAGCAATAGATAACGAATATGCACTCCTATAATCATTGCAAACCTATACTGGTAAACAAATTCATCATTTTCAGACTTACCGGGACCCTGAATTATTTAAAGGCGCCCATTAATTCATATAATAAATACTGAACGCTTAATCTATCAGGCTTTGTTATAGGGATAAGGTCATAAAAAAAAAGCAGTTCAGAACCTACGCTTTTATGGAGCTTTTCACACAGACAATAAACAAAATGTATCTTATGCCAGATGACAATGATTTCTATGATAAAAATCAAGAAAGCAGGATAGACAAAGCCTGATTTAAGTAGGGGTTGCAATTTTTAAACAAATATGCACCAGAGGATATGTTTATTGATTTTAGAGAGAGATGAAGGGAGAGAAAGGGAGAGAAATATCAGTATGAGAAACACTGATCAGCTACCTCCATACACACCCCTATGGATTGAACCAACAATCTAGGTAAGTGCCCTGGCTGGGAATCAAATCCCTAACCTTCTGGTGCAGGGGACGACATTAACCAACTGAGCCACCAAGCAAGGCAGGGTTGTGATTTTTACAAGGGTAGCCAAAGCCTTCTCTGAAAAAGAAGATATGTGAGCAAAACCCTGAAAAGTGTGAGGAAGTGTGAGTCATACAGGATCTAGAGGAAGTGTGTTCCAAACAGAAGAAAAGGCAAATAGAAAAGTGCTGGAAGCTACCCATTATCTACACTAAAGTGCAGCAGGGAAAAAATAGGCTGATGGACCTTCGGCTTTAGCAAGGGCTAAAAGCCATGCACCGATTGTTCTGTCAAGACAATGATGGCTCAAGGCAATCCCCTAAACCTAGTGGTTAGCAAACTGTGGCTCACCAGCCACATGCGGCCAAGCCGTAGTTCGCCACACTGTTGACTAATGAGTTTGCCAACCACTGGACTAAATGTTACCATATAGTTGGAAGCTGTGAGGATGAGACAATTTGTGGCCTATTGTGTGCAAAGAAGTAAAAGATATATAGTATATGACAGTGGTCAGCAAACTCATTAGTCAATGGAGTGGCAAGCTGCATGTGGCTCATGAGCCAGTTTGTCAATCACTGTTCTAACCTGATAATCTTTTACTGTTTACCAAACCATACCTTTGATATATGTGTTTGCTTTGCTAAAGGGCAAATGTATATTCTAGTAAATAAAAAGCTATGGGTCCAGACATTTTAGGAACCACTCCATTAAGAGATTAAGGCCTCCACCTGGCTCCCCCATGCATTCTAAATTTGTATTTTTTGTCTAATGTATCCATTTATGTGCAGCCCCTTCTTCAGACCCTGAATCCTTGCTACAAACGGTTGTGGCAGAAAATTTTTGAAGGACTGAAACGGACAATACAGAATTTTAAGTGGCCTGTGCACTTGTCTCAGGATGTTAGCTTTAACTCTGCTGTGAAATAAAAGGCATTGAGCTTTTCCTGGCCAGAGTAGCTCAGTGGCTGAGCAACGACCTATGAATCAGGAGGTCAAGGTTTGATTCCCCATCAGGGCACATGCCCAGGATGCTGGCTAGAGCCCAAGTGGGAGGCATGTAGGAGGCAGCCAATCAATAATTCCTTTTTATTATTCATGTTTCTCTCCCCTTCCTCTCTGAAGTCACTAATACACACACACACACACACACACACACACACACACACACACACACACACATATACACAGTGTATATACTAATAAAAGGGTAATATGCTAATTAGACCAAACATCCTCCTGGACAAAGCTACAGTGGCAGAGGCCAAGGCAGAGGCAGTTAGGGGAGAGATCAGGCAGGCAGGGGAGAGAAGTTAGGAAGTAATCAGGCTGGTAGAGGAGAACAGTTAGGGGGAAAACAGGCTGGCAGGGGAGAGCAGTTAGGGGGTGATCAGGCCAGCAGGGGGGAGCAATTAAAGTGTGATCAGACCAGCAGGGGATTAGTTAGGAGCTGATCAGGTTGGCAAGCAGAGGTGGTTAGGGGCAATCAGGCTGGCAGGCAGAGGTGGTTAGGGGAAATCAGGCAGGCAGGGGAGCAGTTAGGGGCATCAGGCCAGCAGACAGAGGCAGCTGGGGGCAATCAGGCCAGCAGGCAGGAAAGCAGTTAGGAGGGAGAGGTCCCATATTGCAAAAAGGATGTCCGATTGCTGGTTTCGGTCCAATCCTGCAGTTGGGCCAAAACCGGCAGTCAGACATCCCCTGAGGGGTCCCAGATTAAAGAGGGTGCAGGCCAGGATAAAGACCACCACCACCCCATCCTCCTTCCCCCAGTGCACAAATAGTATATATATATAAAATCTTAAAAGTCATTGAGTTTTAAGAAAAGGAGTGATACCATGTTTTTAAATTATCTTTCTGGCTACTGTGCTTAAAAACAGCTATGTGTGGCAGGGTAGAGGGAGCAGGCTTTGCAGGACATCAAGTGTAGAAGCAAGGAGACCAGCTAGAACGTTTTTATAATAATCTCAGGGAGAGTGCGGTGATTCAGACCAGGGAGAGAAAGATAAAAGAATGTTAAATGATCAGATGATGAATATGTTTTAAGAAAGATTCAAAAAAATATATATATTCAACAGGATTTGCCAAACTATTCATAGGATACATATGTGTGTATATCTACTGAAGATACGTAGTATAAATCATTAAGCCAGAAGCACAACTGCTTTATTAATTCTCCTTTCAAATATTTGTTATTCCTAATTCCCTATAATCTATACCCACTCTTATAACCATGTTTCCAGGCATTATAATAACAACTTTCAATGGATGTAAAGGTTTAAATGTATTTTAATTTTTAAATTATGCTACATTTAAATCAGCAGCAGAGTGCTTAAATGCAAGGTTGATTTTGAGATATTCTGTGTTACAGTAACTGTGATCATTACTTATCTTTCCACTCTTTTGGAGTAACTCTGCCAACAGGGGATGGGTTCCATTCTATTCCAATCTGTGTAGTTGTTATTACCCATGCAACAGCACAGAAAATGGAGCCACTGGCTAGTATAGTGTCTCCATATCTGTCATGAAAATCTGGAGAGTGTTTCTTGTGGCTCTGTCTTGCCCTTATTTGCTGAAAACTTTGAATCTTGACACTTCTCAATATATTTCTAGCCAAGGGCAACATCATGAAGGTGTGATGGGATTGCAGTTGATTGCAGCTACTGGGCTATTTCCTTGTAGAGACCTGAAAAACAAATGATGAACAATGATATCTGATCTGCATTCATTTACTCTCTCTTTAAATGCTTATCCCACAGCACCTCTCAAGTGTGCTGGTAATGTGAGTTTTGACATCATATCTGGATTTGATTCAGCTCTGCCTCTGATAAACTGTGAGCTGGTGCATTATTTAACCTCTCTTTTCCTTAGTTTCTTCAGTGGCAAACTGAGACAATAATGTTCAACTTCAGGTGATATTGTGAGAATTACATGTGATAATCCATAATAAAAACAACCACAAAGTACACACACACATGATAGGTATTCGTTTTTCTATTCTTTGCAAACAGCCAATGGCTTGCTCCAGAGAGAGATTCCAAACTCATCAAAATGGCTGATAAAATGACTAATATTCCCAACTAGCCCCATTAGTCCAATGACATGCCTATGTTTACAACAAACTAATTTCATTAGGAATTTCAGGCCATTCACAGACGATGTCCTCCTTCTGCTCCTTTTCTCCCTTCCTATTAACCTCCTCCTTCTCTTCCTTTCATCTCCTGATGTACCTGTAATTCCTCCATGCACCTTCTTACAGGTAAAATTCTACTTATACTTTAAAGCCTAGTCTAAAAGTCGTGCCTTCTGGGCAAAACCTCCCTAGGATAAGCTGCCACTTTTTTATGCTACTACTCTTCTTAAAACCCCTCTCTCATTAGCATGATTCACTGGCTTTATTATTTTTAAAGGCTTTATTTTTTAAAGTTTTGGGTTCATAGCAAAATTGAATGGAAAGTATAGAGAGCCCCCAGGTATACCCTGGACTCCACACAGGCATAGCTTTGCCCTCCTGTGCCAGAGTAGCACATGTGTTACAATCAATGAACCTATATACCAGTCCTTTAACAGAGATGTCTTTTACAAGTGTTTTCTCCCAGCCTGTGGCTTTTCTTGTCATTCTTTTGAGGAATTATCTTTATATTCTCCTCCAGTAAACTGCAAGGTTTTCAAGAGCAAGCGGTCTAGCTTTACATACACAGTAGCTGACAAAAGCACAGAAATAACTTTGAACCAATGTGAATTATAAATATTAGTATCATCATAAACATCTAAAACTGATAAGTTTAAAACCATGAAATTAAATGTACATGTCATAAGAGCCCTCATTGTTTTATTTTTTAAATAGTTATACTGAGAGGTCTAGAAGTAGAAACAGATGAAGGAGTTCTATCAATTTCTCTTTGTGCAAACTGTCAGTGTCCTGTCTCTAGTAATGGCAGAAACTAACTGTAGCCTAAATGCAAGCAACATGGATACAAAAGGGCCTGAGGTCAGTATTGTAATTGTTCACCAAGATTTCCCAACTCAAATGACTTTATTTCCAATTTAGGAAACAAGACCCTAAGGTTCTCTTTTATTTCTAGCCAGATGGTGAAGTGTCTTCATGATTGTGACAAACAGGGCAAAACCCAAATGCATTTCTTCTGAGGTTCCAAATATTCAACAGAGTGTTTTTCCTGTTAGTCATGAATCTCTCCTCCAGAAGTCTCCAAGGTTTTCATTTGTATTGAATTCAGAGACTAGGCTGAAGGTGAGGTGGGTCAGGGTATGACAGGTGCAGCCTTAATCCAATACAAAAGCACTGTGGCCCACATCCCTTCCAGTCCTTAGGGAGGCACATAACCAAAGAATAATGTGTGATAACGGGGATCTCTTGTGGGTCACTGACTCATGCCTGCTACTTTATGACAAATTGATTTCATTAGTCCCATCCTCAAAATGTTAAGTTGAAACTCAGATACTTGTCTCTACTGACATTGATCACATCCGTTTGTAGCTCAGTTCATCCTTTGGCTATTCCCACATCTGGGCAGCTTTTCTTTTCCATCTAGCCTGAGTTTTCTCATACTGACAAACGGCCATTACTTAGAATTTTCCTCTAAGAACTCTTTGTGTAGTTTCCATTTCATTGTACAATAAACAAAATGCAGGAGTTTCATTCCTTTTTGTTTTTTCCTTGTCAGCATCAGCTATATCTCAGTTGCTTTTCTACATACTTATATATAATTTTGTTTATAATACACACTTATGAGCTAGGAACCCACTGATTATTGAGTACTGCTGAACTCCACATAACTTATTTCTACAATAGATTTTGTGTTCGCCAGAGCCCTAAGCCTATTACCAAAAGAACTGAAGCAACAGGTTCTAATATCTATACAAAAGCATAAAAAAAGGGACATACAGTGAAATAATAAATGTAGGCAAAGAAAGTATTTCTTAAAGTAGATGCTTTCTGATGAAAACAAACTACAAAAAGATGGCAGAAGACAGATTTCTTTAGATAATATGAACAAAGTAAAGGTCCTCTTCTGCCTGTGGCAATAAAAGAAAAAATATGTTCTGAATATAAACAGTTCAAGGGAGTAGAGTAACCTATGAGGATGAAAAAGAGAGATTGCATTATCTATTTTATATAGTAGTTTTGAAGTTCAGTTCATGAAAAATAACTAATACTAGACCTCAATTTAACTGTGATAAGAAGGTACATATAGATTTGAAGTTTCACTGGTAACAATAATCATTTCAAATCACTAAAGGCCATAAAAAGAAGTAAAGCAGTTAATACATAAAGGAAACTAATATTTATTGAATATACACCAGAACTTTACACATCTACAAAAATGGTGTGAAATGGGAATTATTTACCTGCACTTCAAATAGAAGAACAGATGATAGGACAAGATTTGAACTCAATCAAATCCTTTGATTCTAAACCTGGTGTATTTTTCAGTTATGTCATGTTTTAAAGCATATTTAATTCTGAGTGCTGGAAACAAACAACTCTAGTGTGGTTACCACAGATGATCCTTTATTTGAAAATGGTTTAGTCCATGTATATTTATTGAGTGGCTACTGTGGATAGGGCCTGGTGTGGGGGCCAGGATACCATGCCTACTCCTGAGAAGCTTATGATAGAATGAGGAAATAAATGGATCCACTGTCCTAGGGGAGGATATAGGTTAGATATGAGAAGTACATTTCAACCTGGGACTCCAGCAATAGGTTTAGAGAAAATGAGACCTAGGCTAGACACATTTTATCACAATGAAAACCATATATATATATATATATACATATATATATACATATATATATATATACACACATATATACCAGAACACCATAATGACCAGAACGACCAGTCACTATAATGCCCACTGAGGCCAGCAATGCCCAGGGACAAGCCTAGAGGGATGAGGAAAGAGTATGCATTAGGGCTTTCTAATAATGGCGAGGCATGGACACTACTGACATTTTGGTCCAAGTAATTCTTTGCTGTAGTGGTATGTCAGTGTAGGATATTCAGTGGGTCCCTGCTGCTATATATTGCATACCAGTAGTACCTAACTCCTTCAGTGGTGACATTAAAAGTATATCTAGAGACATTGCCAGATGTCACCGGGGAGCAAGTTCATCCCTGGTTAAGAACAATTGTTGTAAACAAAGCTGTGTTCTCTGTCACTTTCCCCCTCAATCTTTAAAATGGCGTTGTTCTATAAAATACAGCAGGCTTAAACTCTAAGAAAATGCACTCTCTCTTTTCCTGCAATAGATGCATAAAGGTTTCCATCATCATTTTTTTCTAAACTAATCTCAATTTTAAAAAATGTTTTGCAGTATAGTTTAGACAAATTACTTAATCTATCAGGGCATCTGCTTCCTCACCCATAAAACAAACAAACAAAAAAAGTGGAACTAATTTAGCTTTTACCAAACCTGCCTGGCTCTGGTTCATCTGTCATCTTTGTTTACAGAATATTGACTCCTGGTCTTCATGTCAAACTTACTGTAACAGAGTATCCAGGAAGTAGCCAGAGAATCTGTATTTTTAAAACAAGGTCTCAGGAGAGTCTTGTCATCAGAAAAGTTTATGAGACACTGAATCGATAATCTCTGAGGTCCTATCCAACTCTAACACTCTAGACCTTTCCAAAGAGAAAAACATTTGAGGAAGACATTTATTCTTTTAGGCCACTGAAAAAGTACAGTAGTAATTGAATTCACCACCATGGTAATTTAGAAAGCAGTACCTGAGTGACCTGAAAGAGTTATAGGGGCCCCATGGGAATAAGCTAGTCAACAGACACATTTGACAACATTTACAAACAATAAAAGCACTAGTGTCATTGGTGTTGGGCTATATAGTGAATAATGTACTTTGGAAGCAAAGGCTCCTATGCCACATAACTCAATTGTTAACACCTTCGTTTCCACATACTTTTATTTCTACCCTTGTTTTTACAGCTTCAGACTATCAGCACAAAATCAGGAATAAAAAGACAACCTTCTTGAAATGAAAATGCACATAAACTGCACTGTCTTCCATTCATTTATGTATTTCTTATAAGACTTTGCTGCTCTAGAAGGGACGACGTGTACATAGTACAAACTATCTCATCAGGACTACTTAAGCCTTCAGCCTCTGTGTAACAGGAAATATGGAAACCCTGCAAGAAGCAATGCTGCTGGTGGAAATACTGAACAATGGGTCTATTTCAGTGGCACCATCTCCTGAGTCACTGAAATGATGGATGGTGCAGCCTTGTGCTTAAGGCTGGGTATTATGTCACTTTATTAAACCTAAAAAGTCACATAAACAAATGCTACCTGAACAAATAAAAAAGCAGATTACAGCAGCGAAGTCTTATGCCAGAAGGGAGAAATAACAAAGTGGACGGACACCTTGTGAGCTGATATCCTCAAATGGCAAATGTTGCTTGAAAAATGATGGGATAGAGCAGTGGTTCTCAACCTTCCTAAGGCCGTGACCCTTGCATACAGTTCCTCATGTGGTGGTGACCCCCAACCATGAAATTTTGCTACTGTTATGCATCGTGATGTAAATATCTGCATTTTCCGATGGTCTTAGGCAACCCCTGTGAAAGGGTCATTTGACCCCCAAAGGGGTCGCGACCCACAGGTTGAGAACCGCTCGGATAGAGGTATGTCCTCTCCCTCGTATTCTTCACATTGTCAGTCTACATTAACAGACTGTTTCCACCCTGTGTAGAGCACAGAAAGTATTCAACAATCTCCCTCCTGGGAATGATCACAGTGCTCATTCAGGCAGTTCCTTGTACGGACCTTCTTACATTAATATGCTTCACTCATTAAGTATCCATTATATATCCTCCAGTCACAAAAGTGCTTTCAGCTATACTATTTTCCCCTTTCTGATAGCTATGTATAAAAGAACAAAACGGGCTTTTCTCACTGTCATATTGTAAGTCAGTGGCATTATTGTGCAATAATTCTTATTTTGTTTTCTATTAAACTTTAGCAAGCCCAGCAAATTTCCTCATGAAAGTAACCACAACAGCCCTCTTTCTAAAAATTAATACATTTCCTGAAATAACAGGGTCACCAATTTCTAATGTTTGAAATAGATGGTAACATGAAAATACTTCGACATCCACTATGAAGAAATTAGCTGCACTCAGTGGCTCATAGATTGTTGCATAGTCAGGCCCTGCCAGAAGGGTCTATTTCAGTGAATTCAGCAAGTCAAAATATCTGGAAAAATACATTACATCTTCTCCAAACTAATTTTGGAAAAGAAAGAGATCATGGCTATGATAAATTCCAGAAACTTTAAAAAATGTATTCAAAAAATGATATGGAATCATTGAGAGACATTAGGAATGTGAGTTATATTGTCTGATTTGCAGTTTAGATATTGCTCTGGCATTTGAGTGTAGGAAAGGTATTGCAGAGGGATACTGCAAATGCTCCAAGGAGAAATGATAAGGACTTTCACTTGAACAGTTAACCCAATTAAGGTCTCAAAATGAGCCAGTTCCTTATTTCTGCAGTCACCATATTTCTGCATCCAATCCCTGGCTTGCACACCCAGACCTCATTTCTCTTGCATAGGCACCACATGGTGACAGCCTCTGAGAATCCACCTCATGCCAATGAATTTCTCAGAACCTGATATTTACTTTAAAAGATTATCCATTGCAGTGGCTGAAATACATGCTACTTTTAGTGTTATTAGCTTGACACACATTCCACTCATAAAGTGATCTTATACCAGTACTAGAGGCCCGGTGCACAAAATTTGTCCACAAGAGGTAGAAGGTACTCCCCTCAACTGCCCTCCCCTGCTGACACGGTCACCTTTAACTGCCCTCCCCTGTCAGCGTCATTGTCCCTAACTGCTCTCCCTTGCTGGTCTAGCCCCCCCCCCAACTACCCTCCCCTGCAGGCCTGGTCACCCTCAACTTCCCTCTCATGCAGGCCTGGTCCCCCCAACTTCCCTCCCTTACAGCCTGGGTCCTCCCCCACAACTTCCCTTCCCTGCAGGCCCATTCACCTCCAACTTCCCTCCTCTGCCGTCCTGATCACCCCCTAACTGCTCCTCCCCACCCCCGCAGGCTTGATTGCCCCCAACTGCCCTCCTTTACAGGCCTGGTTCCTCCCAACTGACCTCCTCTGCTGGTCTGATCGCCCAAAACTACTCTCCCTTGTAGGCCTGGTCCCTCCCAACTGCTCTCCCCTGCTGGCCATCTTGTGGTGGCCATCCTGTGTCCACATGGGGACAACTATTTTTAACTACATGGGTGCAGCCATCTTGTGTGATGGAATGATGGTCAGTTTACATATTACTCTTTTATTAGATAAGATTTTCCCAAATATCTGCCTACTCTACCAGTTTTGTTTGGTCTTAATGGGTGTTACTTTTAAAGGGGACTTCAATTGGATTCTTTGTCTTCCTTTTGTTAAGTTTTATGAGTTCTTTATATATTTTGGAAATTTAACTCATTATCAAATGTATCATTGCCAAATATGTTCTCCTACACAATACAATATGCTCTCTTTTCATTTTGTTGGTTTCTTTTTCTGTGCAGAAGTTTTTTTTTATTTTGATGTAGTCCCATTTGTTTATTTTCTCCTTAGTTTCCCTTGTCCTAGGAAATGTATCTGCAAACATATTGCTATGAGAGATGTCTGAGGTTTTGCTACCTCTGGCTTCTTCTATAATTTTTAAGGTTTCATGACTTATATTTACATCCTTTATCCACTTTGAGTTTATTCTTCTGTATGGTGTAAGTTGATGATCTAGTTTCATTTTTTAACATGTACCTGTCCAATTTCCCCAACAGTATTTATTTAAGAGACTGTTTTTACTACACTGTGTGCTCATGCTTTCTTTGTCACATACTAATTGAGCTTGGGTTGATTTATGGGTTCTCTATTCTATTCCATTGATCTACATGCCTGTTTTTGTGCCAGTACGAGGTTGTTTTGATTTCAGTGGCTTTGTAGTATAACTTGATATACAATATTGTGATCCTCCAATTTTTTCTTCTTTCTCAAGATTACTGAGGCTATTTGGAGTCATTTTTTATTTCATATTAATTTGTGGAGTATTTGTTCTAGATCTGTGAAATATGCCATTGGTATCTTATTAGGGATTGTATTAAATCTATAGATTGCTGTGGGTAGTATGGATATTTGATAAATTAGGATAGTAAAGGTCTACTCAAGAAGGTAATTTTTACCAAATTCCAGTCCATGAACATGATATATAAGACAATCCAATTAGAAAATAGACAAGGACCTAATAGACACTTCTCCAAAGAGGATATACCAATGGCCAAGAGACAACTGAACAAATGCTCCAAATCATTAATCATCAAAGAGATGCAAATTAATAGAACAATGAAATATCACCTTGTACCTGCCACATAGCTACCTTAATTAAATCAACAAAAACTAAGCACTAGCAAGGATGTAGAGAAAAGGGAACCCTGGTACACTGCTGGTGAGAATGCAGACTGGTGCAGCCACTGTGGAGAATAGTATAGAGATTCATCAAAATATTAAAAATGGAACTCCCATTTGACCCAGTGATTCCACTCCTAGAACTATATCCTAATAATCTTGAACAGAAAGAATATATGCACCCCTATGTTCGTAGCAGCATTATTTATAATAGCTAAGATATGTAAACAGCCCAAATGCCCATCAGCAGATGAGTGGATAAAAATGCTGTGGTACATTTACACCTTGGAATACTATGCAACTGTTCAAAAAGAGGATCTCTTATCCTTTGACACAGCATGGAGGGACCTGGTGAGTATTGTGCTAAGTGAAATAAGCCAGTCAAAGAAAGACAAGTATTACATGACCTCACATATATGTGGAATCTAATGTTATGAGTTACATGTTAAAAGTTCCCATAGGAAGTACTTACTGTATAAGAAATACATCCTGGAACTATTAGACCATTGGAAATGAGTACAATAATGTAACAGCATTGAGAACAAGGAGATATCCTTTGGTATTCTCCCAAGTGTGTTCTGGAAAATACTAATATAGAGATATGCCCCAGGGTGTGCGTGTAAAGTATGGCATGTTCAACTAATTTTGGAAAGCATTATACACCACCCCTCTCAGATAATCACTGAGAATATTAGCATGAAGAGGTCTGGGAAATATTTCAATAAAGAAGTATTTCACATTCTTACCTGCATATTTTACACACTTAGATGAAATTGAAGCCCCCTATTTTCCCCAGGGCACAATTTCTGATACTTTATTTACTTGTCCATTGAGGTAGCATTTTTTAAAAAAATTTATCTTCATAATTGAAAGTTTTACAGATGTCCCCTATTTTCTACATGATCCTTTCCCCTCTCACCACTTCCCAGGCCTTTACCACACAGTTGTTTGTGTCCATGGGGCATGCATATATGCATATAAGTTAAATGAAAGTTTCAAATTCTGCAATTAGAGGTCACTGCTGCAAATGTAATGACCATTGGAGAATCATTGCTAATATTCCCAGTGATTATCTGAGAGGGTGGTGTATAATGATTTCCAAAATTAGTTGAACATGCCATACTTTACATGCACACCCCGGGGCATATCTCCATATTAGTATTTTCCAGAACACACTTGGGGGAATACCAAAGGGTATCTCCTTGTTCTCAATGCTGTTACATGATTGTACTCATTTCCAATGGTTTAATAGTTCCAGGATGTATTTCTTACAGTAAGTGCTTCCTATGGGAACTTTTAACATATAACTCAAGGAGTATAGAGTGGTTACAACACTCATAGTAGCAATTAACTGTAGCCTTCATTATGTGATTCTAACTTCTGCAATTCTAATATTTGTGCAGACATTTCGCTTCTCCCCACATCTGCCTTTATTCATTAAACACGCTATGAATAGAAAGATTGAATGATTCTCCAATGGTCATTACATTTGCAGCAATGACCTCTAATTGCACAATTTGAAACTTTCATTTAAATTTTAATTAAAAATGTACAAGTAATTTCTGCCTTTAATCTAAGTATGCCACTGATATGTTTATGCATCAGTGTTTAAAATGAAAATGTTTATTAAATTTTAGATATCAAAGATATTTTAATTTCGAAAGACACATATTATCAAGTATCTCTATTTTTTTCATGAAAATCCTTTGCTTTTTCCAACCAAAAATTAGGATAGTAAAGGTCTACTCCAGAAGGTAATTTATACCAAATTCCAAATTCAGATTGAAATACTTAGTGCTACAAATAGTTTTTTCTAAAATCTCAGTTTTCATTTCTAACTTGGACTCTCCTCCCCTCCCTAAATTCTGCTCAAAATATAGCTGAAAATAAAACCTTTATGAGTATGTCTTTTGTTATTGCCATCACCTGGGAAACTTATGAAGTATTTGCAGAGAAATTCCATTTGATAAGAAGAGCAATTAACAGCCCCAAAGTAGTAGCTGTGATTATTTTGCAAGTTGTTTCACTAAGACAGTTCTGCATTTCAATGCTATTTTTTTTCCTTCCACTCTCATAAATTGTGGAAACTTTAGAAAAACTTTTAAGAAAGTGTTGGTGTTTTACCTTTTTTTCTTCTGATTTATATTCATTATTTGAAAGCGAGAAAGACTTTGGCCTGAGGGGCTGACTTTGATAAACGATATTTTTCTCCTTGCAGATGCCTCAGAAGAAAGAGGACCAGGATGCACTTTGCTAAACCTTGGGGCAGAGAGCCTACTTTGGTGAATTGACATTTCATTTTAGTTTTTACATTCCGGAGGAAACAACGCTAAAGAAGAAAAGCAAGTCTGAAAAAGGTTACCCATCTAAACACATCTGAACAGAAATTTAGAACACAAATTCTTGCGCTGAAATCCTAAAATTTCCAATTAAAATTATGGTTTCGAAGAGGTTCTTTAGTTTCTTTAATCTAATGGAGTCTAAAATTTTATAGATGATAGGGCATTCTTAAACTAAATTAGTGTAACTTAACCATTGGAACATTTCTTAGTTGGAAAAGTATGAGTTATATGTAAATAGGCCATGAATTTGATTACACATACAATTTCTACAGCTTAGAACCACTGCCGATAATGGAACTGGGGGCTTCTTTATATTGGTAACGTACTTTTACACATTCATGAAATATAAGTCATAAAATCCGAAAGACCCAGACATCACTTTAAATTGCCATTTAATGTTTTTAGTAATCTTTTGGCCACTCTCCACTTAAGATATTATAAACATGTTGAGGAACAATCTGGATAGAAACAGAAGGATGGAGAGGAGAGAGTATATACATAGATCCAGATACTCCCTTCCTGGATTCACATAATTGAGGTAGAGGTGGAGAATAACCAAACTCACATATGTATTTTTTCTAATGCAAGTTAGTTTGAACAGAGACACAAAGATCTATGCTAGAAACAGGTGAGGGACCTGAAACTTTTGTCCTGCTCTAGAATCAAGGCAATGACAGAATGAAAGATGATGGCTTCCTACGAGTAATAGGATGCTGCTACCAGAAGGAGGAGGAATACCTACTGAAAGGGAAGAAAAGATGTCCATTATACTGGAAGAAAATTTGATCCAATTTAAGGACCATTGGGAATGAAGAAAACAAAGATTTGCTCATTAAATGACAGGGACCAATTGTCTGGATTCTCTCTAGTAAATCTTCATTTTGTTTCTACCATCAAAGGTTTTAAATAACTATGTTGCACTAGCCAGGAGAAGACAGTGGTAGGAACAATTAGTATTGTGTTAAGGATGGTATAGATATACTCTTTTCTCTGCTTTTTAATTCCAAAACTGCAAGTAACACTTTCAAGTTTTTTTTTACATAATGAAAAGATCTTCTAAAAAACCCTAAATATCATTGCAATTATTTTCTATAACTTCCATAGAAGAGACAGGTGTGCCTGGATTCTTGCTTCAGTAACTTCTATAGAAGAAACAGATATGCCTCCATCCTTGCTTCTCTATCTTCTATAGAGGAGACAGGTGTGGCTGGATCCTTGCTTAAAAAAAAAATTCAATTAAACATAATTGAATTTTGCTTAAATGTATTTCAATTGAGATCCTATTATGTGACAGTAGCCTGCTAAAAACTAGAGTTTCCTATCCAGGAATGTTCAATTAGCAGGAGAGAAAGACAGATAATCTTAAGGTGAAAAGTATTATAACAGATATGATCTGGATGCTACATAACCAAAAATAAGAGGCACCTTTCTTATTCAAAGAGCTCATGAGAACTTCCTTGGGGCATATATCCATATTAGTATTTTTAATGAATAAGCTAAGTTCTTAGCAGACGTCACCAGATGAAAAGAAATGGGGGCATAAAGGTTTTTGAAGGGTTTTTCTCCAAATACCAAGGCTAAAATATAATTTTCAAACATTTTGCCTTTAAAGGTGACCTTCAGGTTCAAATCATATATAAATCAAGAGACTCTCCTTTAATGTCAAATTCATAACAGCAGCACATGTAATGGTGTCATATATGGCTTTTTGCAAATTTTATAATGCATTCTCATTTTGCTTAAACATCACATTATAGTCATAAAAGTTTATATTTTATTTAATTTAATAAATCTTTATTGTTCAGATTATTACAATTGTCCCTATTTTTCCCCCCATAGCTCTCATCCACCTGGTTCCCACTCGACCCTCTGCCATTACCACCTCCCATCCCTGCACTGTCTTTATCCATAGGTGTACATTTTTTTTCCAGTCTCTTCCCACAACCCCCACAACCCTTTTCCCCAGAGAATTGTCAGTCCACTCCCTTTCTATGCCCCTAATTCTATTATATTCACCAGTTTATTCTACATATCAGATTTTTTTATTCACTTGATTTTTAGATTCACTTGTTGATAGATATGTATTTGTTGTTCATAATTTTTCTTTATCTTTTTCTTCTTCTTCCTCTTCTTAAAGAATACCTTCAGCATTTCATATAATACTGGTTTGGTGGTGATGAACTCTAGCTTTTTCTTATCTGTGAAGCTCTTTATCTGCCCTTCAATTCTGAAAGACAACTTTGCTGGGTAGAGTAATCTTGGTTGTAGGTTCTTGCTATTCAGAACTTTAAATATTTCTTGCCATTCCCTTCTGGCCTGCATAGTTTCTGTTGAGAAATCAGCTGACAGTTCTATGGGTGCTCCCTTGTAGATAACTGCTTTTCTCTTACTGCTTTTAATATTCTCTTTGTCTTTTGCTCTTGGTATCTTAATTATGATGTGTCTTGGTGTGGTCCTCTTTGGATTCCTTTGGTTTGGGGTTCTGTGTGCTTCATGGACTTGAAAGTCTATTTCTTTCACCAGGTGGAAAAAAGTTTTCAGTCATTATTTCTTCAAATAAGTTTTCAGTATCTTGCTCTCTTTCTTCTTCTGGCACCCCCATAATTCTGATGTTGGTATGCTTGAAGTTGTCCCAGAGGCTCCTTACACTATCTTCATATTTTTGGATTCTTTTTCTTTTTGCTTTTCTGGTTGAATGTTTTCTGTTTATTTGTATTTCAAATCTTTGACTTGACTCTTGATCCTCTAGTGTGTTGTTAGGTCTCTGTATAATATTTTTTATTTCAGACAGTGTATGTTTAATTTCTAGTTGGTCCTTTTCATATCCTCTTGGGTCTCGCTAAATTTATCGGCCTTTTCTAGAAAATTCTTGATAAACCTTATAACCGTGGTTTTGAATCCAGTCATTTGCTTTTCTCCATTTCTTTCATTTGTGATCTGTTTCTTTGTCTCCACATTTTGGCTGCTTCCCTGAGTTGATAGAGTAGCTTTGTGTGATAGGTGTCCTATAGGGCCCAGTGGCTCAGCCTCCCATTACCTGAGGTGGAAACTCTTGGTGCACTCCTTTGTGGGCTGTGTGTACAGTCTTGTTGTAGTTAAGCCTTGATTGTTGTTGGTATCACTGGGAGGAATTGACCTCCAGGCCTATTGGTTGTGAGGATCAGCTGTGTTTACAATGGGAGAACTTCTGTGCTGGAGACACACTTATAAGACTTGCAAAAGCCTCTGTGCTCAACTTGGAGGGGGCAGAGTCTCAGGGCAGAGCAGACAGCATTGGTTTCCCATCAGCGCTGCCCTGTGAGGTCCCTGGGTCTCAGTGTCCCAGGGTAATCGCTGCAAGCACCTCTGAGAGAAAGCCACCCTCAAGTTCCACCCACTGCCAGAGAGTCCAGTTTCTCCCCAAATGAGTCTTGGTCCCCAGAGTCTTGCCCAGACCTGGAGTTCAATGCAGGGACTTTTGTCTCCCTCCTGCTTGAGAAAGCCAGCCACGTATTCACTTGCCCAACCTCTCTGCGTGTGCACCTCAGTACCTCTGTCTTCCACAATTCCTTTGAGTCTCAGTGTGCTTTTCTCTTTCCTGATGGTCCAGTTTCACCCACTATGAGTCTGACTCCCCAAAGTCTCGCCCCAAACTGGAGTTCAGCACAGTCAGGAGCTTTTGTCTCCCTCCCACTTGAGAAAGCCAGCCACGCATTTAGTTGCCAGTCCTCTCCGTGTGTGCGCACGCGTCTCAATACCTCTGTCTCCTTCAGCTCCTCTGAGTCTCAGTGTGCTTTTCTCTTTCCTTCTAGTTGTAGAATTTCCACCATCCAGCCTTCCTGTGGTTCTGGATGATGTCCGTTTTGTGTTTTAGTTGTAGTTTTGAAATTGTTGTACAAGGCAGCAGTTTAGGTATTTACCTATGCCACCATTTTGGTTTCTCCTCATAAAAGTTTGTTTTTAATGTTACTAAGTATAATAGCAGAAAATCTTCAGATTTGTTTGAGGACAAATGTGCACAATTTGGAAGACTCAACAGGTACAAAATAATCTGAGTTAAAATAGTTAGAATCTAATTGTGTTTAGAATTAATAACAACATTATTTCAAGAGTTCATAATGTTGCAGTATCACCTATAACTTTGTAATTTACATTGAAGAGGCAGAAAATCTTGGAATTAATACTGGGAAAATAAATAGTAGTCATGCTTCATCTTTAAGCTAGATAACTATTGTCACATGTTATCTCAGAACCTACAAATGGTAACTGCTGACATAACTAGAAAAGTCCAAAAATACTGTTTCAACATATACCCAGTAGCTAGATGATGCTGGGAATTCTACACATAAAATATTCATTTATTTAACTGCAGAAAATAGTCATAGAATGAAAAAATAGTATTTTATGCCAAAACATCAATTACATTATGTAAATTGCACACAGAAAAATGTTTATAAGGACATTACCCCATGAAAAAAGGAATCCAGTTTCAAAAACTACATACTGATCCAGGACATTTTCTGAGCTTCCATCTTTTCTTCTTGCACTCCACCCACTTTTCACCCCATCATTCCATATAAGGAGGTATCACAAAGGTCAACAATGGCCTCTGTCCCCAAAATGGACAGATTAAATCACTTTTCTTATTAGCTACAATAACACCAATGATGTGTCCATCCTCTGAATACCTCTTCTGCTAGCTTTTACAATATCCTATTTGTATGGCTACGTCTTCACAAGCTCATCTTCCTCTAAATTCCATAATGCAGGAGTTTTTCATGATTCAGTACAGGCTTCCTTCTATTTTCACTTTTTGTACTCTTCCCTTCCTTCTCCCCACTTCTCTAGGTATTCTTAGCCATACTAATAAACTTAATTATTATGGGTAATTAGTACCTCCCAAATTATATCTTCACATATAAAACCTCTTAGTTTTAAGACAATATATTAAATTGCCTTAATATATTTCCTAAGATTATTCAAATTATAAGATATTCAAAAGATAAGGTGGTGTCTGCAAAATTAATACGTCTAAGTGGTGTACAACATGTTCTTCGACTCCCAAACTTGGTCCTTACCAAGAAAATATCACCTCTTGCTCATGTAATTATGCAAATTAAACTTAGAAAACATTCTTGATACCTTTAACTCCATTGAAACATTTAATACATCATTGGATTCTTTTAATTTTTTGATCAAATTGTTTCCATCGTAGTTCACCTTCTCTTCACATTTCCTTGAATGGTATTCCTGTAATACCTATGCCATTGGTTTCTCCCCACCCTGCAGATTTATTGAGGTATAATTGACATGTAATATTGTGTAAGTTTAAGGTATACAATATGATGATTTGATATATGTGTACTTTGTGAAATGATCATCACAACAAATTTGTTTAACACATCTATCACTTCACATAGTTACTCTTTTATGTATTTGTGTGGTGAGAGTATTTAAGATCTAATCTTAGTAAATTTCAAGTATATAATACAGTATTAACTACAGTCACCAAGGAATACATTAGAGCACCAGAACTTACAACTAAAAATGTGTTCCTTTTGACTAACATCTCCCCATTTCTCCCATCCTCTGTCCCTGGCAAAACCCCATCTACTTTCTGTATCTATGAATTAAGGCTTGTAAATTTTTTCCCACATATAAATGAGATCATGAAATACTTATCTTTCTCTGTATGACTTATTACGCTTAGCATAATGTCTTCCAGATTCATCCATGTTGTCCTAAATAGCAGGATTTCCTTTCTTTGTTATGGCTGAATAATATGCCACCAAATACTATATATAGATAAATTTTCTTTATGTATTAATTTGCCAACAAACACATATTGTTTCCCTAATTTGGCTATTGTAAACAAATCTAGGGAAGCAGGTGGTTGGCATGACCCATGGAGAGACTCAGTCATCTCTTTCTCAATTAGCCATTATCTCAGCCACATATTTGGCAGGAGTTTGGTGATAGTCAATTTATGTCTCTGCATCCTGGCAAGTACCTAAAAGTTTAGATAGTCTCTGTAAGTTTTTTTACTAATGAAAGCTTTATATATTTCCATCAGCAGAAGTACAAGTAAGAACGTTGCTATTACATGGGAAAAAAAAAAAAAAAGATACTCTACCTCAGCAAATAAATAAATAAATAAATAAGAATAGCTCTGGATAAATGCAAATCTTTTTCTCAGAATGCTTTTTATTAGGATTTCAATTTATAATAATGTGGTAGGATTCATGAAAATATATATATTCTCAAAGCAGAGGTATAGTGATAGAGGAACCCAAATAAACATAAGAGGTTAGCTAGTAGTTATTCTGAGTTATTTTCCCCAAAATGTGAATTTGAACTTCAGTGTTCACGGTTTCATGTTGTGTGGAGATGAGCAATTGAAGCCCAAACCTGCCCAAGAAAGGAAGTCTATCTTCTTTGGCATTCTCCAGAGGCCAAAGGATTATATCTTCAGGGAACGGGTGGGTCAGGAATAACCATCTCTGAAGAAAACTATTTTAAACCTTCAAATTACCTAGAGAACATTGGTTAAAATTGGTTATAAGTGTTTTAAAATTAGTCCTCCTGCAGGTTTACAGCCCATTTCATACTGTCTTGATAATCTGAAAACTTTCAAATTGAGAATATGATTCAAAGATCCTTGACTCACGCAAGTAAATGCACATACTCTCCAGAAGTATAAACTTTATCCCAAATCTCAGAGGATTTTGACATTAAAAGTCTAACGACAATGAGTAGCTCATAGACAAAAGTACCAAACACACAGAAAACTAGAAACCACAAGCAAGAACTAAATGAAGTGATACTTCAGATAATGGAATTATCACAGACTGTCTCCAAGATATATATATCTGGCACATGCAAAAAATATTTTTAAAAATCTTAAAATATATCCCGTGAACTAGAAATTATAAAGAATGACTAAGAATATTTGAAAAAAACACACAAAAAATTTCTATGAATATAAAAAAATTAAAAATCCAGCAAATGGTTTTAATGGCAGTCAGTCACAACTAAAGAGAGTTAATGAACAGGAGGGTAAATATGAGGAAATTATTCAAAATTCATTGTAGAGAAATAAATCTTAGGGTTTTCTTTTTCTTTTTTTGACCCTTAAAACCACTCTGACTTAATTTCTCAGTCACTTAAGCTGACTGCAAATCCAACACGAGGTATTTTCTTGGAAGGCAGGTGAATTACTTACATGGCAAGGAAAGTGTTCTCTTAGCAAGGCCTCAGCTCTTCCTCCATCAGAGCCTTTTTAAGTGAGTTGAAAGAACTTTAGAAAAGATGCTATGCCAGCATAAGCCAGAGCTCCCTAAAAAATAGCTTTTGCTTCTATGTGTTCAACCCGCTCGTCAGCAGTACCAGTAACAGGGGGCCACCTAAATGGTAGCATCTGGAGTGTGGTATAGTTTCCTGCTGTTTTCCTGCTGCCAAGGTATCCATTAAAGAGCTGGCATAGGTTCTAGATGCACATTAGAAATGGCCTTTACTAAATACACAGTCTTCTCTTCCTTCCATGTATAGATTATAGTGCTTTAATTGGTCAATCATTCCAACTGTGTTCTGGTCCCAAGACAGGGAGAGCTGAACTGTTCCTGGATGTGTTATGATACTGCTATCCTAAGGAAACGTGAATAGAAATAAGGCTGAGAATGCATTTTCCAGGAGCTATTAGTTCCTTTTAGTTTTATGCCTAAAATCTGAATGTTTGGACTCAATATCCCACGATGTTTGAAACTCAAAGTTTCAATGCTTTGTTCCTAGGAACTATGGATCTTTGTTGGCCAACATGATGAATTGTTCTCTGTTATGTGCTTTTCAGATGTTAGGATGTATTAGGGATTAAAAATCAAGAAAACCCAAGAGAAATCAGAATTTCCAACTATAAGTCAGAAATTGTTGAGAAGGGCAAATTATGAGTCCTAAAAATCCCACTTTACTGATCTTTTTTTTTTAAATCATAACTGTCATCTATTGTCTATCTGCTTTTAAATCACCTTGGAAAGACTGTAAGTAACCATATGAATAGTATGACTCTGGTCTCAGCTCTGCAATTAAAGATGTAATTACCTATGTAACCTTAGGCAGGGTGCAAATTCTCCTAGTTTCATTTTCAACACATGTAAATAAGAATAATAATAACTATTGTAGTCTAAAGAGAATTGGCTTGTAAGAGGTTTATTAAGAGTAGGAATATAGGTGACAATGGGTAGTGTCCAGCAGAAAATAACAAAAGGGTTAGTTAACTCTTTAAAACTGTATATACTAAGCTATACTAACCATGTCTGCCCTATGATTTCTTTCCTATTTAATCATACACTTATTGAGAATAGGGACTTTTATTTATATTTCAATTCCTAGCATAAGCATCTTGCAAATAAAAGTTCTCAATAAATCTTTGTTGAGTAAATAAATTCTGATTGATTTAAATCAAGATAGGTATCCAGCTGTAGGGCCATAATGGAAAAGATAAGAAAATGTGGGAGTGAAAAGTTAAAGGGAAAGATATCTATAAAGGGAAACCTACTTTTCCCACCCCTGTATATACAGTTTAAATTGATTATTTCAATTTCACTTTCTATAAAGGGAATAACTTCATAAAGATAGAGAGAAAGACATTTCCCATTTCCCTATTTTTTCACAAGTGTGGGCTTTATGTCAGATGATCTTACCAATGGTGACCTATGTGATTAACATTTTTCTTTAATATATTTCCCAAAGGAGTACAACATTTAAATATTCATGCATAAAATGAGGCCCCTCATCTTGCTTCTATCAGAGGTTATGAACATGATCCTTATTCAACCAAATGCAGCCCCTATTTAAACAGACTTGATAAGTATGCACTTAAATAATAATGTCCCAACCCCTGCCAAGTCATATGAAATTAAGAGGCAAGAGATCCAGTACAAGGCAGATATGGAGAATATATTCTATGTGATTTCTTATGTGGAAAACCAGAGCTTTGATTATATAAACTAAAGATGAAACTATCATACAATTAAAATATCATTTATATTTAAAGTTGCATCCACATATGTGTATAAATTTAAAATTTATTAACAATTATTTAGAGATTAAAAAATACTGCCACATTAAAAGTACTATATATATCAATTATCAGATAATTCTGATTTCAGAGTGCTTAAGTGTAAAATACTCAAAACAATAAAATGTTTTCATTAAAGATATGCCAAGGAACAGAGCAGTCAGCAAGTTTAGGTGCTTGAATGGAGTGATCACAATCCAGTACCTGATCTTTATCCTCACAGAAATTCCTTTCTTTTTTTTTTCAAATTTATGCAGGTTTCAGATGTTCACATTGTACTGTCCAAATGCACAGTCTTAGACACCAGGATGATTTACTGCTAGTGTCTACTCAGTGCAGTAGTCAAGATACCTACCTCATATAAGTAGAGACTCCAGGAAACCAAATTACCTAAGAAGTTTGTGTGATCAGTTTTAAATAAGAGGGGTTTTTAATTGGATTATTGAGTTTTAGAGCATGGGGCATGGATTTAATGTACACAGAAGCTAAAAAAATGGAAATGGGTTGAAGGTTTTCATAATAATTAGGTAGAAAATGTTTAACAAATATATATATATATTTTTTTTTCTCTCTCTCTATTTTCTTGAAACACATGATATACAAAGCCTCTTTTAAAGCTGATTTAATTTTTTTTCATCCCAGGCACAGAGAAATCTTTCTCTACTATTACAAAGAAAATCCATGGTGTAAGTATGATAAAAAATGAGAATAACACTAAGCTTCAGAGTCAGGAAGATATAGGCAATGTTGAAAACCATGGTGAACTAATGAAATAATTTTCTTTTCACAAGAGACAATTTCAGTGTTGCCTTGTTGGAATTTGAGCTAGGTTTCTGGATCAAATTTTTTTTAAGAGAAACTGAATACATAGATTATGGATGTAAAACTCCTTATTTTTAAAAGTAAATTTAATTTCTAAAAATAAGGTGTAGGCAAACAAAACACATCTGGGGATCATATTCACTCTATGGACTGCTTCTATAAGACTTATCTAAAGAGGAATGTTACCATGGTCTGAGTGTTTTATTCCTCAAAATGCATGTTGGAATGCTAACCCCAAAGGTAATGGGACTAGTAGGAAATAGAGTCTTTGGGAGTTGCTTACGCCTTGAAGGTGGAGTCCTCTTGAAGGAGATTAATGCCTTACAGATAGAATCCTTTCACTATGTGAGGGCATCATGAGAGGTCCACAGTCTGCAACCTAGAAGAGGTACCTTGCTAGTACCTGATCTCAGAACTCTGAGAGGTAAATTTTAGACTTTCAGACCCCAGAATTGTGTAGTATTTTATTACAGCAGCCTGAACAGATGAAGATAGATGTTTCAGCAAAACAGTGACTAAATTTAATTCCATGATCCTGCAGTATTGGACACATGTGCCCTCCCTCATTCTGTTGTTCTTTTTGGGCTAACCTGGATTTCTATTTTCAAGCTCTGATTTTTCAGGAATTCGTGGACAGCCCATTAACAATTTTCTTTCTAGAAAGTCAGATACAGAATTGGTTTATCCTTTCAGTGGTTACTTTTCAGTCAAGAGGTTAAATCTTTTAATATTTACAACAGCTCAAAATAGCCATGATTCCCTTCAAGAAGGACTTCCAATTTTTGCAAGTGATTCTCCTTGAAAAAGCCATCTTCCTTACTTGCCTTGGCCAGCAACACATTCATAACTCATTATTTCAAGACCTGGTTCTTCTATAATGATTATATCAAAGACTGTGTTAGATTTTCAATTTGTTTGACCTTTCCTCAAATTCAGAGAAATTATATTAACTCTCTGTCTGACTATACTCAGCACTGCTCCAGTTTTATTATTTTCATGCATGTTACCTACGTTCCACTCTAAATCTTTTGTGGATATTCTTACTATGTTGGCACAAAGTAGAATACTTGACTTTTACAGGGAAGTTAATATCTGCCTTATCCTTTTCCCATTAGTAAACTCTGGTATATTTCTTCTAAGTCCATGCACAAAGTATAATTTGTTGGCATTAATGGCTATATGGAGTTCATTCTTTTTCTTTTCTCTTCTATGTTATGCAACCTACTCCTCTTTCATATTTCCATCCATTCTGAAAGCTCAGTATTTGCCTGTATATATTGTCCCCTCAAATCTTATTGCTGGTGGGTAAAGATGGCAGCTGATTATAAACCTGTTTGTGAGTGATGAAGGGACAATTTTTCCTGGGGCTGATCCTGACTCCAAAAGGGATATAATACCAACATATTAGATATTTAATTAAATTTAAATTTTTCATTTTTACCAGGAAGTCATTACTCAGAACATAAGGCACTAAATATAACTACATATGTACTATTTAATTTTTAAAAAGATAACTGATGTTTCCATATTTTTAAAATAAAATTAGTTTACTATAAATTTTAATATTCTATTTTGTTATCTCAAGTACATAATTAACCCTAGAAATTGTATGTGCTACTGATTAATACTTAAAAATAAACTGCAAATATACATGGTTTGCTAGCCAGATTCTTTAGCATTATTTAAAATAATGACTAAAGAAAGACAAGTTATATTCTTTATAGGGAAGTACAAATATGATTTCTAATCCTATATAATAAAAATCTAATATGCTGTACCCAACTGCTCGACCAGATGCTATGACACGCACTGATCATCAGGGGGCAGACGCTCTGACTGGTAGGTTAGCTTGCTGATGGGGTGCAGCAGATCTGGACTGGGCAAGTCAGGTCGGACATCCCCTGCAGCCCTCCCGCGGTTCCTCCCCGGCCCCAATCATGCACTAGGGAGGTACCTCGGCCTGGCCTGAACCCTCTTGTAATCTGGGACCCCCTTGGGGATATCTGGTTTCAGGCCTATCCCTGCAGGCCAAGCAGAGGGACCCCACAGATGCATGACTGTGTACCAGGCTTCTAGTATGTTACAAAAAGCACATTTTATGAGATTGAATTTTGCAAATCAGAGCATGATGCTTTCTGAAGCCAAATTTTACACTTTAGTCATATATTGTTAAAGGAATCATACCTATTCAGTTTGGTGTTCTAATGCAAATGCAGAAAGTCACTGTATTTTAGGATGACTTTAAATTTTTCATCAAGGAAAGCATAATGCCGAGATTTTATAATTTTATGTTTCCCTGAAGAATAGTGCACATTACTGTGCACTACTTTTATTATCATAATATCTTTCTGTTCAGTGATAGGTATGTTGTTTAAATGCTTTTATCTAATTGGGTAATACTGCAATGAAGAGTCCCCTGCATCAGATATGGATGTATAATATGGATCTTCTGAATAATGTATTTTTCTCCACATATAAAGTAAAATCTTTTACAGTATCAAGATACACAGAAACCCAAACCTTCCAGTATTTACAATGTCTATGAGAACAGTAGATGGGATCCTAGAAAATGGCGGTGGAGTAGACAGATGCGTCTGGAGTTTTGTCGCTGGACAGAGGGAGAGAGAGCAGCTGAGAGTCGCACTGGGAGTGTTTGTTGGCAAGTTAAGAGTCAGTTATCCTCCAGGAGAAGGTGGGGGACTGCTGGAAGGGGCTCTCCTGGCCAGGCAGCCCCACTGCCATGGGGATTTTGTCTGCAGGAGCCACCAGCACGAACGCAGAGACCGCACCATCTTGCAGAGGGAGGTGGATGTCTGTGGCAGTCTGAAGCCTGCGGCACCCATTGAGCAGCTGGGGACCCAGAACTCCGCTCTCCAATCGGCGCAGACACGCGGTGGAATCAGAGATCCACAGAGCACACGGAAAGGTCAGATTTCACCTGGGATAAGAGGGAGGTGGATGTCTGCAAAGGTCTGAAAGCTGTGACTGGCAGAGGCACCCACCAAACAGCGGGGGACCCAGAATACGGCTCTCCAAACAGTGCAGACACGCAGGTGGTGGATTCAGAGATCCACACGGCACACGGAAAGGTCAGATTTCAATTGGGATAGGGTGAGGTCTCCTACCCCCGCAGAACAGAGATGCGCAAACTGTGGGAACTGAGCTGTGGGAAAGCTGCCTCTGGAGAGGTCCGCAGAGGTGGGCAGGGCATGATCCCTAAGTGTGGAGGCAAACTCTCCGAGCTGTTCACAGAGGGGAGCTCTGAAAAACGACTCATTTTTTTCTGGGGCAGAAGGACAGCCTGGGAGTTATTACAGTGTCCCTGCTGCAAAATCCCCACAAACTGGCTTTGAGAACCACAGAGTAGCAGGATCTGAGCACAGCATAGAGAGGTCCTGTGCTTTGTCTCAGACATCAATTCCAAAACACTGCCACTCAGTGGATGACACACAAATTGACTCTCGCATAACCACAAAGGAATAAAGAGATTAAAACACCAACAGGGGAACACAGTGAACTGCAATACCTTCCCTACTGGGAAACAGGAGTGCCAAGCAGAATAATAGTGGAAGTGAATGACCATTCTATTTTTATTTTCTATTTTTATTTTTTTCCTTTTTTCTTTTAATTTTTTTTTTACTTTTCATTTTTACATATTTTAATTAAAAGACTATTTTTTCTTTCTGCCTCAATTGATTTTACCTTTTTAATTATTACATTTTTGTTTTAAACTAGTATTATTAATTACTACTAGTAATTAATTACTACTAGTATTTTACCTTTTTGGAAAAAAACAAGTGTCATTTTGTTTTCTCTTTATTTTATTTCGGGATTAGAGTTCTACATTCTATTTTCATCTTTCCTTTAGCATAATTTTACTCCAACTCAACTCTACCTTTATGCCAATACTTTCCTCCTAACTTTCCCCATTTTGTTGTCTTGTTGCTCTTTCTCTTTTCCAACTTTAGATTCCCCTTATTCTTTCTCTTTACTTGGTTAAAATTTCACCACATTTATATATCTAATTTCAAATCCCCTACCTCAAGTCCATACAAACCTCTTCCTTCTTGTCTTCACTAGCCAAAAAGTTTTTTCTCTATGTCCTTTTGTTATTATTTGCATGAAAAGTGATTAAATCAATTTTTTGAAATTTTTTATGAGATTGTTTTAGTTTATTCTACTTGTTTTATTTTGCTTTTTGCTTGCTTTGTTTTTTACCTCTCTTTTCCCTCACCTCCCTCAATACCAGGTGCTATTTGCAGTTTGTATTAATCTCTAGGTACTGGTTGATGGCCCTTATTGGGATTAGTGAGTGTTCTATTGGACTTTTCTAATGACATCTATATTTTGTTCCCCTTTTCTCTCTTATATGCTTTTCTTTTCTCTCTGCCTTTTTTCTCTTTCATTTTTCTTCTCCTTCTCCTTTTTATTTTCTTATTTTATTTTATTTTATTGTTCGTTTATTTATTTATTTTTTCATGCTCTCCCAATTTGATTTTGGCATTTCTTTCTTTTCTTTTTTCCTCATTTTCCTCTTCTTCTTTCTCTATTTACCACTAATTTGTCCTTCATTGGTGGTCACCTTATGTGTGATTATTAACATCTTGAATACATTTCTACTCAGTGCCTTGTCTGCTGTACTGGTTGTATTGTAGTTTATGCCTTTCAATCAACGTAGGAGAGAGAACTAAATAACCAGACACCTGGAGAAGAAAGATGATGGGCAGAAAAAGAAACAGCCCACATAAGACAGAAAGGCAGGTTTCACCAGAAAAGGAAGTAAACGAAATAGAAGCACAAATAAACCTGCCAGAGAAAGAGTTCAGAGAAATGATCATAAGGTGGATGAAAAGAATGGAAGACAAAATCGACAATCTGAGTAAGAGCCAAGAGGAAATGAAGAAGACCCAAGAGGAGATGAAGAAGCAGCAAGAAGAAATGCAGAAGAACCTAGAGGAGGTGCAGAATAATCAAGAAGAAATGAAAAATGACATCACTGCTATAAAGAACTCAATAGAAAGCATCAAAAGTAGACTAGAAGAAGCAGAGGACCGCATCAGTGAGCTAGAAGACATGGTAGAAAAAAATACCCAAGTACAGCAGCTTCTAGAAAAAAAGTTAAAAAGCAAGAGGAGAGCCTAAGGGAACTTTGGGATAACAAAACAACATCTGCATAATTGGGGTTCCAGAAAGAGTGGAAACTGAACAAGGATTAGAGAACGTGTTTGAAGAAATAATGACAGAAAATTTCCCCAATATAGGAAAGAAAAAACCCACACAAATCCAAGAAGCTCAAAGAGTCCCAAGCAAAATGAACCCCAACAAACCGACATCAAGGCACATTATAATTAAATTGGCAAACACCGACGACAAAGTAAGAATCTTAAAAGCAGCCAGAGAGAAACAGAAAGTTACCTACAAAGGAACCCCCCATAAGACTAGCTACTGACTTCTCAACAGAAACTCATTAGGCCAGAAGGGAATGGAATGAAATATACAAAATCATGCAAAGAAAGGGTCTGAATCCAAGAATACTGTACCCTGCAAGACTCTCAATCAAAATTGAAGGTGAAATCAAAAGCTTCACAGACAAAAAAGGACTAAGGGAATATATTACCACCAAACCAGCAATGCAAGAAATGTTAAAGGGTGTGCTGTAATAAAAAGAAAGAGGAAGCGAAGAAGGAACTCAGGGGTAAGGACTAAAAATGGCCACAGATAAGTACTTATCAATAACTTTAAATGTAAAGGGATTAAATGCTCCAATCAAAAGACATAGGGTAACCGATTGGATAAGAAAACATGATCCATATATCTGCTGTCTGCAAGAAACCCACCTCAGGAAAAGATATGCACACAGATTGAGGGTGAAGGGATGGAACATGGTATTTCAGGCAAATGGAAATGAAAAAAAAGCTGGGGATGCAATACTTATATCTGACAAATTAGATCTCAAAGTGAAGGATATAACAAGAGATAAAGAAGGCCACATCATAATACTAACTTGAACAATCCAACAAGAAGAAATAACTCTGGTAAACATATATGCACCCAATATAGGAGCACCTAAATATAAAAAAACTCTTGAGGATATTCAGGGAGTGATTGACAGCAATACAATCATAGTAGGAGACTTTAATACCCCACTGGACAAATACTCTAAACAAAAAGTCAGCAAAGAAACATTAATCCTAAATGACTCACTAGACCAGATGGAATTAATTGACATCTTCAGAACATGTCCCCCCAAAGTCACAGAATATACATTCTTCTCCAGTGTACATGGGTCATTTTCAAAGATAGATCATATATTGGGTCATAAGAAAAGTCTCTTCAAATTCAAGAAGATAGAAATCATATCAAGCATTTTCTCAGACCACAGTGGCATAAAACTGGAAATCAACTATAATAAAAACAATAGAAAAAAATCAAACACATGGAGACTAAACAGCATGCTATTAAAGAATGACTGGGTAACCAGAGAGATCAAGGAAGAAATAAAACACATCATGGCAACAAATGACAATGAAAACACAACAATACTAAATTTATCGGACACAGTGAAAGCAGTCTTGAGAGGGAAGTTCATAGCCCTACAAGCCTACTGCAAAAAACAGGAAACAATGGTAATAAATTACCTAAACCTACATTTCAAAGAGCTAGGAGGAGAGCAACAAGAAAAGCCCAGTGTACTCAGAAGGAAGGAAACAGTGAAGATCAGAGCAGAGATAAACAACTTGGAGACCAAAGAAACAATTCAAAAGATCAACAAAACAAAGAGCTGGTTCTTTGAAAGGATAAACAAGATTGATGGACCTCTAGCCAGGCTCACCAAGAAGCAAAGAGAGAAGACCCAAATAAACAAAATCAGAAATGAAAGAGGAGAAATAACAACAGATCCTGTGGAAATACAAAGGGTTGTTAAAAAATACTATGAACAACTCTATTCCAACAAATTGGACAACCTGCAAGAAATGGACATTTTCCTAGAAAAATATAACCTCCCAAAACTCAATGAGGAGGAAGCCAAACATCTCAATAGTCCAATAACTATGGAAGAAATTGAAGCAGTCATCAAAAAGCTTCCAGCAAATAAAAGCCTGGGACCAGATGGCTACACAGGAGAGTTTTACCAAACATTCAAAGAAGAATTAAAACCTATCCTCCTCAGACTATTCAAAAACATTCAAGAAGAAGGAACACTTCCAAACTCCTTCTATGAAGCCATCATTACCCTAATACCAAAACCAGATAAGGACAACACAATGAAAGAGAATTATAGGCCAATATCTCTCATGAACATAGATGCCAAAATCCTCAACAAAATTCTAGCAAGTTGGATCCAGCAGTACATCAGAAAGATCATACACCATGACCAAGTAGGATTCATCCCAGGAATGCAAGGATGGTACAATATCCGCAAATCAATAAATGTGATACATCACATAAACAAATTGAGGGATAAAAGTCACATAGTCATATCAATTGATGCAGAAAAAGCATTTGACAAAATCCAATACCTTTCTTGATAAAAACTCTCAGCAAAGTGGGAATAGAAGGAGCATACCTCAATATCATAAAAGCTATATATGATAAACCCAGAGCAAACATCATACTCAATGGGCAAAAACTAAAACCATTTCCCCTAAGAACAGGAACAAGACAGGGATGCCCACTCTCACCTCTCCTGTCCGACATAGTACTGGAAGTATTAGCCATTGCAATTAGACAAGAAGAAGTAATAAAAGGCATCCAAATTGGAAAAGAAGAAGTAAAGCTCTCCTTATTTGCAGATGACATTTTATTGTACATAAAAAATGCAAAGGACTCCATTCCAAAACTAATTGACTTAAGTAATGAATTCGGCAATGTAGCAGGGTACAAAATTAATGCTAAGAAGTCTGTGGCATTTCTATACACTAATAGTGAAATTACAGAAAGAGAAACTAAAAGAGCAATCCCATTTACCATCGTACCAAAAAAATTAAGATACCTAGGAATAAACCTAACTAAAGAGGTAAAATACCTATATGCAGAAAATTACAGGACACTGAAAAAAGAGATAGAGGAAGATGTTAACAGATGGAAGAGCATATGATGCTCATGGATTGGGAGAATCAACATCATTAAAATGCCCATACTACCCAAAGCAATCTACAGATTCAACACACTACCCATTAAAATACCAATGACATATTTCACAGACCTACAAAGAATTCTTCATAGATTCATCTGGAACAAAAAAAAGACCACGGATAGCTACAGCAATTCTGAGAAAAAAGAATAAAGTAGGTGGGATCTCAATACCAGACTTCAAGCTATACTACAAAGCAACTGTTCTCAAAACAGCCTGGTACTTGCACAAGAACAGACATATAGACCAATGGAATAGAATAGAGAACCCAGATATCCACCCAAACCACTATGCTCAACTAATATTTGACAAAGGAGGCATGAACATTCAATGGAGCCAAGAGAGCCTCTTCAATAAATGGTGTTGGGAAAATTAGACAGATACATGCAACGAAATGAAACTGGACCACCAACTTACACCAAATACAAAAATAAACTCAAAATGGATACAGGACTTAAACATTAGAAGGGAAACCATAAAAATACTAGAGGAATCCACAGGCAGCACAAGCTCAAATATATGCCAAAAGAACTTCTTCAATGATACTGCTCCAAAGGCAATTGAAGCTAAAGAAAAAGTAAACAAATGGGACTACATCAAAATAAAAAGCTTTTGCACAGCAAAAGAAACCATCAACAAAACAACAAGAAAGCCCACTGTATGGGAGAACATATTTGCAAATGTTATCACTGATAAAGGTTTAATCTCCAACATCTACAGCCAACTTATACAACTTAATAAAAGGAAGATAAATGATCCAATAAAAAAATGGGCAAAGGACCTAAATAGATCCTTTTCAAAAGACGACAGAAGGAAGGCCAAGAGACACATGAAAACATGTTCAAAGTCATTAATCATCTTAGAGATGCAAATCAAAACGACAATGAGATACCATCTTACACCGGTCAGAATGGGAAATCATCAACAAATCAACAATCGACAAGTGTTGGCGAGGATGTGGAGAAAAAGGAACCCTTGTGCACTGTTGGTGGGAATGCAGACTGATGCAGCCACTGTGGCGAACAGTATGGAGTTTCCTCAAAAAACTAAAAATGGATCTCCCATTTGACCCTGCAATCCCACTCTTAGGAATTCCTGGTTGGAACTGGAGAGCCTTCTGCTTAGTGAAATAAGCCTGTCAATGAAGGAGAAGCATCACATGATCTCACTCATTTGTGGATAATAAAGAACATTATAAACTGATGAACAAAAGGATAGATACAGAGACAGTAAAGCTTCAAACAGACTGTGAAATTACAGCAGGAAGATTAAAGTTAGTTGAAGTAGATAAGAGATCAATCAAAGGACTTGTATGCATGCATATAAGCATAACCAATGAACATAGACACTGGGGGACTGGGGTATGCCTGGGAGGGAGGGAGGGCAATGGGGAGATATGTATAAAAAACTAAAAACAAAACAAAACAGTGATTGGGTTCAATAGGGCAAAAGTAAGCCAATTAGAACTTTTGGGATAGATTTTTGGCTCTATATGAAAAGGATTATAAATATGATAGTTATCTGATAAGGAAACAGGATTCCTTGGGAGGTAGTGAGATCTCTGTTATCTGAGGTGTTTCAAAGAGGCCTGATAATGGTGGAAAATTCAAATATTAAGGACTATGGCCAACATTATTTCCAGGTCCCTGTCAAAAGGTAAGACAACAATAATCGGCAATTTTTGAAAAGATGGTAGAGTATTTACTTAAACTGAATATTTGTCTGAGCATATATTTAGTGTGTATAAGGATTTATCCTGTGCCCTGGAGATGAAATGCTGAATAACACATATTTTTCTTACTTCACAAAGCTTATACTCCTTTGGAGAAACCTGACAACAGGCGATTACAGACATGTTGAAAAGCATATGCTATTGGCTCTCAAACAGTATGGGACAGTGAAGGATTACCTTATAGACAGACAAACCCATGCTTGAAGCATAGAAAATCTGGAGGTGGGGTGAAAGGGGGGGAGAAGATGCTTTTAAAAGAATTTGCATGTGATAGTAAACAACAAGTAGTCATGATGGCAAAAACTAACTTTTTTTGGACTTATTTTAGCATTTCCTGTTAAGATAATTTGAATTAGATCCTAATGGCTATGAGGGGATACTAAAGAATCTCATGCTGGAGAGCAGTCTAATGATATACCATGTATATGTGTTATAGAAAGATAACTGTATACCACAACATGAAATGGGCATACCGGGAAGCAAGATGAGCACTGTAGTAAACTCAGGGGGATTAGAAGTTTAAGGTAGTGGCAATGGCAATGTAGAGAAGGGGAGATGATCAAGAAATATTAACCTTTCCTGAACTTATGACTGCTTATACAGAAGATAAAAGAGTAATTAATAATGCCTCTTAGATTTCTGTCTCTTTTCTTCAGCTAATTTATATATTTCAGCAGCCAGAAATGGAGTAATGAAGCTGTTGGATTTCTCCTTGCTCCAGGAACAACTCAGTAAAGATCATGAACCACACCCATTATTTACTGTTCCAAAGCAGAAGAGGATCTCCAAGAACTGTATACCTCATATCCAGGGTTTTTCTTGACAGCTAGTTAAAAGTTAAGTACTATATACTGTTTTCCTTCTTTTAACCTTCATGTTAAAACAAATAATCTATAATAGATGGTAATAAGGTAGTCTTAGTCAATCTTATTTTTAAGTTGACATCCCAGTTTCTCACTACCATTTATGTCTTTCCACTGGATGCATATTAAATACAAACATTCTAAAGATAGAGAAAGATTGTTGCATTCCCCAAAGTAAATATGATGCATTTCTATGCTAGTAAGCTTATACCATGGGGAAAAAAAAGTAGTTCTATATGGAACTAAAGAAACTAAACTGTTTTAAAAACGCATTTTCTGCCAAAACCAGTTTGGCTCAGTGGATAGAGCGTCAGGTTGCGAACTGAAAGGTCCTGGGTTCGATTCCAGTAAAGGGCATGTATCTTGGTTGCGGGCACATCCCCAGTGAGGCGCGTGCAGAAGGCAGCTGATCAATGTCTCTCTCATCGATGTTTCTGACTTTCTATCCCTCTCCCTTCCTCTCTGTAAAAAATCAATAAAATATATATTAAAAAAATGCATTTTCTGGCAATAAAAATTATATATTTTTTTTTTGGAAAATTTACTCCATGGAGACAAAAACATGTTTTTGTTGTTATTTGTTTTTGTTTTGTTTTGTTTTGTTTTGTTTTAAAGAGGGGGGGGAAAGGAGGGAGAATATGTTTTCCATGGTTTTGTTTTGTTTTTAAGAGAGAATAGAAGAAAGGAAACAAGGTGAGGGGAGAATATGAGAGAGACACATAAATTGGTTGCCTCCTGCACTCTTCCTGACCAGGTCTGGAGTCGAACCTGCAACCCAGTTATGTGCCCTTAAACGGGAATTTAACATGCAACGTGTGGGTGCACAGGCTTACACTCTTTAACAATTGAGCCACACCAGCCAGGATGAATAACGTGTATATTTTAATAATTATCGTACTTTTGACAGATACTTGTTCCTATGCATAAGGAAATCCATCAGCTAGGCTGAAAGAGAAGGTTATGTAGTAGCGCTGCCTAATTTATGTAGTAGCACATGTGATGTCTACATGATTGAAAATCAAGAGTTTTCAGGAAATATCTGCTTGATGTGTTAAAATACACTAATTTGGAAGTGGTCTTCCTAAAATTTATCCTCATGTAAGGTAAGAACAAAAAAATATTTAGGTGACCTAGAAGATGATGCTGAGTTTCATTAGATTTTAAGTAAGCATATATCTTAGCTTGGACTGCTATAACATAGTATCATAAATGAGGTGGCTTAAAATAAAACAGATTTCTCACAGTTCTGGGAGCTGGAAAGTTCAAGAACTTAGGTGCTGGTTGTTTCATATTCTGGTGAAAGTCTTCTTCTTGGCTTGCAGACTAATACCTCTGACTGTGTCCTCATTCTGGTCTCTCTTCCTCTTCTTATAAGGACATTAATCCCATCAGGGAAGCCCCACCATGATGACATCATCTAAATGTAATTACCTCCCAAAGTCCCCCCTACTCCAAGGACCATCACATTGGGGATTAAAGTTTCAACAGAGGTTTCTGAATTCTCTATTTTTCCAGTTTTTTTCTCCGGGTAAAACAGCAGTTACTGGTAAAGGCATGAAGATCTTGAGTTTCATTACTACTCAACCCAAATGTTGGATGACTAGAACAAGAAAAATAAACATTGTATATCAAATTAAATTATGAGTGAGCTACTTAAATAGTTTCCTATTATTACACTCACGTATTAAAATGTATTTTTATGCTAATGTATGCAATGAAGCCATTTCCAGAGTCATTTTTAAACATAGCTAAATTTTTAAATATAGCTATACCTTGCATATTTAATTACATAAGCTAATGATCCTTTGAAACATTTGATATATCAATTAGCTCCATCAGCATTAAATTATTTTCTAGTATTTTTAATATCTGTAAATTTAGCTAACAGAATAATCAATGGAACTAAATTTTCATTGTAGTAATTCAATAGTCCCACTGCCTAGTTTATTCATTTGTGAGACTCCCGTTCCTTTAAACAACAATATTTAATGTAGAAAGCATGTATTTTTATTATACTAAGTTTTCATAACTGCATATATTCAAAATTACAACATAAAGCATATATTACATGTTACTCTTGCATTATAAATACTGGAAATGTTTATACTTATTGATATAACTCTTTGACAAAGAGAATGACTTTTACCAAGTAAAACCTAAAAGTCATTCACCTAATAATTCACAAATGTTAACTAAAAAACAGGGGTTACTAATTCATTTAAAAATTGTATGCCACAGACTGTTTTTAGAAGTTCACAGCCCGGTCAGTATGGCTCAATGGTTGAGCATCGACCTATGAGGCAGGAGGTTGCAGTTCAGTTTCTAGTCAAGGAACATGGCTGGGTTGCAGGCTTGATCCCCAGTGTAGGGTATGCAGAAGGCAACCAATCAATTATTCTCTCTCATCATTGATTTCTCTCTCTCTCTCTCTCCCTTTCTGTTCCTCTCTGAAATCAATAAAAATATACTTTTTTAAAAAAAGAAGTTGATTTACATCACTACATGCAATCACACAACCCAAAAATGAATTTAATAAGCTTAATTAGATTTAGTGGCTACCCATTATTACATGGCTAGAATATGGTAAATCCAGTAACAAAACTCAGTTGTGACTAAAGTAAAAATGATTGCTCTAAGTCTATGACTTTCTTGTCCTGCGCAATCACATCCTCACCTACAGAGCTGATTATGAGATACAATAATGAACAGTGGAGTCCCTGCCTCTCACTCTTGTTGGGGAACATATCCTGCATAATCTTATATAATAAAAGCCTAATATGCTAAGTGTCCAGTGATCCATGCAACCAAGGCGTAATATGCTAATGATATGCTAAGGCCACTCAACTGCTCACTATGACGTGCTCTGACCACCAGGGGGTAGATGCTCTTACCAGTAGGTTAGCTTGTTGCTGGGGTCTGGCTGATCAGGACTGAGCAAGATGGGCAGAATATGCCCTGGAGCCCTCCCGCAGCCCCTCTCCCCAGCTGGCCCCTCATCCAATAGGCACACATGGGGAGTGGGCTGGCCAGACCCCACCCATGCATGAATTTGTGCATCAGGCCTCTAGTAGAGTATAAAACCAAATACTGTGTGTGAGTAGTTCTTCTAGATGTCAGTACAAATAAAACTAACACTTACTGGAAAAACACCCACTAACTCATGAGAATTATAACCTGTCATGGCAGAACTAATGGCTAACAAAGACCCTTTGGTTGACTCAGGAAGGAGAATGATCACATTTACAAAGTGGGTCATCCTATTTACCTAGAGCTTTCTTTGAAGCAGTGTCTAGCTAATGAAACCTCACACATGCTGAGACTATTTCAAGAAATCAGTTCACATTTTGTGTGTAAATGAACCAAATTCAAATCAGCTTAAGCTCCCCAAAACACAAACAGAAAAACCAATTCACTTCACTGAAAAGGTTAGAAGAGGTACCTACATCAGACATCAAGTAATCAAACAACATTGCCAAGTCTCTGCATTTGTCAGCTTTACATTCCTGTATGGTTTCCTCATTCTTTTTACTAAAGGTAGGAGTCCTTTCTTTGGCAAAGGACTCAATGGAGACAACAGCATAAACTTATCTCCTATTTCCCAGTGTCGGTTTCATAAAAAGCTTTTAGTTCACTAATCTTGGGTTATGTGCAAATCCCAGCACAGCCAGACCTTAGTTATGTTACAATCTTCCTGAACAACCCAATTACCTTTGGAAATATCAGCCCCATCATAACCTCAAGGAATAGGAGAGGGGCAAAGTAAAAGGCTCTGATATTAGCAACACCAATACTGCATAGACAAAAATCAATTTGTGTATTATGAAACAATACTCTTTTCTAAAACCTAAAGTACTATAGAAATTATGGCTTATGTATTAAAGATGGAAACGATTTAGAAAAAGAGACTATGTAAATTAAATGAATGATCTGTTTTTGTATTATTAAAAACCAACTAAAGCATAATTCTTCACCTTCAAGATCTATTTCAGGCATAAGAGGATCAATTCTGTCATGACAGGCTATAATTCTCCAGTATTTTAGCAATAAGTGTTGACTACTTAGCTTTATTTGGACCACAATCTAGGATAGCTATTCATACACCGTATTTTAATTGTAAAGTGTTAAAATTCATCAATTATTAGCTCTTTGATCCTGACAGTATTATCTTTCGATTCACACATGTTTATTTATTTGTTGAATGTGTTTATTAAGGGATCCGAAAGATGGCGACCGGGAGGAAAGTAGGGAGGGAGAGAGTGTGAGAGAGCAAGGGAGCCACAGAGGAGAGTGTAGACATGTATGGTGTGTATGAGCTAGGGACAGTTAGATTCTTCAGGTCTTCCAAGGGGCTGGCAAACTGGGCAATCTTAGAGGGCGGAGTCCCACTCACAAAGCAGACAATTCTGGGCAGCCAGTGTAGGCACAAAGACCACACCATCTTGAGATACAGAGCTGCTTAATACTAGGATTCTGGCCTCAGCACCACCCTATCTGGTTTCAGATGCAAATCAAAACACCTGCAGCCACTGGGGACAGAGAATTGCTACCACAGCTTCAGACCAACAGACAAGAATGCAGACATCCGGGCCTCAGATTTCTGTAAGTCAAAGAGCCTATCCCGCTCCTGGCAGGCTGGCGGATAGACCCGCCCCTCGCTCGAGCCACAGCGCTCCTACAGAAATTTGAGCTTGGGAAGCAAGCACATGGGCCACAGCGCTACTACAAAAATTTGAGCATGCGCATGCACAGACTGGGAATTTGCTCCCCACAACACAATCGAGCTACCAAACCTGAAGCCCATGAAGGGTGGCAGTGCCATCTGACCTCAATTCTGGCCAAGTGCACACAGAAACCCGTTTTCCGCAGCACACACAGAAGTCTGCTTTCCCCGGCACAGGCACGCCACAGTGCTACTGTGTAACCCAATCCCCCAAGGTGACCAGGACCCAGATTCTCCAGGCAAGAGGCAGCTCTGAGCACCACTGACTTGACTGTATTTCTTATCGCATGTGCCTGGGATCCCTGACTCACAGCACATTCACATTAAGAGCCAGTGGCTCCAAATCTTGGTGCATGTGCACACAGGAACCCTGGTTCTTAGTGAGAAGCCACTTGAGGCAACAGAGACTCTGACACTTGGTTCTTGGTGTAGACACAGGAAAACTCTGACTCATGGCACATGATAGGGGACTCTGATTTTCGGCACACACCAACAGCGCGGTGCAGGTGGGGTCCCTGATTCTAGGTGCACACAAGAGACCACACTGAATGCCAATAACACTGACCGTGGGGAGGCTGGTTCCCACCAAACCACAACCGCCACACATATTAGTGCCGGAGCCCTTCAGTGACATTCAGTTGGTGCGAAACTCCCACAGCACACGCCCAGGTCCACACAATTAGAAGTTTGAACAGTCTGGTGATAGTCAGAATGGGGAAATGACACAATCCCCAAAGGAAAGAAAATGAGGAGTCGCCAAGAAAGGAAATTAGTGAAATTGAAGCATGCAACATGACTGAAAAAGAATTCAGAGTAATGGTCATGTAATTCGTACATTGGATGGAGGAGATTATCAACAACCTATGCAAGAATCGGGAAGAAATGAAAAATGATATACTACAAACAAAAACAACCATGGAAAGTTTCAACACTAGACTAGACAAAGTTAAAAGATAAGGTAGAGAAACAAGCTCAATCTGAACAACAGCTAAGAAAAAAAAATTAAAAAGTAGGAGGAGAGCCTAAGGGAGCTTTAGGACAAAATGAAACTAAGTAAACATATGTATAATAGGGCTGCCAGAAGGACAAGAAGAGCAGCAAGGGTTAGAACATCTATTTGAAGAAATAGTGACAGAAAACTTCCCGCATATGGGGGGTGGGGGGAGAAAAGTTACATAAGTATATAGAGTCCTAAGCAAGATCAATACCTAAAGACCCACACCAAGACAAATCATAATTTCAATGGCAAATATTACTGACAAAAAGAGAATCTTAAAGGCTGAAAGAGAGAGACAGACAGTTACCTATAAAGGATCCCCCATCAGATACTGAAATCACTGAATAAATCCTACAGACAAAAAAAACAGCAAAGACACAGAAATCCTAAATGACTCACTAGATCAGAGGGACTTAACTGGCATCTTCAGAACATTCCACCCGAAAGCCATGGAATATGTGTTCTTCTCCAGTGCACATGGGACAGTTTTAAAAATAGACCACATGTTGAGTCACAAGCAAAGTCCCCAAATTCAAGAAGACTGAAATCATACCAAGCATCTTCTCAGAACACAATGCCATAAAATTAGAAATAAACTACAATAAAAACAATCCAAAAATCTCAAACACTTGGAAGCTGAATAGCATGCTATTAAATAATGATTGGAATACCAATGAGATCAAAGAAGAAATTAAAAGCATCCTGGAAACTAATGACAACAAAAATACAACAATCCAAAACCTACAGGACACAATGAAAGGAGTTATGAGAAGGAAGTTTATAGCTCTGCAGGCCTATCTCAAAAAACAAGAAAAAAAATGGTAGTAAGTCATCTAACTCTACAACTCAAAGAATTAGAAAGAGAGCAACTAGAAAATTCCAGAGTGACCAGAAGGAAAAAGATAATAAAGATCATAGGAGAAATAAATGACTTAGAGACCAATAAAAGAGAGAGAAAACCACACACACAAAATATCAATGAAACCAATAGCTGGTTCTTTAAAAGTATAAACAAAATTGATGAACCTCTAGCCAGGCTCACTAAGAAGCAAAGAGAGAGGACTCAAATAAACAAAATCAGAAATAAAAGAGGTGAAATAACAACAAACCCCACAGAAATAAAAGGATTGTTAAAAATACAATGAACAACTCTACTCAAACAAACTAGACAACTTGGAGGGAATGGACATACTCCTAGAAAAATGCAACCTTCCAAAACTGAGTCAAGAAAAATCTAAACATCTCAACAGTCCAATAACTATTGGAGAAATTGAAGAAGTCATCAAAAAGCTTCCAGCAAACAAAAACCCATGCCAGACACTTTCACAGGAGAGTTTTATCAACCATTCAAAGAAGAACTAAAACCTATCCTCCTCAGACTATTCCAAAAAATTCAAGAGGAAGGAATACTTCCAAACTCATTCTATGAAGCCAGCATCACCCTAATACCAAAACCAGATAAAGACAACACAATGAAAGAGAATTATAGGCCAATAATCCCCCATGAACATAGATGCCAAAATCCTCAACAAAATTCTAGCAAATCAGATCCAGCAATAAATCAGAAAGACCATACACCATTACCAAGTAGGATTTATCCCAGGGATGCAATGATGGTACAATATCTGCAAATCAATAAATATCATACATCATATAAACAAATTGAGAGATAAAAATCACACAGTCATATCGATTGACGCAGAGAAAGCATTTGACAAAATCCAACACCCCTTCTTGATTAAAAACTCTCATCAAGGTGGGAACAAAAGGATCATACCTCAACATAATAAAAGCCATATATGATGAACCCACAGCCAACATTATACTCAATGGACAAAAATTAAAACCATTTCCCCTAAGAATAGGAACAAGACAGGAATGCCCACTTTCACCACTCCTGTTCAGGATAGTATTGGAAGCACTAGCCATTGCGATCAGACAAGAAGAAGAAATAAAAGGAATCCAAATTGGAAAAGAAGAAGTAAAACTGTCCTTATTCACAGATGACGTGATGTTGTACATAGAAAATCCTAAAAACTCCATCAAAAAATTACTGGACTAAATAAATAAATTTGGCAATGTAGCGAGATATAAAATTAATGCCAGGAAATCTATGGCATTTCTTTATACCAATAGTGAACTTACAGAAAGAGATTAAAAAAAAATCCCATTTACCATAGCACCAAAAAAAATTAAGATACCTAGGAATAAACTTAACTAAGGAGGTAAAAGACCTATATGTGAAAAACTACAAGACACTAACTAAAAAAAAGAGATAGAGGAAGACATAAACAGATGGAAGAATATACCATGTCCCTGGACTGGTAGAATCAACATCATCAAAATGCCCATACTACTTAAAGCAATCTATAAATTCAATGCAATACCCATTAAAATACCAACAGCATATTTCACAGACCTACAATGAACTTGCAAAAAAATTGTTTCGAATAAAAAAAGACTTAGAAAATAGCTGCAGCAATCCTGGGAAAGAAGAACAAAGTAGGTGGGATCTCAATGCCAGATATCAAGTTGTATTACAAAGCTACTGTTCTTAAAACAGTCTGGTACTGGCACAAGAACAGACATATAGATCAATTGATAGAATAGAGAACCCAGAAATTGACCTAAACCACTATGCTCAATTAATATTTGACAAAGGAGGCAAGAACCTAAAATGGAGTAAAGACAGTCTCTTCAACAAATGGTGCTGGGAAAATTGGACAGATACACGCAAAAAAAAAAAAAATGAAACTAGATCACCAACTTACACCATACACAAAAATAAACTCAAATTGGATAAAGGACTAAAACATAAGGCAGGAAACCATAAAAAATACTAGAGGAATCCACATGCAGTGAAACCTCAGACATATGCCAAAGCAATTTCTTCACTGATACTGCTGCTCCTAGGGCAATGAAAAAAAAAAGAGGAAGTAAATAAATGGGACTACATAAAAATAAAAAGCTTTTGCACAGCAAAAGAAACCATCAACAAAACAATAAGAAAGCCCACTGCATGGGAGAATATATTTGCCAATATCATCACCAATAAAGGTTTAATCGCCAACATTTACAGGGAACTTACACAACTAAACAAAAGGAAGATAAACAATTAAATAAAAAAATGGGCAAGGGACCTAAATAGACACTTTTTGAAGGAGGACAGAAGGAAGACCAAGAGATATATGAAAACATGCTCAAAGTCAATAATTATCTGAGAGATGCAAATCCAATTGACAATGCCATATCATCTCACACCTGTCAGAATGGCAATCATCAACAAATCAACAAAGAACAAGTGTTGGAGAGGATTCAGAGAAAAAGGAACTCTTTTGCACTGCTGGTGGGAATGCAGACTGATGCAACCACTGTGGAGAACAGTATGGAGTTTCCCCAAAAAAACTAAAAATGGAACTTTTGACCCAGTATCCCACTTCTAGGAATATATCCCAAGAATCTAGAAACACCGATCAGAAAGGATACATGGACCCGTATGTTCATAGCAGCACAATTCACCATAGCTAAGATGTGGAAACAGCCTAGGTGCCCATCAGCAGATGAGTGGGTTAAAAAACTGTGGTACATATGCGGTAAAAAATGAGTTCCTACCATTTTCAACAGCATGGATGGACCTGGAGAGCATTTGCTAAGTGAAACAAGCCAGTCAGAGAAAAATAATCTCACTCATTTATGGAATATAATGAACAGCACATGATCTCACTCATTTATGGAATATAATGAACAGCATAAACTGATGTACAAAAACAGTCTCGGAGACAGAGAAGTATCAATCAGACTGTCAAGCCTCAGAAGGAAGGTAGGGCAGGTTGGGAGTAAGGAGGAGAGATCAACCAAAAGACCTGTATGCATGAATATAAGCCTAACCAATGGATACAAACACCAGGGGGGCAAGGGCATGTGTGTGTGTGGGGTTAATGGAGGGATGAGAACACATATGTAATATTTTAATCAATAAAGAAATTTAAGAAAGTGTTTATTAAGGAGAATAATTATATATTAATATTATATGTGTAATGCACAAGAAAATAATTTGGCACCAAACTGCAAGGAAAAATAAGTGTAACAGTTATCTCAATAAATTTTTGGAATCTATTTCATTACTCTGCATTTTAAAAATGTATTTCAGTAGCATTAAAGATCATTAGATAAGGTATAACTTATTTTGTCTCATTGCCTGTCCTTTGTGATCTCAGAATCAGTAGAGCTTCACTTGTCATTGTGGTAATTAGGTAGAAAATATCAATAATTGAAAGAGAGCAAAGGGGAGGCAGACATTATAAGCATGTTCATCAGGGCAGCTTCACCAGGAAGCTGAAACTTCCCAGTACACGAATTTGTGCACCTTGTAAGGAACTGTGGACCTCTAGCTGCAGTGGGCACAGAGGCGGGTTTTGGTCGATCCTCTGCACGCCCCCCAGCTCCTCCCACCGAAACTCCCAGTGCTTTGTCTGCCAGCAGCCCCACTCCTGCTGCCACTGCTCCCACACACTGATGGCACCAGCACCACTTGCACCCAACTGACAGCGCAAAGTGACTAGGGCCAGCGCCAGCAGCAGGAGCAAGAGGGGCTAGTGCCATCAGCGGGTGCAAATAGTGGCTGCTGCCCCAAATGCCTCTCAGAAGTAGGAGGAGGTGGAGGAGTCCTGAGGGGCGATTGAGGCCAGCAGCTGCCGCTCACACCTGATGCTGGTGCCTAGCACTGGCCCCGATCTCTCAGTGCCATCAACGAATGCAAGCAGTGGCTCTGGCACCACACAGGCTGCAATGCAAGCAGAGCTGGTATCCTCAGTGGGTGTGAGTGGTGGCTGCTGGACCCAATCAACCCTCAGGAGCAGGGGGAGGTGAAGAATCCCTAAGGGGCTTTCAGGGTCAGCACCTGTGCTTGCACCTGCTGGTGCTGAGCAATCAGGGCTGGCGCTGGGCCCTGGCAGTGGGTGCAGGAGGTGGCTTCAGCACAGGCAGCAGGTACGAGCACCGGGTGGAACCATGGAATGTGGGAGCAAAGAATTTTCAGTAACCACTAGAGGCTCACTCCAATGACAGCACCCAGCACCCTACCTTGGTCTGGTGCTCCCCCTCACCTGCTCCACCATCCCACCAAGGCCAACACCCACCATGTTCTGTGCATGCCCCCTAGTGGTCAGCACACATCAGAGTGCTCAGTTGTTTAGTTATGCCACTGTTCAGTTTATTTGCATAGTAGCGTTTTATATATATAGATTGGTGTGGAACCTACTGCCAATAGTCATACCTAACATATTTTTTAAAAGTCGTATTTCTCATTTCCATGCTTAAAGTCCTTTTGTTGTCACTCCATTACCATATTCTATAGCAGTATTGTGTGTGTTAATGTATTACAAAGAAAGGAAAAAAGAAAGCCTCAATAGAAAGGAATTCTATCTAACAAATGGCTAGAGCAGAAGAGGGCTACCCAGGAGAGACGTAGTTGTTAGCACACAGAAGTCTGGCCCAGTAGGAAATACAACTCTTCCATCTGCCAATCTGATTAATATATCCTTTTCTAGGAACAAAGAAGGAAAGTAAACAGAACAAAAAACCTTCATCTTATACCTATTTCCAGTACTGTGAGAATAGAAATAATGTATGAAAGAGCCTACCAAAGGGACTGATAGTAAACATTCAGTAGATGAAAGCAATTTGATCTTTTTGAAATTCAAAATAGATCTAGGTTTCATTTTCATGATTAAAAGGAAATACACATTCCTCGGAGAAAATTTTAAAAATTCAAGTGAACACAAAGAGTAAGCTGAAAACACTTGAATTCCCACCAATTAGACTACTTAGTTATAACCACTGGTAAAACTTTGGTATGTAATTTGTCACTCATATTCTTTGTAGCCTATATTTTGCACCTAAATACTAGTGCAAACAGCTGCTCATATCAATATCAACATCATTTTAATGTCCATGTACCCAGTGAGTACATCCCTATACAGATGAAACCTGCTTCACCACTCACATTGCTGGGCACTATTGTTGATTCCATTTTTCCCTCTAATAAGTGATACTGTGAGGGGCATAAATGTAGCTAAATATTAGTGTGCTTGTTTATTTTGGAAGAATAAATTTTCTGAGTTTAGAATTTCCTAATTAATTTAAGTATGGCTATAATTAGTTATTTTTTTCTCATTTAAAAAGCCTTATTCAATATCTGTTTTCCATTTTAGACTGGCAAGCACATTTTTGAGAGGTTCAGATATGTTGTCTTCTTTTCCTTTTTCAGTCTTACTGAGATAATCTGGCTTTGTACTTCTTCCCCTCAGGGTTTACAGCCCACTTGAAATAGAAAGCAGCTGGAGAAGCCTCTTCTTTATTAAAAAGCCTAACACCATGGAGGAGATTGTGTCAGATATCCTGAGGTGGAAAGCAGTAAGGTAAAGATGCCTGTTTAGAAAAATGTCTGTATGTCCATTTAGTAGTATATAGACCATAGTAGGTCCCCATGGAGGTGACCAGATGTAAGAGCGTGTGGGTAGCAGGTTAAGACATCTAAGAAAACTTGAATCCTAGCAAAGAACTCATGCTACATGTGTAGGGCAGTAGAGAAAGTTCTTGAACTTCAAGTATCTGCTGTGGGCTTAATAAAGTTGGTAATACTAACAAATGTCACAGAAAGAACAATCAGAGGCCTTTTCCATCATCTAATCACTGCAAATTCTTCTTGTGTGATTTTAGAGGGGATGAAGACCAATCAAGATCATAAGAAATTTCTTGGCAGAATGCCTTGCACATTGAAGGCACTCAATACTTACTGAATTAGAAGGTAAAAATACAATGAGGACATTGGTAAAGTACTGAAGGGATACTGAAGAGACTCTGTTGCACACACAATATCTGAGATAAGAATCCCAGGAGGCAGTGTTTGGCACAATCTTGCTATTTGAAGACCTCAGCCTCTGCTCAACAGGACTTCGTTAATCTACAAGGAGGCTTGAGATGAAATCTGAAGTTACTTTCACATTCTACTTACTCTGTGTGTTCCCTGTTTTCTCTCCTAGGGCTTCAGTGTACTCTAGTTTTAGTGGCTTTTACTTATCCAGTTCCTGATCACCCAAGTAATCCCATCACTTGAAATGTCTTCTCTTCAATTTCTGTTGGATGGCATTTAGTCCTACTGTGTATGGTATGTGATCCCCAATTACTTTTTATTTTTCCTGATCTTTTATTATAGTAAGCACATTTAAGATATCTACCATTGTAATAAATTTTTAAGTATACCATCCGATACTATTAAATATACTATTAACTCACCACCCTATGGCTATCTCCCTTTGCAGCTTTGGGCTTCAGGTAACAAAACTTTCAATAAATGGAGCTGGATACTTAGACTTGGAGAGAATGTTTCCAAATTGAGACAATAACATGAGCAAAAGAGAAGAAATAAAAATGGGAAAATTAGAATAGCATTGTAGAAAACGTATCAGGAGAAAAGTCCCAAATTCCACAGTTTAACAAGTTTGCTATTTATATTCAGTCCAACTATATTTAAATCAATATAAATGGAACCAAGCAATGATGGAATTACAAAATATTTAAATACTAAATTGAAAAACAAATTTTGTTTCTATGACAGACAATAAAAATATTATATGTGACAGGATGATACAGGCAAAAGTTGTCTTTTTAGAGTTTGATGGCATTAATGTATCTGTAAAAAGACTTATCTTGTTAATTCCATGCTATTTTTTAGTATAAGGGGTCATTTCTTAGTTTTAAAAATACAAAAAGTGAAATAGCTATTTTAAAGTGTAATACATTTAAAATAAGAAGTTAGAAATTTAAGAAGAACTCCTAGCTAGCATGTTTTGATCAATGCGATAATTCTTAGAACCCTTTGCATGACCTAGATTAATAAAACAACTGATTATTCACGTTAAAATACATACATATATATTTACATATGTAACTAATAAATAAAACTAAGTGTCACAAAAAAGAAATATTAAAATTAAAGCAAGCCCTAGCCGGTTTGGCTCAGTGGATAGAGCATTGGACTGTGGGCTGAAGGCTTCTGGGTTCAATTCTGATCATGGGCACATGCAGGGCTGTGGCCTCAATCCCTGGTTGGGGGTGTGCAGGAGGTAGTCAATTAATGATTCTCTCTCATCATTGGTGTTTCTATCTCTTCCTCTTTCTTCCTCTATGAAATCAATAAAAAAATTTTTTAAAGGAAAGCAACACTAATAGTAAGTTCATATTTCCCAGGTTAGTGACATACTACAGAAAGCCATGAGAAATTCATAGAAAACATGATTCTATCTATTTAAAGCAAAAAACTGTTGACCTAAGTCCATGAATGATCCATGGAACAAAATTATTTGTTCTCAGAATTGTAGACATAGGTGTGGAGGCTACCATTTCTAACAAGCACCATGCTGACTTTCTGTTTTGGGCCCTAAGTCATCCCTGGTGTGTTTTATCTTAGTATGTGGTTTCTTAACTTCACAAAGTTTTTTTTTTACTGGGAAGCAAAATTAAGTTGATGTTTAGATAGAAAAAACTTACAGGACTCCATTTCATGGCTTGTGAATCCAATCAACGCTCAAAAATTAGAAGTTTGATTACCTAATGTATGTATTATATTGAGGCCATTTAATTCTCTTTGGTTGCTTGCCTCTTCGTTGACTAGTCAATTGTCTACCTGCATTTCTACCAGGTAAGGCCAGGTATAGAAAAGTCCAAAATCAAACAAGTAAATAAAACTTTTGATTCATAGAATATAATATTGTGCCTCTACAACTTGTTATGTTAGGGATGGTTAAAAACAACCACTAACAAATACATATACACAGAAAACAGATTTTAAAATTTTCACTATCAGGAATGCTGAAATTGTTTATATAATGAAAAATTATTTTGAGTTATCTGTATTACCATATAATGAGTTATTTCTTGTTAGCGTATTAGTTCATAACATCAATGTTGTCCTAATCTTTGAACATCAGAGAAAAATATGTCTTCTTATCCAAAGGAAAAAATATAAATTGCCATCTAAGTGAACCACTAAAGCTTCATCTGCACTCTAAACATCAAGCTGAGAAGACTTGTCCTTTTCAGAGCCCCCCCCTCTCTCTCTCTCTCGCTCTCTCTCGCTCTCTCTCTCTCTCTAAATCCTGAATTGGTTTCTATAAACTGGTCAGAGTGCACTCTTTGGGGAATTACTTTTATAGATTCAATTAAAGTGTATCCTCCTAGCATTCTGAAAGTTCAGGTTTCGCAAACATATCCAGTGCAGGAGATGCTGAAATTTCAAATACAACATGAAAGCCCTTCCCCCATGGAGGGCACAGGATGAAGACAGCTGTCCATGGATCAGGAAAAGGCCTCCCACCACACACCTAATCTGCTGCTGCCTTGATCTTGAACTTCATCTACCTTCAGAAATCTGAGATTAAATTTCTATTGTTTATTAGTCACTCTGACTATGGGTTCCTATGATAGCAGCCCAAATGGACTAACAAAATACAAAGCACTAAACACAAAATACTAAATTTAGTGAATGTTCAATATGGGTTTCATTATTTTCAATGTATTTATTTCTATGTATTATTATTATCATCTTAGATTTCATTACATCTCCACATATGGCTTATCTACCTATCCGTTAAAGCAGAGTAATTGCTTATTTCTCAAAATAGCTTACTTGTCTCACTTAAAAGGATCATTCATTCTGTTCCTTTCAATCAAAGGTTTGTTTCTCATTTACTTATGTACAGATCTCTCCATCATTTAAATCTCAGGTTTAATGCCAGTATCTCTGTAATGCCTTCACTGAATACCATTCAGTCCCTAAATCCAGAAGTGATTTCTCCTTCCTGTAGTCCCACACATACTGCTTATATTCTGGTTTTCTTGGCCTTTTCTCGTTAGAAAACGTTCAGTCTTTGGGAGGTAGATCCAATCACTTCAAGCCTGCATTCCTATGGGTGCTTGGTGAATATATACCTTTACTCATTTATAACAAGAACACAGGCTAGTCCACGGAATAATTAATATGATGGTTACTTTCTTTAAATCTATTCAAATCATAAATCCAATAAAAAATGTAGAAACTTCAGAAGACATAAAAAAAGAACAAAAACAAACCAAGAAAAAAACAACATGAAAAATATGAAACCCTCTCTGGAATTGACACTTAGTAATTAAAAAAAATAAGGTTATTGTGCATTTTTCATAAAAAATATTTTTAAGTTTGTTTTTAAAAGGACAGCAAAAATAGTCTGGCTTCAACAACATCTTAAAATCAAGTAAACTTTATGTCAGTGGTTCTCAACCTTCCTAAGGCCGCGACCCTTGCATACAGTTCCTCATGTGGTGGTAACCCGAACCATGAAATTTTGCTACTGTTATGCATCGTAATGTAAATATCTGCATTTTCTGATGGTCTCAGGCGACCCCTGTGAAAGGGTCGTTCGACCCCAAAGGGGTCGCGACCCAAAGGTTGAGAACCACTGCTTTATGTGAAAACACATAATGTCTATAATTTTTATATCTGTCATCTAAGCACATCATTATACCATTTCTGCTTATAATAAAGAAACAGAAATTTGAGGTGGGGAATAGAGTAAGCAATTCCTCTGTGTTGGGTATGTTTTTTGTGATTCTATTAACTTACTTGGCAAATGCTTATTAAGCCCTAGCCTAAGGCTAGGCTCTGTAAATAACTTTCAAATTGTACCCTAAATATATAGGTTTTATTTCATTTGGAGGGTGATAGCTAAACAACTCCTGAAGAATCAGACTCCTGAGTCATTTATTCATATAAATAACATTTTCAGTGTTTTGAATATTTTTATCAATAATTTGGATCATTCAATCTTCAAAACTAAAATTTATGTACATAGGTAATTTATTATTGTATCACTGCTATGTTTGTCTTATTGTTGCTTCTTTTTCATTGTCACTACTACCTGAAGATTGTGCTATGTCAGACAATCAGTCATGCCAATTTATATTATACCCTGTCTTTGGTGATCTCACCTTCCAATACCTTCTAATTATTTAAGCCCATATCTGTTCTAGTTCTCTATATCATCCTGGCACTTGCAAACTAAGCCTCTTACTATTCCTGAGACAAATCTATTTAAAGAAAGCAATACATTAGCAATGTCCTGGGGTCTGCTGATAGAAACACTACTGGATGAGCTTTGGATACATGCTTTACCATCATTTGAAACCATTTATCAATCCCATGCTCTTGTTGATGAAACACCTAATTATTTTTGCTTCTGAATCAAACCCTAGTCTATTCATTTTTCTGATTTTTTTCTCCAAAACTTAGTGAGAGTGCAATTCCATTGTAGACTTCAGTCCATTTTGTGAGGGTGATTCCTGTTACAGCCTCAGCTTATCCCTAACGTCTTAATATTACATAGTAATTAATTATCTAGGCTTTGAGTAAAAGTAATATCAGACATTCATGACATTTTATAATTCCAATGTTAACAAAATAATATGATTTTGAACAAAAGTAATGTGTTTTTTTTTCATAGATTTGTAGGTGAATCTAGACTGACATTCAGATTTCCATGTCTCTTTTACTTCACATTAGATAGATTTATCTAGCAAATGTCCTTGGGAAATTCTCTGGACTGCTCTGTTTGTTTGCTAGGAGTAAGTGCTTCAAACTAAACTCCCAAAAAGACGGGGACTCTCAAAGATCTCAAGGTGCTGGACAGCAGATTTTCTAGCACTCAACTAAATAGCAAGTGCCTAAGCCCAAACTGTCCATTTCTTCCATGAAAGGCTGTTCCCACATTTGCCCTAAAGAAAATAACAGGTGTTAGGAGTCCCTCTCCTGGTATTCAAACTCAGGGAGCAAAGAGCTGCACTATCACCCAAATGTTCCTTTCCAAAGGTCACTGAAAGTTCAGGAGACATCTCTAATTGTTGACCCTCCTGCCTGCAATTTCCCACTTGAACCTAGTGATGCTTATTGGTGTATCAACAACCTTTTATTACACTCTTCAAGTAAAGATGGTATAATTGACAACTATTTTTAATTCTGTTTTTAGTATATACTAAGGAAATAATAATAAAGTAGTTCAAATGGTTACAGAGACAAAGAGTAACGTAAATCCCCCAAATATTATAGGTATCAGGAAGATCTAAGGAAACACGACTGATTAATTTCCAGAATTAGGTTTCAGCACCTGTAGTAAGAATTCCTCTTGTGTCCTTGAAAAACTGGGGAATCTTTAGAATTGTTAAATACTTTGCTTAGAATCTTCCAGATTCTCAGCTAGACTGCCTAAGATGTTGACCTTCAGATGCTAACAAAAAATATAATAAGGGGTCTACACTGCCCCAGAGTAGATGTCTTTGAAGTTACTTTGCTATTATTTGAACCAGGTACTTTCGTAAGATATTCTCAAAATCAATTACTCCCATTCTAGACTGCAGGAAGCCAAGAAGAATGTGACTCATTAGGCTCTGTCAACCTCCAATGGGATTGCATAACCCAAATGAAGTATTTGGCAGTGAAGTCACCCAAACTAGATCTAAAATGCTCTCTTTAACATTCAATGATTCATTATCAGAGTTAGATTCACCTCACTAAATTAGTTTAATGATATTTCTAATTTTCCCCACCCCATCTGACAGAGTACATTAAAAATTAGTAAGTGTGAGAAGACTGAGGAACAACTAAGGGGCCAAATTAAGTACCTAATACTAATACACAGAAGTATTGGCGTTTTTTCCAGGAAGATCAAGGGACTTATACAAAATTCGTATATTCTTTTGTATGCATAGGACTTTAGAGCTCAGAACAGATACACTTGTTCTCAGAAAAGTAAGCTCCAGGCACAATGTCAATAGAGACAGCCTTTCCTAGAGACCATTCATTCCTACTTCAAGAGGACCTTTTGAGATACAGCAATCATCAGAGAAGTTACCTCTATAATGAAAGATCAGTCTGAGGTGGTTTCCATTTGTGTGAATAGAACAAACCAGGCAGGTGTGTCTGAAGGGTCAGTGCAGTTGTTGGGGTTGTAATAAGTTGTTTAGACTGCATGTTGCCTGGGTAGGTCTAGAAGTCTAAAAGAGATATACAAGACTAGACAAGGGATTTAAGTTGAATATATAAAACACATCTTGGAAGGTGTCTTCAACTGACAAGATCATGCTTGCTTACCAGTTTCTATGGCTTCTTTCATAAACTGTCAAATGAACACTGTTCTTATGTAAGTGCTGATGTTGAGAAAATCATGAATAAGTTTCCAGGTTTTTATATGTGGCCTTTTGGGGCACAAAACTCTAATTATAAGTCAGATCATCACCACCTCCAACATTATTGTCATTTCATATATATTTTTCAAGAAACAAAGAATGAATTCTAGTTCCGCAATCCAATTGAGGGATTCCTACTTTGAGTTAGCTCGCCAAAGGTAAGCCACAGGAGTTTCTAACCACAGGAGAGGCTGAAAACTAGGCTGTCACATGCTTGAAGTGCCTCATGCTTGAGTTACTCTGTAGAGAAGTTTTAGAAAAGGAAATTGGAGGGCTATGGGACCTGCTTAAATTATCCCCAGAACTATTGTAGTAAAATTACTGGAACTTTAGAGACTGATGAGCTTAAAAACTTAGTCCTATAAAACTGTGAAGTTCTATACCTGAAGGGAATTCGGGCAGGGCATAAAATTAGACTTCCAGAGAAGCCTATCCAAAGATAAAAGGTGCCTGGAGTAGTCTACCTTCCATTCCTACGTGTATTGGATTACTTTAACATGGTTTTGAATCAGCAATTATATGTGTGGCAAATACTTTTTATTTCATTATGTTCTGTCTCAGAGAAATGACAAATCATCCATTTTGTTCTTAAAATGAAGAAACTGCCCAGGTGTCAGCTAGAAGTTCCTTTTGCAATTCTATGGATTCTGGCACTTGATAATCTTGGCAAAACCCCTGAAGTCAGCCCTCTGAATAGATCTGAACTGTGCTGATAATTTCTTCACTCTCTATTCCTTAACACGCAGTAAAAAAGGGCAAATTTAGCCAGAGATTCACTGAAAAAATGCCATGTTGCCCTCTAGAAGAGGGTTGCTAGATAAAATATTTTGGGTACATTTATACTGAAAATTTATTCATTGTTTATCTAATATTCAAATTTAATCAGGTATCCTATATTTTTATTTGTAAAATAAATATTTATTTGATGTAGTCCCCATTATTTATTTTCTCCTTAGTTTCCTTAGCCCTTGGAGATATATCCAGCAACATATTGCTAGGAGAGATGTGAGATTTTGCTGCCTATGATTTCTTCAAAGACTTTTATGGTTTCATGACTTACATTTTTAAGTCTTTTATCCAGTTTGAGTTTATTCGTGTGTCTGGTATAAACTGGTAGTCTAGTTTCATTTTTTTGCATGTATCTGTGCAATTTTCCCAACACCATCTATTAAAAAGATTATCTTTACTCTAGTGTACTGGTATGTTCTTGCCTTATTTGTCAAACATTAATTGAGTATAATGGCTTGGGTCTATTTATGGGGTCTCTGTTAATCTATATGCCTGTTCTTGTGCCAGTACCAGGCTGCTCTGATTACAGTGGCTTTTTGTATAACTTGATATCTGGAACTGTGATCCCTTCAACTTTGTTCTTCTTTCTCAAGATCGATGTGGTCTTTTTTGGCTCCAGATGAATTTTTGGAGATTTTTTTCTACAGCTGTGAAATATTGTCAGTATTTTAATGGGGATTTCACGGAATCTGTAGGTTTCTTTGGGTAGTATAGACATTTTAATGATGTTTTTCCATTGTAATATTGGGTGCATATGAACAAGAACTAGAAGTTGCTGTTCTGTCACTACTTACTGAGATCCTCCTTGGAAGGCTTTGGAGCTTGTTTGTGAGCTTTATAAAAGTGGGTGGCTGCCCTAGCTGGACTGGCTCAATATATAGAGCATTGGCCTGCAGACTGAAGGGTCCTGGGTTCGATTCTAATCAAGGGCACATGCCCAGATTGCAGGCTTAATCCCCAGTAGGGGGCGTGCAGGAGGCAGCCAATTAATGATTCTCTCTCATCATTGATGTTTCTTTCTCCCTCCCTTCCTCTCTGAAATCAATTAAAAATAATAAATAAATAAATAAATAAATAAATAAATAAATAAATAAATGAATGAATAAATAAAAGTGGGTGGTAGGTTCAGGATTTTGCTTCATTTTGCCTTTTAGATTTAGTGTATGGAGACAAAAAATGATTCAATCTCAGCTCAGACAACAGCTCATAAGTAAGAAGTTAAAACAAGAGCCAGACAAGAAAATGGGGGATTGAGGAAAAGCAATTAAACCTCAATTATACAGAATAAGTGGTTAAAGAATAACATATTACCATTCTTTGCTAGAGTCTATTTTGTTGGGCATATATATGGATGGACAATAGAAAGTATAAGAAAGGAACCAACACTTCTTTAAATGTTTACCAAGAGCCAAGCATTCTGCTATGTGATTTGATGAATTATTTTATTCCATTCTAACAACACTTTGAGGTACCGGTAGAATTACTATCCTCTTTCTGTTGATGAGGAAATTGAGACTGCAAATTTAAGTATAGCTACAATGCAAATAGCCAAGCCTAGATTCACATTTCCCTCATCAGTCCCCTAAGTCTATAACTTCTCCATGACCACAAGCTGAATAAACTCAGTATCAACATTTTCACTGTACATTTTCTTCTGACATTCTTTAATTAGGCAACTTTAATTCATTAACTAGGGCTCTAAACATCCTGAATAATTACATAATCAAGGCATAACCCTAGGTCACAAAGTATATAGTACTTTCTGAAATATTTTCCCCTCATAAGGAAACGTGATGAAGTTAAAGCAAAAATAGCACAAAGGGCTTAAAGTTGGGTTGTGGAGTCAGGCTCAGTAAAATTTAAAGAAAAACAAGATGATGGGGGAAAGCAAGTCTCAAACTAGGGCAGCCGAAAGAGGCCAGATTCTCTAATCATATCAGTAGATTGGAGCTTTGCCATTGAAAAGAGTTCAAGTGCCACCCTATCCAGACCCTCTTCAAACATGTTTTCCCCTCAGCTTCAGATCTCGCTTTGTATGAGAAATTTGAATAACTCTTTGAACCTACGCATTTTCTCAGAATATAGGAAAGACCTAATTAGAAATTTAAATTTCAGAAACACTCAAAATTGCAAAAGAGACGTTTTTTTTTCAGAGTACTGTGCAGTGGCTTCCAGTGAATCTTGTTATGCCCCTTTCAAGGGATAACTGCACTGATATCCATGCCAGAATGGATTGTATGAAAACATCCAGAATGACTGGACAAGTGAGAGAATGAGTAGAGAGAAAATTGTATGTCAATTCTCAATTGTTCAACGCCCTGTATGTATGTCACCTTTATCGAATCAACTGACATTAATCTAAGCACATCCAGGAGAAGGTAAAAAGAATGTCAGCATTTTTTATTTAATGTCCACTATGTTCAGAATATTGCAGTGAATTGTAAAGAATACTTTGCAGTATTGAAGACAAACGCCTAGATTTTCAGCATGTTTCTGTGGATTGGAAAATCAAAATAACAGAAATGTGCTTATTACTATGATAAATGAGTGCACATTTTTTTTTCACTGAAATGTACCAATGATGGCATCTCAGTCTTATCTATGCCACAAACACAAACCCTTGGTTCTGTGCTAACCATTTCAAACATGCTATTGTTGTAGATAGCACACCTTTTTTGTTTTACTCATTTGGCTATCTTTCTCCCACAAATATTGTAAGTTTCAAAAACATAGAGACCATTATTTCTACCTACTAATATAATATATGGTGCTTTACATATTATAGGTATTCAATAACTATTTTTGAACAAAAGACTAAAATAAAATGTTTTCAGATTCACTTATTAGACATGTTCACACCTCAAATTTTGTCCTTTTTAAAGCAAAACCTTTAGAAAAACATATTAGCTTGATTTGGCTGACAAGGGACAGATTTTCATGAATACAAACATTAAATGACTACTTCTCACAGAAGAAAAAAAAACACTATAAAATGAGGGTGATTTGGAGAACTCCCAAATCTACCTTTATTCATCAAAAACCCCTTTTCTGACACCACTTCAGGGCCACGGCCCGTGAATTAAGCAGCTGTGCTAAGGGCTAGAAGTAGAGAAGCACCTCAATCTCAAGGAATTTATAGTCTGGGGGTAGAGAAAGCAATAAAAGAAACAAATAAAAATTAAACCATGGTTAAATGCTAAAGTAAAGCAGAGCTGTGTCAAGAAATACCAATCTAGTCCCAAATAGGGATTAAAAAATATGCAAGGCCAAATTTCAGATCTTGCTATTAACTGCCTTCATTCCAATAGGCAATTGCACCATTTCTTCAAAGCAGACTGTTAGGAACTCAGACTAAAATAATTCTCTAACTAATCTGATGATTTGGTTTCTGCTAAACATAAAAACAGTTAAGCAGTATATCTCAAAGAGTAGTCAATCTAAGGTAAAGTTAAGCTTTTATATTCAACAGTCTATCGCACAGTCAACCATAAATAATACAGTTGAAGCCTGGGAATCAGAATTTTAACAGGTTTTTCTTCAAGTAGGTTTTATGCACACTATTACAGCCTTTTTTTTTTCAATAAAATATGAGTGGTTACCCTGCAGATTCAAGTACCCACCTTTTTCTGACCTTGTTTACTTAAAAACCACCTCTGAGTTACATACCTGTTTTTTTAGTTGAAACTCTTTTATTCTGAATTCAACTCAAATCTGTATTGTCAATTAATTATTTATAATAAGATGTCATATAACCTCAATAAAAAATCATGAGGTAAAAATCATGAGAGGCACTTTGAATGGTGCACTTGAGAGAATTCAGTCTCTTTCATCACAGAAAATAATGTTAGAATAAGTAATTCTTTTGTATAGAAATTAGTTTTCTAGGAAAAAAAAACTCATGAACTCTATTTGGCAGAAACAGTATTTTAAGTTTTCAGTAAATCCTAAACTAACCTTAAGTATATATGATCTTACATTTTCAGCCTATAGGTGAACTGACATAAATTAATACAATAAGCAACAAGAGTGATTATATGCAGCATTGTTTTTAATGACACAAGAACTGGACTTGGAGAAATGTATACCAGGAAAACAGAAAATAGGAGAAGCTGTTGTAACCTAACCTTTTTAATTTCAAAGTACTTTTAAGACTATGAAAAATTATCTGATAATTTTTGGAACATAACATAATTATAGAAGGATCAATTATTTGAGAATATGAAACAATTCTAAATATACAGGAAGCTAACGAAAGAACTTCAAAATATATGAAGGAACATCACATAATTATAGAAGGACCAATTCTTTGAGAATATGAAACAATTCTAAATATACAGAAAGCTAACGAAAGAACTTCAAAATATGTATCAGATGAAGACTGATAGAGCTGAAAGAAGAAAATTAAAAATCCACAATTATAATTAGAAACTTTAATGCTTTTCTCTCAGTAATAGAAAAATTAAACAGGAAAATTTTAAGTATACCGTAGAAATAACTTGAATATCACTATAAACCACCCAGCCCTAATTGAAATTTATAAAATAATTCACCAAACAACAGTAGAACACAAATTTTTCTCAAGTGCACATGAGACATTTTAAAAATACCATATTCTGGTCCATATATTTAGTTTTATAAAACTTAAAATGTAGGAATAAAAACAAAGTACATTTTCAGACCGTAAGGGGAACATCAAATGATCATTTCAGCACTACTTTTTTCCCCTCTGAAGAGAATATATTTACTTTTTCATGTGTGACATACTGCCAAGACTCATCTTGCTTTAAATTGAAAAATATGTTAAGAATCCTAATTCAGTTTTGTTGAACATTATGAAATAACAATATCTCTCATCTTATAATAATCATTTGGTGACCATGGAGTAAGTATATATCCTGGTGTCTATCTACAAATCCCTGGAAGAACTTTTTTCTAACTCAACATGTACCCACTTTAACTCTTTTGCAAAAAATGTTAACACCTATATTTACATATGAAAAAGGTGGCACTGCAAATTTACACAAAAAGATGGATATATTTTTTCAATAAAAGATGTTAGGGCAACTAGGCTGCCAATTTGATTGCTCTGATGCATCATTCTTTCACAAGTAATTTATTCTTCCAACTCTCTTCTTTTTCCCCTTGATTATGACTCTACCTCCTCAGTTAACAGTATAAATTCTCAGTGACTCAAAGATTTAAGTATATGGAATGAATCTCCATAAAATTATTAAAGGAAGCCATGAAAAAAATTAAAATAATCTCATCTAGAGGCAATACTGTTTACTGAACACATTTTTTAAGTCATTTCTTTTAAAAATGTAATGAGTGGCAAAATCCTATAGGAATAATATCAAAAAACAAGCAAATCACAAAAAAATAATGGCAACTAATAATCATAAGTAATGTAACAAATCTCCAAATCTTTCCCAAAAAAATCCCTGAAAAAATGGGCAAGTATATAAACTAATAATTCCTCAAAATGAAAATACAAATAATTCTTAAACATGAAAATATTCTCAATCATAATAAGAGAAATAAAAGTCAAAAGCATATTGGAAACACCTCCTTTTTCCCCCTCAACAGAATGGTAAAGATTCAAAAAATTGAAGCATGTATAAAGAAATGAGTGTTCTCATATATTGTTAGTAGAAATGTGTATGGCAGTATAACTTAAAATTTGGAGGCATCTATCAAAATTACAAATGTATATAATTTCTACTTTGAGGTATACTTGCACACAGACACAACTGTAGTACAAAGCTATTTGTTGCAACATTGTTTATGGTAGCAAAATTAGCAAACCAAATGTTCTTCTAGTTTGTAAACATCCTATGATGAAAATGGATTGCTTTCAAAGTCATAAAAAATGAAATAACTGTTTTGAGATATACAAACACAACTTTTTTCCTCAACTACAGTTTACATTCAATACCATTCTGCATCAGTTTCAGATGTACAGGAAAGTGGCCAGAAACTATGCACTCTACAGTTGAACATTATGAAATGTTCTATAGAGTGGTTACCCTGCAGATCCAAGTACCCACCTGGCACCATACCAGTAATCTCTACACTAGAGGCCAGACATGAAATTCATGCATGGGAGGAAAGAAGTTGCTCAGTCCTGGCCTGCACCCTGTCGCAATCCGGGATTGCTTGGGGAATGTCCGGCTGTTAGTTTAGGCCCGATCCCTAAACTGGCAGTTGGACATCTCTCTCACAATCTGGGATGGCTGGCTCCTAACTGCTCGCCTGCCTGCCTGCCTGATCACCCCTAACCACTCTGCATGCCTGCCTAATTGCCCCTAACTGCCTCTGCCTTGGCCCCCGGAGCTTAGTCTGAAATGACACCCAGAAGGTTGTTCAGCTGTCCAGTCTAATTAGCATATTATGCTTTTATTACTATAGATTATTGATAATATTCTCCATGCTTCAATCTGTGTCTCTGCAACTACCTATTTGTACTGCTTCATCCTGTCACCTTTTCCACCCACTCCCCAAAAATCCCTTCCCTCTGACAACTGCCAGTCTGTTCTCTGTATCTGAGTCTATTCTGTTTATTTTGTTCATTAGATTCCATATATATGTAAAATTATATGGTTTATTTTAGCTTATGTCAATCTCCTAAATTATCTTTTACATACTATCTCCAGACTAATAACTATTATGATGAAAGTCTTAATCTATTCATTATATTTTGAAATACTAAAAAATACTTTTAGCAAATGAGATTTGAAATAGTCTTTTTTTTCAATAAAATATGAATGGGAAACTCTATCTAGAAATTTCTGATTTCTATTAATGATTTAGAGTGGCAAATGATAAACATGCAAAAACAATATTAGAGAATTCCATTACAAATAAATAACTACACATTTTCAATTTTTATACCTTTACAGTACTATAGAATGAGAAATCTGCTTCAGAGTATAAGTTTCCAAATGCAAAAAATATTTATTAATGATTTATATAAAGCAACAGTTGAAGAAAACTTTCAACAATGAGTCACAAAGGAAATTCAACTCAACTTTGATCAAAGATCCAAGTAATTAGGAAACTATTCAAAAGGAATTCTATTTAACCAAGTTTTCCACACTGCAATTTAGTTACAAAAACTATCTGCACTACATTTTCCAAACATTCTATTTCCTAATAGATCATCTTACTAATAATGCTCACTATTGGTTATTTGGTTGTCATTCTTTATAGATACTTGAAGGAAGATAAGAGTTTATCAACCAACTTTGAAAAAATTTTTGAAATTTTTCAAATTGTCCCTGGCTTCTAATTCATACTGCATTAATTAATCTACTCAGGCAATTATAACAAAATATCATAGTCTGGGTTGCTTAAACAAGAGATATTTATTTCAGAGTTCTGGAGCTTGAGAAAACTGAAATCAAAATGCTGGCCAATCTGGTTCCTAGTGAGAGCTCTCTTCCTGGTTTGCAGTATGTCCAATCTGGTTGTATCGTCACAGAGAACTCTAGTCTCGTCTTCTTGTTCTATTATTTATAGCTATAATTTTTGTAATACTAATTCCATTATGGATGCTACACCATCACAACTTCATCTAAACTTATTACCTCCTAAAAATCCCACCTCCTAATATCATCACATTGAAAGTCAGGATTTCAACATATGAACTTTGGGGAAACATAAATATTCAGCTCATAACACATACTTTGCAATTATGTTTAATATGAAGTCAACACAGAACTTAACCATATTTCTACAAATGTCTCATCATAACAACTGCACAATTTTACTGAATATTTTTTAATATTCTCATATACTGGTATTCATGGGTCTCACCTGGGGAGCCTGTGCAACATAAAAATGAGATCTAATCCAAGCATATAAATATAGATATAAATTATTGAAGACAATTTGATTGGTATCATAGTAGTTATTAGTTTTGAGGCAGTATGTAAAAGAGAATTTAGAAGACTGACTTAGGCTAAAATAAACCATATGATTTCTTTATAAATGCTAACTATTGGAAGAAAAAAAAATCTCTCCCTATATAACTTATGAGGATATTAGAAAGTTAAGGAAGAAACTCACCACTTAAATCAAATTCCTTTGCAAATTCATAACTGTTTCTTGATTATATGTCCTCAATCTCTTTTGAAAATCTAATGCAATTATCAAAGTCATATTCATCAAATATTAACAGTTCACTATAAGCATATACTTTTTTATAAAAGTCAGGAATGTATGGTTTTGGGAATAGAATTCATTATCAGGATGAGAAGGGGCTCTTACAAAAGTAATGACAATAAAATATCCAATAAGGGTTTTTTGGTAACATTTTGTTTTATGTGTTCTTACACTGCCTCATGCAGTCTGTTGCCACATTTCAGAAATACCAAAGAACAACTTAATGTATGGAGAAGAACAATATTAATAAAACATTTCATTATTTATAAGTGAAGAAATGTACAAAAGGTCATTAACTCCTCATTCTAAAAGACTGGCATGAAATATAATGAATACACAGATAAGGTAAACATGGATATTTACTAAATCCTAGATGCCTGGAAAGTTAATCTGGTAAATAATATCCTCTTTGAACGTACATTACTATGTTTCACAGATGAAGCAAAGCAGCCAAAAACTACAAGCAAAACAGTTTCAAGAAAAATTTAGATGATTTAAGCATTCTAGATCAGCATCAAATTACAAAGTTAAATTGTATGTAGGTCCTTCTTCTATGACATTTGACATCATGAAAGATAATTATGCAGCCTCAGAGGTAGCACTTTCAAAGTAAAAAAAAAATTATGAATGAACTACCTATATGTCTTACATTGAAAATAATTTAATATGTAATACTTTTTATTATTATACATTATAATATCATATGTAATCTAATATATATCAGACAGAAAAATACATAAAATGCAAAACATTGCAGAAAACCACTACAATTTTTGAGTAGCATCCTTCATTAGATGAAGAATACAGATGGACTATGATCATAGAAGCAAAAACATTTATATTATTTATGTTAGTTGTTCTCTGTTTTATCAGGAAGATTGGACTTGTACCACAGAAGGGTATCTCTAACTTTCTATCAGACCCCACTGGTCATACATCAAAGCACATCTCAATCCATTAATCCTGGATTGAGAAAAAGTATAGAATATTTTGTGATTGCACAAACATGTCTTGATGCCTTTTTGGTATTCATAGCTCTCTCAAGTGTGTGGTAAACTGGAGATGTTCAGTCCTTATTATTCAAACCTGAATCATTGGCAGCTTTCCTTTCATTCATCTGTCACCGTTAGAAAAAATAGTAATGTGCTCAAATTTCCTCCTGGAGTTTATCCCAAGTCCTAAGAATTCTGAATGGCATTTGGCCCAAACCCAGAATTTTTATTCTACATTGATTTTGCCTTTCCTGGAGCCTCTTTCTTTTTTTAATTCAACATCTCTTACCAAAATAATCATAAGATCAATCACTAAAATCAATCCCAATGTCCCTGGACCCTCTTTCTGAATCAGGTTCTTTGAGCATTTAATGCCTTTTAAACATCAACTGGTTATAAATTTTAAGCTTTATTTTGAGACATTTTCTTATTTTAACTCCTTTGAGTCTCTATGATTTTATAAATAGTGTCCTTATTATGGTCTGCTTCTGGCTTTCCTCACAGACATTGTGGAGAGTCCCGGAGCAGAGCAGCCTATTTTTGAGCTCTCCTGAGGAGTCTTGTTCCCTATCCCGCTCTCACTGTGAGTTTGTTCGGGCTGGTATTTTTATGTCTCTCTCGACTAACCCTGGCCTTTCAACCACTGAGCTTCAGTTTCTTATTTACTGACTTCCTTGTTAGAGCTCTTGGCTTTCTGTTTCAGTTTGTGTGTCAGAAGAATCCTTTGGCAACTTGCTGTGTTGTTTCTTGCCTCTCTTTTCCACAGATTACTTTTCACCAATTTATCTTTTCAAAGACAGCCTGTCAGCAGTTCAAGGTGTGGATTTTATCTCTGGTCTTCTAGACTGTTCATTTTAATTATTAGTGAGAGCAGCAAGGCTGACACATAAAAGTAAATGACCATCTACACTGTGTCATTGATAAGGCACAGGATGCCTGAAATTCCAGATGAGAGATTCATTTCTCTGATTTCATAAATATTAACATTTTAGGAAAGCTTGATCAAATTGCAAATACTCTCTTCTCCTTACACTTATGTGTATCTGCAGGCACTACTGTGTTGGTTGTATTACTTACCTTGTACTGTATATTGTAATTAATGTTTCTGGGCTCCCATGAGACTCTAAGCTATTTGCATAGTAATGGTGTTCCAGCTCTTTATATCTTAGGATCTAGGATAGTACATGGTGACAGTAGGTCTAAATACCTCCTATAGGTATAGTTCTAAATTTGTTGTTGAGTCAACAAATATATAGTTGGAGAGGTCAGAAACTTACACTTCTAATGCATTCATTTTAATTGTAATACTAATTAGTAACAATTAGGTTTTGAGTCACTTGATGCAACAGAAAACCCAAATAACAATGGTTTAAACACAACATAGTAAATTTTTCTTATATAATGAGAAGTCCAAAGGAAGCAAATTACTTGGTATTCGTTTGGAGGTTCAAGGATGTCATGGCCAACGTCTCAGTAGTAATCCTAGCCTTATAATGTTGAAAGGTAGCTGCTTCAGTTCTAGTCACCATGTGTAAATTTCAGGAATGAAGAAGAAAAGGTCAAAAGGAAGATAAGGCAATATCTGTATCAAGAAAGCAAAACCTCTCCAGAAATGCCATCAGATTTCTATTCATATTTCACTGGACAAAATTATGACAGATTTTGTCTCCCATGGCAACAAGAAGGATGAGAAAATATGGGGTATGTATCATATTGTATCATTCTCTCTCTCTCCCTCTCTCTCTCTGTCTCTCTCCCTCTCTCTCTTTGCCTGCAACAATATCTGGACATCTCAAATAAGGAGAGGAGAATGGATATTGAGTGAACCACAATAAATTTCTGTCACAGAGGGGTATTGAGTATATGAATTCTGGGAGAGTCAATGTAAATGTAAATGTAAGAGAGTCAATGTAAATGAGAGAGCATATACTGTCAGCTAATGGTTGCCTCACTGTCTTGCCCGGTAATGGCTGACAGGAATGAAGCATTTGGATCTATAAGCTTTAAAGCCTAATTGAGAGATGGACTTCACAGGAATTCTAATTCCATTCATCCTCTTCATGAGCTTCATAAATAAACTTTCCTCAAGTATTTTCTATATATCTGGCAATACATATAGTAATATATAAAGTAATATAATATTTGCCATCAAGCTGGCCACTTTAAACTGAACTAGGCAAGAACAGAGCTGACTGAGCATAGGGTCTTGCATTGGTCCATTAAAGAGGCACTAACTCAACCTGTGTATGTGCTTGTGGAGTAGGAGTTTAGTTGGGAAAGAATTGTCTTAGAAGGAGAAAATGAACCCAAATGAAGGGCAGAAGGGTGTTAGTAGCATAGAGCATTAATTGATACGTAAAAGAAAGTAAAAAACATTCTGGGATTTATAATTTTTTCAGTGGTGCAAAATACAGAATCCAAAGGGTTAGGGTAATGGTATTGAGCCAAATTAGAAGACAGGTAAGCAAGAACCAAAGTATTTTTGACAAAAAAAAACACTAAATAAGTTAGTGTCAATGCTTTAGGAAAACTAAATACTTAAGACTTACTTTAGGAAAAATTACTGGAGATAGATAACATTGGAGAGAGAATATAATTAAAGGACTCTTCCAATTTTTCAGGTGAAAAATATGAGGGCTTAACTCAAAATGATATCAGGGACTGATTCAACAATCATTAACAAGTCTAAATTAAAGTGCACATTTAAGAAATAAAATGAAGATAGAAAACTAAAATGACTTCCATTTTTTCACTCATAAGTTGATTCAATGACTGAGCCAACCTTCCTAAGGATAGTGTGTGTTTGGGGTAATGTGCTACCCAAGTAATATATAATAATACACATACTTGTCTGTATTAATGCCTATACTTGTCCAAGTATAACAGGAGTCAACCTCAACAAGAACATAGTCATTCAGTCATTGAAAATAAGGCCACTGAACCAAATGCCATTCAACATCCTCTTAAATCATTGTTGAACAGGCTACTCCCTAGAGCACATTTCAAAGACTAAGGGAATAATATGAAACATTAGATTTTATTAAACTAAGTATAGGCCTGACCATACCATGTTTCCATGGTTTGTTACTTAGTAGACTTCAAAACAAATTACTAACAAAATGAGAAACTTATTATATTGGCCTCTGTAGCAATTAAAAGAATAAAATGTGATATCTAAAATATCAGGAAAAATTCTTAAACCACAAGAAAAATGATGAAGCCTTCACAAAGCCAATTCAACTAATTAGATACTTAAATAGAATAGCAAGACACACAGGAACAGAGTATAACCCCAGGACCAGAGAAAACTAACAGAAATGGTAAATTAGAAGCATGCAACAGTTTTTAAAATTAGCATTTTATTATCCTGCCTTTATATTGCGCATAAAGGTGCCTTAAGATTCACTAACCCAATAGTCCTGTCACTGCTGTTACCAGATAAACCATGCTAATAACAAGGAATCTCCAAATATGTGTGTGTGTGTGTGTGTGTGTGTGTGTGTGTGTGTGTGTGTGTGTATATTATTGATTTTTTTTTACAGAGAGGAAGGGAGAGGGATAGAGTTAGAAACATCGATGAGAGAGAAACACTGACCAGCTGCCTCCTGCATATCCCTACCGGGGATGTGCCCACAACTAAGGTACATGTCTTTGACCTGAATCAAACCTGGGACCGGACCCTTCAGTCCACAGGCCGACGCTCTATCCACTGAGCCAAACCAGTTAGGGTAACAAGGGCTCTCTTAATGCATTGCCTGGTTTGGGAAAAAAAAATATGTAGAAGAATAAATGCCCCAAAGTCATTCTGTTTTACAGACACAAAGAACATCCCTATTAAAGGATCCATCTCCTCTTCTTCAAAATTTCTGTTTCCTTTATGTTTACACATTGGGAGATTGACCTTAAGAACATTGAAATCAACAAAATAGCAGAAATGAGTAAGAGTGATTAAAACGTATGTGTAGCAGAGTAGTGATGGGTTCACTTTAAGTCAGAAACACCGTGATTAAAATCTTGGCTTTTGCACTTACCAGGCTTCTTACTCTCTTTAAGGCTTATCAATAAAGTAGAAATACTATCACCTAATTCACAGAATTGTTGTGAAAAGTAAATGTTCATGGGCACTCAACCCCAAATCTGGCATATAGTAAGTGTTAAATACATATTAATACAAAGGATGAGTTAACAATATCCTGTGAAATAGGATTTGCATTTCATTTTACAGAAGAGATTGAGGCTCTGAGAGGGTCATGGTGCTAGTAAATATAAAAACTACTATTCAAACACAAGTCTACTCTGGGAGGTTCACACTATTATTTTTTTGTTTATTTATTTTCTACATTTGAGAAGATATCCTTTCAGTAAGTCAGGATTTAATATAAATAATGTACTGAGCTTAAAGTTTCAGAATTCAATGAGAGAGTATAGAGAAGAAAATGAAAGTAAAAGCAGTGAATTACAAACAGCTCGGTATTATAAACATGTAAAGTTTAGAACATAAACCTTATGATAATTAAAATGATAAAGGTAATTTAGTCTGGAGAAGAGACAGTAAGGGGAAATATGATAGCAATAACCAAATGTACAGAAATGCAGTTCAAAATATTATGCATACTTTCACTTTGTAAGGATGGTTTAATGATTCCCAAAGGACTAAAATTTAAATGCAAGGAAAAATGACAGTTATAAAGTAAGTACTGTGCTGACAGTTTTGAATGAGAATAGGGGTAGGGTCACTTAGAGGATAGATAAGAGCTCTATTTATGATTGGAGATGAATTATGCTTACATTTGCAAGTTCCAAGGCTATGGGTAACTGCTGCATTGTAAGAAAATCTCAAAACTTGGATTATTTTTTCACACCATGAATATTTCAAAAAGAAAATGTGATGTTTGAATTTTCATGTTTAATTTTTAAAGTGCCTATTAATTTACCAAAAAAGGAAACAATTCACAATTTGTCACTTAACAAAATTATTACCACCACAGAACTTGATTAATCTATAAAATTTTATCTCAGTATGTAATTTCACATTTACTAAGTGATATATTATTGGTTATTAACCTAAACTAAAGAAGATTACAAATCAGATATTCCCAAATTCTTTTCAAGCTGATCACTGACTACAGATAAGGACAAGAAAAATATTAAATTTACATTTATAGATAGTTACACATCATACTGATCAAATCAAACTAGCATTAAAAAAATGCTTGTCACCATCTAATAGCAAAATGAGGACTTAAAAACAATGTCTTAATTGCTCATAAACATATGATTTCTCATAAACATTTCTCCTAAACATATGATGTGATTGTATTCACACCAGGGGGCGATCTTAACACTGAAATGATGGATGACATTTTAAAACACATGGTGGTTTCAGCTAGCCAAAATGAAGGGTTTTTTAAAAGTATATAATACTTGCAACAAGAGCTCATCTCTCCAAAATTGTTGCAAGCAAGACACAATTCCCTTTTCCAATCAAGTACAACACTTTCTGCTGATAGGAAGTATCTTCTTTTGTAAACATCTACCTATTTAGCTGGCATTTGTCTTATTTTTTCTGTGGTTGGGCTAATTCTGAATAATAAGTAAAGCACTTAAAATTACATAAAACTTTTAAAAATTGTTTTATCATCAATGTCATTTTTTATAAAATATCCTACCAGACTGTTTTGTTTTGTTTTCATTTAAAAAAAAAAAAAGAAAAAGAAAAAAAAAAGGATTCTCAAAGTTATCTAAAACTGACACTTATAATCTGGCCACTATGGGCCTTTTTCATATATTCTCATTACCTGGAGAAATTCTGAAGCCTAGATGCTCTCCTCCAAAAGTTCAAGCTGCAAAATCCTAAAAATATAATTAGAAAATTACTGTTAGAATTCAAGAAAATAGAAAAAGGCAAAAGACAAGTGTTGGCTAAATTACCCAGAAATGCAGGTAAATTACAAATGATATCTGCTTAAATAAACTTTAAGAAATAAAGCAGAAAGGAAAGAATGACAAAGTATGCGAAAAGAAGATAGCTACATGACTTCCTATAGTGGTAGAGAATAAGTTTATAAACCTTTCTCAAACCCTGTAGTTGAGATCACTCCCTTTTTTCTATCAGCTGCTTCCACGGGTCACCATCTACCTGTGCCCAAGCTCAATTTGGGAATGTTCTGGCCATGGTTCACCTAGTATGTATGGACAGTAGAGAGCTATCTCTCCCTCATGAGTTCAAGGAAACAGTCATGAACCTTTCTATGTTTATATGCTAAATCAAATTAACAAGTACATTGATAGGAAAAAAATCATTTTATAAGAGTAACAGTATAAAGTAAAAATTCACCTGGAGAAAGTGATACACTTATTAACAAGTTTAGACAAAAGTGTATATAAATGATGGGAAGTCATACCTACTTAGAAACATCTTTTTTAACAGTTTTTGAGGATGTAGGGGAGTAGGAAGGGACAAAGAACATAGGATTAAAAAAAAAAGGCCACAGAGGAGAAAACTCCTAGAAAGAGTATGTTAGACTACCATTACCTGTGTTACTCCTTAATCTTTGGAGTGAAACAAGTACTGAAAGATTCATTAAGGCATATGAAGTCTTGTTTGGTGAGAGGCCAACATCTGACATGAAGCAATTTGGTTTATTGTAAAGAAAGCCTTGTAGTTTCGATCAACAGCAAGATCAGAGAGTAGGCCCTGACCAGTTGCTAAAAATTGCTAAGAGTTTAGTCCCCATTAGGACTAGAATGGTTGCCAGGGAGCCACCATTGATCCATATTTTAGATTACGTTGAATGCCACTTGAAGATATGGATACTAACCAGAAATGGCAAACTTTTTTAAAAGATTTGATAAATTGGTTGTTCATTATGAAAGACTAGAAAAGTCAAGGATGACACAAAAATTTTTGATTGGACAACTGAAAGGATAAAGCTGCCATTAAGTGGGACTGTGAAACTATCAAAAGACAAGTTATTAGGGGAAGTAATTATATTGACTATGGATATGTAAATTTGGAGATATCCATTAGGCATACTCAAGAGGAGCAATATAAAGTAAATTTGGAAATAAATCCTTCTCTAACCAAGCACTCAGACAACCCAAGCACCAGATGACACTCTGACTACAGCCTCACAGAAGACCCAGTTAAGCTGTGCCCAAACTTCTGAACCAAAGAAAGTAGAAAGTAATAAGTTATGTGTTGTTTTAAAAAACTAAATTTGTAATTTGCAATGGAAAAGTAATACAAGCCGTAAGTTAATACAACACTTAGAAGCCAAGGAAATCTGGAAGAGCCAGGATAAAAAGGTAGGACAGTCAGCAAGGAGGAAAACCAAAAGAAAAGCTTTTCTCTGAAAAGATTATATCCAGATTCTTCAGAGAAATAGGAAACAGAGATAATAATGAGCAGAGGAAAAACTGAATCCGTTGACTTACTAAAGGCTCAGGATTGAATAGGACATGAGAAGCCAAGTGGAGTCACCTCCATTCCAGCCTTAGAGTCCTAGGAGAAAGTGGTTAAGAGGCAGTGGGAATTGTTAGATGCCAGGAAGCATTCAGTTCTTTCTGCTCTAGATCAGTGGTCACCAACCTTTCGGACCTCATGGACCACCGGTTGGCAACCACTGCTCTAGATGGTCATTCACTAACAATATTAGTCCTTGCGTTGAAAGAGTTAGAGCTGTTTTGTTTTGTTTTTTAACAAAAATCCTCTAAAGATTTTAGGGCAAGGGTCCTTGTAATTTAACCAGTTCTTGAGTAATCACCATTGAAAGGGGGTTTAGAGAAGCCAGGTTCAGACACCTTCATACCAGCCTCCTTACGAGGAGAAAGTGGTAAGACACAATGTTAAGTAAAGGACATATAACCCTATTAGGCTACCAGTACATCAAATCAGTGCCAGAGTTGTAACTCTTTATTATTTATAAGCCTTTGAAAGTTGGTATTTCAAAACCAGCTAATACTTAATATTAATCAAAGTCAGCTCATTTTATTTACTAAGAACCTAACATAACCTATTTTTAAACATTTCATTGTAATAACATGTTTAGGTTGGTTTTCAATTTTTTTTTTCAACAATACAATTAAATTTAATGAGCATGTACTGCATGCAAGGCTCTGAATTAGCTAGGTATAATCCAGGAAAAGAAGCTGCCTTGTTTCTTTAAGTACATTTACAATTTGTATGCAAATAAAGTACTGCCACAATATTATGCCTTAATGTGATTAGTATTATCTAGATTTATCTATAATGAGCATCCTATCAATATATATGAAAGTCTAAATGACCGATTGACAGGTCAACAGGTCACTATAACATACACTGACCACCAATGCATAGGATTGGGCTTGTGGGGATCTGGCTTGCAGGGATCGGGCCAAAACTGGCTATCCCACATCCCCTGAGGGGTCCCAGATTGCACAGACCAGACTGAGGGATCCCAACAGTGCACAAATCCATGCACTGGGCCTCTAGTTTTCCTATAATGCTTTAACATCTATTTCTACCCCATTCATTCAATGTGATACATCACATAAACAGACTGAAAGACAAAAATCACATATCATTATTAACAGACAAAAAGCATTCAACAAAATCCAACACTCTTTTGATAAAAACTCTCAGCAAAGTAGGAATAGAGGGATCATACTTCAATGTAATAAAGGCCATATATGACAAACCTACAATACAGATCATACTCACTGGGCAAAAAATCAAAGTATTTTCCCTAAGAACAGGAACAAGACAGGGATACCTACTTTCACCACTTTTATTCAACATAGTACTGGAAGATCTAGCCACAGAGATCAGACAAGAAGAAAAAATATTAAGTCATTCAAATGAAAAAGAAGGAAATAAAACTGTTATTATTCACAGATGACATGACATTGTACAATAAACCCTAACTACTCCACCAAAAAATTAGTAGGTTTAATAAATGAATTTAGCATTGTAGCAGGATACAATATTAACACCCAGAAATTGATATTTTTATATACCTATAATGACCTCTCAAAAATAAACTAAAAAAACAATACCATTTACTATTGCAACAAAAAAATTGAGATACTTAAAACTATTTTTGATCACATAAATCACAAAGCATCAAAATACACTGAGTAGCTGAGACCAGTTTGGCTCAGTGGATAGAGCGTCGGCTTGTAGACTGAAAGGTCCCAGGTTAGATTCCTGTCGGGGGCATGTACCTTGCTTGTGGGCACATCTCCAGTGTGGGGCATGCAGGAGGCGGCTGATCGATGTCTCTCTCTCATCGATGTTTCTGACTTTCTATCCCTCTCCCTTCCTCTCTGTAAAAAATCAATAAAATATATTTTAAAAAAATACACTGAGTAGATGGTAGAATTATTATTTTTAAATTAAGACCACTAATTAAGTACTACAAGCAGTAATAATTAACTAAAAAGTTCCTGTTAATAATTTGAACAATAAAATACAATCTATATCAACATAGGTATCAACAGATAGCTTTTTAGATTTTTCACATTTACTTTAGCTAATTGGTTACCTAAAACATTGCATTTTTTTTAAGTATTATACATTAATTTTTTAAAATTCCTTGCTCAAGGATATGGTTATATGGTTATTGGTTTTTTAAGAGAGGGAAAGAGGAGGGTACAGGGGAGAGGGAGAGAGCAAGAGAGAGAGAGAGAAAGATTGATATGAGGAATAAAGACCTATCAGTTGCCTCTGTAACACACCCTGACTGGGAATCTAACCCAAAATGTAGGTATGTGTCCTGACCTGGAATTGAACCAGCTATCTCTTGGTATCTGGAATGACACTCCAACCAACTGAGCCACACTGGCCAGGCTTGAATTATTTTATGATAAAAAATTAGCTCTATAAAAAATGTTTGGTTGGAAAGAGGAGAGAAAACATTGCTAGTCATATGACATCTTAAGTTTAATCTTGGTTCTTCTTAATTATGAACTATCAGTTTGGTTTTTCTTTCACCCAATTGCATCTGTAATTTTCCAAGTGCTATTAAACTTAGTAAAAGTTCTATAATAGAATAATGCAAGGTACTTTGCTTCAAAGAATACATGAAAGAACATCTTAATATAGATTATATGAAATTTCTAACCTTACACAGTAGTCAAGATACCTAGCAGATTTGAGAATATGAATAGGTAAATTTTAAACAAGCTCTATCCAAGATGGTAGCCACTAGTCATAAATGGTTATTTAAGTTTATTTTAAATTAGTTAAAATAAATTAACTTCATTTAATGGGCAGACATGTCCATCATTTTAAAGAGTTCTATTGGATATTACTGTACTACACTATAATCTCCCTGAGGCCAGTGGGTAGCAAAGTGCCTTAACACACAGTAATCACTCAAGACACATTTGTGAAAAGAATGAGTAAGTGTGGAAGATAGCATCAGGACAAAATCTGTCAACACATGAGGTATTTATTACAGAATTTGTATAAGACATTGGAAATAAGTTATATGTTCAATAACAAAGTCATCAAAGTAATAATGTTCGTATGATGAAATATTATAAAGCCATTTGAAGAAGTATTTACAGCCCTAGCTGATTTGGCTCAGTGTATAGAGCGTCAGCCTGCGGAGCAAGCGTCCTGGGTTCAATTCTGACCAAGAGCATGTTCCTTGGTTTCAGGATCCTCCTCAACCCAGTCCCAAGTCAGGGTGGTGCAGGAGACTACCAATCAATGTGTTTCTCTCACATTGATGTTTCTATCTGTCTTTCTCTCTCTCTTTCACTTTCCATTAAAAAAAAAAATCAATGGAAAAAATATCCTTGGATGAGGATATTCCAAAAAGCAAAACAACAACAAAAATTTAGAAATAATTAATGACTTGGAAAGTTCTATAGTTAAGTGAAATAAGCCCTACTTACATTTTAATAAGAAATAATTATCCTATATAATAAAAGCCTAAAATGCAAATTGTCCCTTCGAGTTGTCATTCGACCAGGAGTTCGACCACTCACTATGACGTGTGCTGACATCCAGGGGGTGGTGTGGAACATGGGGGCATCCATATCTCGCTGCTACTTCTCGATGGCTACCTGGGGATGGGGTGACAGGAAAGTCCCCACACTCAGGTGCTGGGTTCTCATGAGGAGCCTGCCCGGCACCCAAGTGGCCTCTTCCAGATGAGATGGGCTGCAGCCCCCAGGACAACAGGGGCCAGTAGAGCTCCTCATGGGTTCAAGCAGGAGCTGGTTGGTGAGGCAAGCTGTGAGAGGATGCCGTGTGGTGCTGCTAGGTGGCCCAGGGGGCCACGCTGCACCTCGGCCTGTGGCATCCTGCTGTGCTTGCCGCATCTCTGTATGGGGACTCAGACATCATGACTCAGAAGGAGATGGGCGTGTGAGGGCCTAGGTGCCCAGATGCTGCCCAGGGCCCAGAGGTAAGTTAGGACCTGCCCTTCCACACTAGATGCTTGTGCTTCAATTGCTGGCCAGGCCTAGGGACCACACCCATGCATGAATTTCGTGCACTGGGCCTCTAGTGAAACTATAAACTGAAGAGTTAGAGTGAAATCTAGTTATTTCATTATTTTAATTTTCTTTTGTCAATTTTCTCCTTTTAAAGTTTTTATGTTAATGTTTTGCTTTTCTCATTTGAAAGTAACAGAAAAATGTTGTTTTGTTTTGTTTTTTGAAGTTCATAGATTTAAAGCCTATAAAGCTTAGATCTAGGATAGATTCCTAAAGAAATTGACAGAATATACCAGCAAGTGGCTGAGTGTAGACCTATGAACCAGAAGGTCATGGTCCAATTCCTGGGGCACATGCAGGTTTGAGCCCAGGTAGGGATAGGGGATGTGCAGACAGCAGCCAATCAATGATTCTCTGTCATCATTGATGTTTCTATCCCTCTCTCCCTCTCCCTTACTCTCTAAAACCAATAAAAATATTTTTTTTAAAAATTAACAGAATGACACTTAGAAAAAATAATCATAAATGTTTACCTCAGTATTTTAAAACATCAAAGATTTCTGTGTAAGAATATATAATACTTATTCCTAATTTAAAATGAAGAAAGAATAGTGTAAGAGAGAATAACAAAATATGCTGATCATCACAGAAGAAAACATGACAAACGCATGTTTTTGAGCAATATTAAATGTATGGCAAAATACTCACATGTACTAACTACTTTGATTTATGTGCTACTTCAGTTACACCATGAGAAAAGATAAGCTAAAAATTACCTAGGCAATCTGATCCTAAATTTGTTGAACTTATATAATATAGAGGCAACAGGCAGTTGTTTAGACAGTTCAATATATGGAGCCAAAGAAATACATAATTAACTATATTTATAATAGACTTCTCTGGGTATCGGGGTAACAATATTTTTCTTCATAGTTTTTAAAAAGTATTTTTTATTATTTATTTCAGGGAGGAATGGAGAAGGAGAGACAGAAACATCAATGATGAGAGAAATCAGCTGCCTCCTGCATACACCTCTCCCCGCCACTGAAGACCGAGCCTGCAACTGGGGTACATGCCCTGACCAGGAATCAAACCATGACCTCCTGGTTCATAGATTGACACTTAACCAATGAGCCAGGCCAGCTAGGCTTCTTCATACTTTTCAGTTTTAAAATATTCAGAGTTAAATCTGGTTCATCAAAAAAATTATATATATATATATTTAAAAATAGTCTTAAAATCTGAGTTATCAGCTTCCTCCAATTTTTTACAGACCACTATGGAATGAAACAGCCAGGCAGAGAAACAGGATTTCCTTCCAAAGCCATTGACTAACATCACCTGGTTCAAAATGCTCGACTCCACATACTAACCTCAGCTCCACACTATACTGGGACACTGACTTTCACTGCTCAAGGTCACTTTACATGGATTTAACTATTCACCACGTTGTTCATATGTTCTACTTTTCAACTGCAAAGTTCAGTTTCTATTCTTTTAGTATCCTTCCACTGTGGCTCACCCAGCATTGCATATAGCTTTTGATTAAAAAAAAAAAAAGTTGAACAGAAAATTTCCCCTTGAGTAGAAAGTGCACAGTTTTTCATCCCAGCAAACACCTTTAAGTAGAAAAGGCAAAATTAATAGTTAAAGATCTAACTATTCTTAGAGGGAAAAGAGATATTATGAGTAATTGGAAACCTTGAAGCAGAATTATTATTTCTTAGAAAATTCTTGAGGCACAATTTTTTTTTATTCATCCAAAGTCCTCATAGGTGAAGTGTATTTTTGTTTGTTTTTAAGGGGAAAGCATCAGTAAGGGATATGTTCAGGGAAAGAAAATCACAGCTATGATAACTTTAGAATTTCAAAGATGAGGTGAAATTGTGAATAGGAATAGAAAAATTCAAACAATGGAAATACAGTTTGCTATAACTGTGCAATAATGTTAGAAACTTTTAAATTTAAAAATTAAATTTCAAGCCATCAGAGATAAGAAGACTGAAAGTTTAGTCAACATTATACCAACTCTTATACATGGCCATGATAGATGCATACAGAATAGGAAAGATACGCACAGGATGACAAGGCAGCCACCTTAGTGGTAAGGATACAGAAGCAAAAGTCTGACAGCAAGAGTAAAAAAATCTCACCACTATCACTACTTATCTAACTCTCAACAAGTTACTTAACCTTAAATTTCCCTATTATAAAATTAGGATAATAACAATACCTACCATGTGGCTCTTGGGGGAATAAACTTATCCCACATATTAAGTTTAATAAGTATTTATTTGATTTGGGGGGTGAGATGAAGAATATAGCTATTTCAAGTGGAATACATTTCGTTTACAAACATCACAAAAGCTGAAATTCCACTTAAAATTTAAACATCAACTTGGAGTCATAAATGTAGTCCTAATTGGGATTCTTCTACCTTGAGGTAAACTTTGGGCACACCTTCTTTTCTAAGCCCTGCAGTATACTGGATAAGCATTCTCTTGCTGCTTTCAAACTCCTATGATCTATATAGCTGAGAGAAAAAAAAGTGTTTTAATACTGCTGCTTACAAAATATTTTCACAGCAGGAAATGAAATAGTGGAGCACTTCAACATATTTATGTAACAGCTAAATTAAACAAAGAGCGAGTACAATTTCCCAGTGGGAGAGATATAGAAGTAAAAACTGATCAAAACAAAGAGTTTCAGAATGTGTGCAATACAAAAGTTTCTGTGACCAGAAGAAAAGCCCTAGAAAACCAATACAGGAGTTGGAAAGAGCAGAAAGAATAAGAGAAGCTGCTTTTTTTCCCCTTTTCCTCTGCATTTCTCCTTTACATAGCCTTACTAAGAGATGGAAGGAATACAATTGACACCCAAAGTGAATTCCACTGATATAGTTACACCACTTTACCTCATAATCTAATTTAACTAGTATTTATTTTCCTTCAGTGTGGTATAACTATTAGTAGCTAGTAGGAATTTTCATTAAATTTTTAAAAATAAACTGTCTGCTCTCTAGGAGTCTATTATACATATATAATAGCATGTATAGAAAGAATATATACTACTTATATATAGAGGATATATATAAAATAAAATATATTGTAATGAGAAAATAAGGTACAGTTAAAAATGAAAGTAGAATGTATTCAAATACAAAAATACCTGGTTTAATTCCAGGATAGTAAATTCAAATAATTACCAGGTCCAAGAAGGCCAAGTAAATAAATGCAAAGGCCAAGGTAGATACTGTGCCAAATTGACGTATTTTTCCCCAGAAAAGCTGCCTACTTGCCTGGGTGGCATGACTCAGTGTTGAGTCTCAACCTATGAGCCAGAAGTTCACAGTTCCATTCCCAGTCAGGGCACATGCCGGGTTGCAGGCTAGATCCCCATAGGGGACGTGCAGGAGGCAGCCAATCAATTATTCTCTCCCATCATTGATGTTTCTCTTTTTTCTCTCATTACTCTCTCTTTCCTTTCCTCTCTGAAATAAAAAAAATATTTAAAAAAACAGAGAGCAGATTTTTTTAAAGGAAAAGCTGCCTACTTAGCACCTAGATTGCTCATTATTTGGGAATTAAATGCTTTAATTGTCTAAACAGAAACCAGAATCTATATATTTATGTAATCTCCGGATTTTTTTCTAGAGTTGGAAAGTATTTAAAACATTGTGTAAACCAAATAGATATACCTCTAAGGCATAAATAAGCATTCTGTGAACTGTTCATTTACAACTTTTGGTTTAGCAAGTGCTGTAGAAATTATTTGTCCGCACTTTAAGATGCTTCAGATATTTAACATACTATAATACTTTTTCCCATAAAACGCCAATTATGACCATTTTATGGGGAGTTGAGGATCAGGGAAGCTAATGTTGACATAACAAGCAAGCAGAAATGGTTTCAAAACCAGGTTTATCAAACTCCAACGTCCATTCCCTTTATAAAAAAAAAATGTGTGAAAAGAGAACTTTCTGTTAGAACCAGGAGGATAGTTAAGACCTGGGTAACCAAAGAAGTAATATGAAATGGTTTAATTAGAGACAATATGTGAAAAATAATAAGAAAATATAAGCATGGATTTTTGGAGAGTAGCTTTGAAACTGGTCTAGTCACAGTAGAAATTTCATATCAGGAAAAGTGGCTTATATGGAAGACAGTAATAATATTTAATTTGACGTTCACCACAATACAGAACAGTAAAAGCTTTTTCTATTCATGCTAATCTCCAGTGTCTAGAAACGATCAACAACATTGTCTTATTGTTTTCCTAAGAGAAACCAATATTTCTAACAAAAGTTAGTGTCCTGACTAGGTAAATTATCCATAAAATTATATTCTTAATTTTATCCGAAGATTACTCAGTTTCCCCACAAAATGTCTTATTCCAGCATCTCAAAACACATTATATGCTCACCAAGGAGTTAAAAAGGTATCCTGGTCACTATGAAGAAATTAATCCACATTCTTAAATAATTTGTTTAGTTTCAAACCACAAAAGAAGGCTGATTCCTTCAAAAATCCAAATTCTACTATCTCCTTTACAAAGCCCTTCCTTTGTGGGAAAATTAGAAATGATATGTGTAAGGCTATCTTGAGTTAGAGATGGCCCAATATTGTTAGAATTTCTGATATTTATTTTCTTCTAAACAAAATGGGAAGTTGGTTTTATTAAACATAAAGTATGTTAATATTTTAAATTTTGCCTGAGTTTTAAAAATAACTTATGAAATAAAATAATAATAATAATAATAATAGTCTGTACACATCCCCCTGACCTGTAGTCTGTAACCTCTGAGTAAAGACTAGCAAAACACAAACATCCCACAAAGACATAAAGTCTAGTGAAACATACAGGCAGTATTAGGCAATTAATAATTAAAATATTAAACTTATAAAAGATGATTTGAGAACAAAAGACCAGGCTGGCAGAGGTAGTTGGGGGAAAACAGGTTGGCAGGGCAGGCCCTAAGGGGCGACCAAGCCAGTGTGGGGGGGGAACAGTTAGGGGCAACCAGGCTGGCGGGTGGGGGGGAGAGTTGGGGGCAACCAGGCCAGCAGAGGTCAGTTAGGGGCAATCAGGCTGGCAAGCAGAGGTAGTTAGGGGTGATCAGGCTGGCAGGGTGAGCAGTTAGGGGTGATAGGCAGACAGGCAGGTGAGCAGTTAGGAGCCAGCAGTCCCAGATTGTGAGAGGGATGTCCCAGGGATCGGGCTGAGACAAGCAGCTGGACATTCCCCAAGGGGTCCTGGATTAGAGAGGGTGCAGGCTGGGCTGTGGGACACCCCCCTCTATTCACAAATTTCGTGCACTGGGCCTCTAGTAGATTACTGTTTCTCTAAGAGGTATTGATGGGGCAAATCTATGCCCTGTGAAAGATGAAGTAGATATTAAATATTTATAAACAAAATAATAGATTAAATATACTGACTAGTAATACTTAAGAAATCTTTTGACGGTTCTCTTTAAAATAGAACCACCTGACTTTCAGAGTACCAAACTCAGTTTTCTGTTCTATTCTCTTAAGAAGAAAACCTTTTGATTGTCTAAAACAGGAAGTGAAAAACAAAAGAAAACAAAACAGGTAGAAGATAGCAAAACAGATATGACATCCAGCTGTGAGAGTGGTACCCAGAGTAATCCAGACAAGTGTATGAGATCCCAGAAGAGTCAAGGAGGGTGTTCACAGGGGAAGTCTCTCTATGATGGAGTGTCAGAGTCTAAACTGAGTGAAGAGGGCATCACCATAAAGGAGCAAAATGGAGTGAGGTATGAGGTGGGAAAGCATCAAGCAAGAGAGAGGAGGCAAAGACCAACAAGATATTCAGAACCAAGCAGAGTTAAGTAGTGATCCCTATGAAAAGGTGGTCTGCATGAGATATCAGTACCTAAGCAAGATGAAAAAGGCATCCTTTGATGGGTGTGGCATAGTATGAGGTGTAAGAGCCTCAATGGTTGAGAAGGTTCTTCAAACATGTAGTCTAGTCCATCAAGGAGAACTAGGAGTTCAAATGGAGTGAGGAAGATATATATGAGAGCAGCCTAGCACTGAATGTCAAAGTCCAAACAGGATGAGAAACTTATCTCTACAGGATAGGGTATAGGACCCCAAGGAGAGTGAAGAGGATATCCACACAGTGTGTCAGGGTGGCAAGGGCATCTGTGTGGGGGAGGTATTATAAGGGAATATAGACTATTTGTACATTATCTTTAATATTTCCTAGGAGAAATTGGGAAAAATGTTATTCAGAATCCAAGATGAGAGTTGTACATATGCAAAATGAGAAAACTAGAATGAACCCTATGGTATTGGTTGTACTAATGAGCACTCATGGTTTACATTATTTAGAGAAATAATTATTGACCTGTGTGTATGTGTTAAACATAGCAATATTTCCTAGATCTATCTACTGTAAGTCCTAGAAACAATGATACTCCAAAAGAAATCAGTACACCTAACACCTAGGTCTTAGTTTCTATCATTCTCCACTAAAAAGAATCAGGCTACTTGGAGAAATCACTGATTCTAGGCCTGAGACAGAAAAGGTACAAAATAAGCTACAAATATTAAAGATGGGGTTAATATTCAAAATATGTAAGAAAATCATACAACTTAGTAGGTAAAAAATCAAATTTAACTCAGTTTAAAAAATGGGCAAATGACCTAAAATAGACATCTTTCCAAAGAGATATACAAATAACCAGCAGGCATATGAAAAGGTGTTCAGCATCTCTAATCATCAGGAAAATAGAAATCAAAACTGCAATGAGAAATCAGCTCAAACACATTAGGATAACTATTACAAGAAAAGCCAAAGATATGTATTGGTGAGATGTGAAAAAAAGGGAACTCTTGTACACTCTTGGTGGGAATGTAATTTGGGTACAACCATTAAGAAAACCAGTAGGGAGCTTCCTCAAAACATTAACAATAGAATTACCATATGACTCATCAATTCCACTTCTGGGTATATATCCAAAGGAAATGAAATCAATTTCTTGAAAAGATATCTGCACCCTATGTTCATAGCATCACTATAATAGTCAAGACACAGAAATATAGGAACAATCTAAGTGTCCATCAATGGATAAATGGATAAAGAAAATTTCATATATATGTGTATATATTTTTTTCTTTATCCACTTATATATCTATATGTCTCTTATCTAGTTATATATAAATAAAATATATATTATGGAATATGTTACATATGCATATACATTATAAATACATATGTATTCATCTTATGTATTCATATATATTTATGCATTCACATTACATGTATTGTGTATAGAATATATATATACATATATACAAAGTGAAATATTCATTCATTAATATATAAATAAAATATGTATTATGGAATATAACATCTATGCATATGTATCATCGGTACATATGTATTCATTTTATGTGTTCATATATATTTATGTATTCAAGTTATATGTATTTTATACAGATAATATATGTATATATATATACAAAGTAGAATATTATTCATTCATAATATGTACAAATAAAATATATACAAATAAAACATCTATTACAGAATATTATATACTTATGTATTATGAATTTTAACACCTTCAGTTTTAAGATAAATTCTAAAGATCTGCTGTATAAAATGGTGGGCGATTATAATCCTATCTAATAACGAGGGAATATACTAATTGAGCATCATGCCCTCACAAGATGGTGACACCCACAGCCAATACAGAGGGAATATACTAAATGATTGCCACACCCTCTCAAAATGGTCCCCTCAGCCCCACCTCATCCAGCCAGTGTCTCCCAGTTCCCCAGCCCTGCTTCATCCAGCCAGAGTCCCCCAGTCCTCTTAGCCCTGCCTCATTCAGCCAGAGTCCCCCAGTCCTCTTAGCCCTACCTCATTCAGCCAGAGTCCCCCAGTCCCCTCAGCCGTGCAGAGGAAGGCTGTTGGAGGCAATTGGGCTGGCAGGGGAGGGCAACTGGAGGTGATCGGGCCAGCAGGGGAGCAGTTAGGCGTCAATCAGTCTGGCAAGGGGGTAAGTAAGGGGCGACCCAACAGCTGAGCAGCAGGGGGGTCAGTGAGGGGTGACTCAACAACTAAGTAGCAGGCTGCATGGGGCAACCAGGCCAGGACAGCAGTGCGGGCAGTGAGAGGCAACCAGATGACCAACCAGCAGACTGCCTGGGTTGACCAGGCCCACAGGGAGGAGCAGTTGGGGCGATCAGGCCGGCAGGGGGTGGGCAGTGAGGGGCGACCAGGCCCGCAGGGGGTGGAGGGGCAGTTAGGAGTGACCAGGTTGGCAAGAGAGCAGTAAAGGAGGGCCAGGCTGACAGAGAGGGCAGTTAGGGGCAACCAGGCTGACGAGGGTGGGGCAGTTGGGGCGATTAGGCCAGCAGTGGGGGCAGTTGGGGTGACTAGGCCAGCAGGGGGGAAAGTAGGGGCAATCAGACAGGCAGGCAAGCAGTTAAGAGCCAGTGGTCCCAGACTGTCAGGAGTCCCAGATTGGAGAGGGTGGGCTGAGTAGACCTTCCCACTCCATGCACGAATTTCAAGCACCAGACTTCTAGTCTACACTAATAAAAGAGAAAGATGCAAATTGACTGTACCTTCGCAATTATCACCAGCTAATCAGGAGTGAGTATGCAAATTAACCCAACAAAGATAGCAGGTTAATTTGAGGCGTGAGAGACCGGGAGAGGGGCGGGGCACTTGCATCACCATGGTGATGATACAATCGTTCTGCACCATCCCAGCCCCTCTGGGCCTCTGGGCAGTGTGGGAAGGCGAAAAGGCAGTTCCGGGCCGGAGCAGAAAGGTGGCGCTGGCAGTCAGGGGAAGGAAGGCCCATTCTTGCACATCGGCCCTCTAGTATATATATAAAAGCCTAAGCAACCGGCCAGCTGGCTAACTGGTAGCTATGACACACAATGACCACCAGGGGGCAGATGCTCAATGCAAGAGCTGCCAAGCGACAACAGCTTTGCAGAGTGCCCTCTCACACTCTAGGACCCATTGGGGGATGTTGGACTGCCAGTTTCAGCCTGATTTCCACAGGCCAGGCTAAGCTACTCCACCTGCCAAAGGAACTTGCTCACTCCAGACACCCTTCGACCCTGGGGCCACCCCAGGTGCGGCCAACTGGGAGAGGGACTGTGGGAGGTTGGCTCCAGGTTGTGTCCTGCCTGTCTCACCCAGTCCCACCCAGTGGGCCACCTCCTAATTAATTTCCTTTCAATGTGCACAAATCCATGCAGGAGGCCTTTAGTACTGGGGAAAAATGAGAGGACAAGCTATATAGTAGAGAAGTACTCAAATAATGGGACATTTCCAAAGAGCAGAGAAGCCAGCTTAAGTGGTCTACTGCTGCAAATTGGGAACAATCTTGAGCACAAAAATAAAACAGAAAGCCTTTAGCTTATGTAGATAAAAATAACAAACTAAGTAACTGATTTATAAGGAATAGGATATTTACATTGTTCCACCATACCCTTCAACAAAATATTTATTACCAGGTAAAAGAGTTACTTTACAGTGAAGAAATCAGGCAAACACTATCAAGTAATTAAAGTGAATAACACTAGCAATGAAACAAACTGAAATTGTGCACCACTTGGTAACATGCAATGACAACAAGAAAGCATTCTTTCCGTGGTTTCCAAAGATGTTTGCTCTATATGTAATCATGAGGAAATATTATATAAATTCATATTGTGGGAACACTATACAAAATAACTGACTTGCAATCTTCAAAAGTGTCAAGGTCATAAAAGTCAAAGAAAACTCTGTGGAAATGTTCCAGACTGAAGATATTAAAAAACAAAACAACAAAATGTGACATGTGATTTTGAACTGGATCTAGTATTTGGAAAAACTAGAAAAACTTGAATAGCATTTGAGATTTTCAGGTTGTATCAAAGTTATTTTTTGGTTTTGATAGTGGAATCATGATTATATGAAAGAATGTCCTTGTTTATAAAATCAAATCAGTAACATAGAAATGGTTCAGGGAAAATTGCATTATTTGTACTGGGCTTCCAACTTTTCTGTAATTTTGGAACTTTGTGAGAAAATTATTAACAGTAGATACTTTGAGTCCTTGTTCACTAACTGGAAGAGTCATAAAAAATTTTAAATATAAATAAAATACTATCATAAAATATACATTCTTGATCTAAAACAATACATTAGAAAAGATGGAGTAGTTCAAAAGTTTGGGAGAGCAATCAGACACATCTTTTAACAGAAATTCCACTTCTATAGTATAGAAAGTTTCTTTCCTCTCTGTCTAGTATCCTGGGCATTATTGATCAAGAGAAATTCAGAAAAAGTGGTTAGTACAATTGATTGATAGCTACGCAGAAAAATTTCACTGAAGGTTCCAGAATTTTAGATACAAAAAAAGATCTGTTTGACAACCAAAGCTCTCTTCTTTCTAAACTCTGAAGTTTGGATTACCACCTTGCCTGACTTATTTTCACCACTATTCTTGCCATATCTAAAAAATAAAAGATAAAAGAGATGACAAAAATTGAATTCTTTACTCAATCACACCTGTATATGGTCTATATGGAACCATAAACTCTGCCAATAGTTATACATATCTGATAAGTTACCCTAAACCATAAACTATTTTAATGGGTTCAACTGAACCTGGGCTACAAATAAACTTTTAATTATTAAAGTTTTACATTAATAGCTTAAGGAAAGTCCTGGTAAAGATACTGCCTATGGCTACTACTACCTCTGCTTTTACAATACAGTTTGAACAGAACATCCTGTAAACTTAGTTTTTTGCAATGTAGCATACAGATCTGCAAAGATCCAAAGGATATTAGGTAGAGCCTAACAGAAATCAATCTTATTTTTACATTTTTATTATTGCTTTCAGAGAGGGAGGGAGGAAGGGAAGAAGGGAGAGAGGAAGGGAGGGGGAAATATCAATGCTGATAGAGAATCATTGATTGGATGCCTCCTGCATGCCCCCCACTGGGGATCAAGCCCACAACCTGGGCATGTGCCCTTGACCAGAATCAAACCTGGAACACTTCAGTACAAAGGCCGATGCTCTATCCATTGAGCCAAACTGGCTAGGGCTAGAAATCAAATTTCTAAATGCCATTTAATATAGTAGCTTGCAGAGTAGGGTAAGAATTTAATAGTAAACCCTAGTCATTTTATGAAATATTATCATGGGTCTTAACCCTTTATCTGTCTTCAATTACATTATTATTGCATAATAATACTATTCCTCATTACTTGTGATGAATTTTGCAATTGAGAAGAGACATTTAATGAACAGAATATTCATTAAATGAGCTCTTGGGTAATTTCATTGGAAGGTGATAATTTTATATAAAATAGGGTGAAGTTCTATTTGTGATAAACAGTGGGAAATAAATTTCAACCTTAAACTTTTGACTAAAAAGTAAATCAATGTGCATTATATTTTCATACTCTAGACTGAATCCTAGGTAAGGCTAGTACCAATCCTGAGTATAATTAAATCAACATCACATCTGGATTAATTTTTTTTTAATTCCAGAAGAAAATGTTTAAGCACATGAAGAACATTATTTATAGTTTTCAATTAATTTAACAATTCCAATAATTTATTTTCTTCATGCTTATTTAAAAGAGTTCCATAGATTTCATATTGGTATATATCTTCATCATTTAATTTAATTTAGGAAATAGTCTTTCTGATTTGGTCCTTTCAAAGTCCACTATCTTTCCATATTATTTTTGCATTGAAATATTTTCTGAAGTTAATTCTCATTTACCAACTGATATAAGTATTAAACATTTGATCTGTTCATTTTTGCTTATTTTTTAATTTTCTGTTCTACAATGATCCTTAATTATTTTGCTTAATAAAATGTTCTAATTCTAGTTATCTCAATTTTGAAGTAATAGAAGACATCTGTTCAGCTATGCCTCATGTCTGATATCAGATAGTAGGATAAATTCAAAGATGAATAAGATATAATCCATTCCTTTAACAAATTTACAGTCCAGAATAAATATTTCAAAATTAGGCTTGATAACACAGGAAGGACAATTTCCCCACAGCACCCTATTTATCTCAACATTTAAATCTGTAATATATGAGAAGGCGATAAATTGTTAGAGAAATATGGTTTCAGGTCACATCATCACTAATCCATTGGCCCAGTCACAGAAAAACAGCACACAAAACAAAGCTTACCTAAATGACACTTTTTAAAAATTGGGTTTACGAGTCAAGAGATTTCTTTTTCATGCTGGAATAAAGGTATTGAATCAACTAATGGAAACTTCACTATGCAAACAACAGCTCAGTGTGTATAAGCCATGTGAAATGACCTATTCAATGAACTGGGGTGAAAGGCAGTAGTTAGGGATGAAAGAACTGCAATTATCCCATGGCCATACATAAACTACCAAAACCAACTTTAGGTTAGCCTGGGAATATAAATAGTGTAAGTTTCAGGAACCATCTTAAAAATGACTAATGTGCCAGATTCTTGTTAAAAAAAAACAATAACCCAACATTATAAACAAACATTTACTCCAGAACGATATGAAGAAAATGACCATGAAGACTATGAAAATATTCATTTTCATAATAAATAGTTATTAGTCATTGGGGTCAATATATAATATAGTAATTATAACTATTCACAATATCTTTAGAATGAAGTTTATTTTAAAAGGATTCAATGAAGATGGTAAGTTTAGCTATTCAAAGAAGCCATGATTTATAAATGAAAATGTTAAGACATATTAACTAAAACAAAAAGAAAAGAAAAATGTAACTAATTATCAAGTTATTTCTCAAATAGGAACAGGCAGAACCTAGAATCTATTTTCAGCCTTTCAGATAATAGGTGAAACCAAAAGTTCAATATGAGGAAACACCTTTTCACAGATTTAGGAACATGTGATTCAAGGAAAAAGAAATCCTCTAGATGTACATAAAGGAGTCCACCTACTGGACAGAACTGTTAATTGGTGTGGAAAAATCACAAACAGATATTTTATTCTCTAGGCAGAATTCCCCTCTAAAACTGGAAATATAATGGCCCCCTTTTTTTTAACAATTAGCATTACAATTCTAACAAGAGGTAGAAATAATTAGTCATTAAATGTGCTTCCCATGTAGGACTAAATACAAATCAAGTCTAATGAAAGAGAGTCTGTCCCCAGATCTTGGCTGTTGTAGGTAACACTGCTATGAAAATAGGGATACATATACTGTTTCAAATCGGTGTTTAGGGAATCTTAGGATATATTCCCAGGAGTGGAATATATCCATTTTTTATTTTATTATTATTTTTTATCTTCACCCAGGGACATTTTGTTTGTTTGTTTGTTTTTACTTGCTAGAGGAAAGAGGGAAGGAGAGAGAAAGCAAGAGAAACATCGATCAGTTGCCTCCTGCATGCATCCGGATTGGGGATTGAGCCCACAATCCAGGGATGTGCCATAACCATAAATTGAACCTGCAACCTCTTGTTGCACAGGACAATGCCCTAACCAACTAAGCCACCTTCCCAGGGCCATTTTTAATTTTTGAGGAAACTCCATACTGTTTTCTACAGTGGCTACACCAATCATTTCTCTCTAAGTAGTACACTTGGCTTCCCCTTTTTTCATATCTTCATTAGTGCTTGTTGTTTGTCAACTTGTTAATGATAGCCATTCTGGCAAGTGTGGTATCTCATTGTTTTAATTGGCATTTCATTGATGACTCCTTACATTGAGCATTTTTTCATGTCTATTGCTCATTTGAATGTCCTGTTTGGAGAAATGTCTATTCTGAGTGAAGGTGAAAATGGAGATATCCATAATAGTGTCAACAATAAAAAGAAAAAGAAAGAACAAAAGGCAGGGTGAAATTAATCCCACCACTTCATAATCTTCCTGTTTCATTTTGTTCACTTTTCCCTGAGAAGCATTTTAGGGAAGGGATAGATTTTAACACGCATTTTCCACAGAAAGATATTATGTCCTCCTAGTCTAAGGGCATCAGCCAAAAATAAAACAAATGAAACCACACATTTAAGAAACAAACCTTTATTCTACTAGCCAAATGGAAGTCAATGAGAAAACAGGAAAAGGTTGCCTTATGTCTTTCATCTGCATACAATCTATTGCCCAGGACTCAGATTTCATCTAAGATCATGTACATAAAACTACTTTACAAAGTAAATATCCCAGAAATATAAGATAATCAAATCTTATTTGAAAATCATAAGAAGCAGGCAGTCTTTCTACCTGACTCTCCCCTTTTCACCTCATCCCAGCAGAGATAAACCTCTGCCCTCTGCAGGCAGCTTGGAGAATGAAAATGAGGGCAGGACTTGTCCTACTACAGGGATTTCTTTGCCACCTCCTGGACATGGCTCATTTCCATTTGGAGCTATTAATCAGGCCAAAACCAGTAGCCTGCCAACCCTTGCTGAAGACATTGATGACCAAAATGGAAGACCTACTTGCTGTGCTGACATCATCCTTAATGACTCAAACATCTGGAGAACAACATTTCACAGTGACAGAACTTTCCTGATAAACAATAACTCACATGCTGCATACTATGCATTAGGTATATAGCAGGAGTAGTAAAGTGGTATCCTTTATACAGTGCCACCATAGCTTAGTACTTTCCTTTGAGATAAAGGCTTTGGTATCTCAGAGAGGTGCTTTCAAGTAATAGAATGCATTCCACCAAGACTTCAATGAATCCTCTGAGATTATAGGAAACTAGTGGACCTGTGCACAAAATTCGGCTTGCACCCTTTCCAATTTGAGACCCTGTGGGATCAGGCCTAAACCGACAATCATGTATCCCTTTCACAATCCAGGACCGCTGGCTCCTCACCACTCACCTGCCTGCATGCCTGATTGGCCCTAACCACTCTGCCTGATGGCCTGATTTCCCCCAACTTCCCCCCCTCCACCAGTCTGCTCGCCCCCGATCACCTCTGCCTCAATCCCACAATCATAGCTTTGTCCATAAGGACTTCCAAAAGGTCTCCCAGTCTTATTAGCATATTACTCTTTTATTAGTATAGATAAGAATATTTAAATCCTATTTTATTTCCTGTTTGTTAATACCAATTTAAGAATATAAGTAATTTTTTAAAAATAGATTTGTTTCAAATCACAAAATTAACACATGGCTAATCAAGTAATAGTAATAGGGATAGGTTACTACATTTCTAAAAATGACAAATTACTATATTTCTTTTTGAATGATTAATGCAATGCTATATCTTCCCTATTTCTCTTGTTTATATTTCCTCCAATTCCCAATTCTATCTCTTCCCCTAATCCCCCTGTAGTAGGCAGTTAGACAGGTATGAGCAGAGTAAGAATAGACCAGGTATGGGAGGTCACCAGGGCAGAAAGCCCCAGGTGCCTATCAATGGACAATTGTGGGGTGGGACCTCACCCCAGGTGACCTTTCCTCCTCTAGAATATCTCTGATCATGTGGCTTAGGACCCTTGACCTTTTATATCAATGGTCATGCAGTTTGGATCCTCCCCTGACCTTCCTTCCCCTGGCATATTGCTTAGCCTTGTGGTAGACCCTCATAGAGGAGAAGAAAGGAGGCTGGAAAATAGCCTCATGGACTCTCATAAAAGCCCTTGCATGACTACTCCCTTAAGCATTAAGTCATCAAGGTAATGAAGTGCTGATCTTTGTTCTTAGAAAAAAAGCCTTGGGTCTATGGACCACAGAGATGGAGTTTTGGTCAAATTACACATAACATCTAGGCCTCAGTTGTGTTTCAGCTCCAGGCCCAGCAAGCAGCAACACCAGACCAAACCAGGCCATAGCTGACATCAGGACCAGCTGTGATGACTAATGACACCAATCAGTAGATACCACAAGCCTGAAAGGCCACAAACTAGAAAAGCTGATGAGTATTCTATTGAGATTCTCCCTTTAGGATTAAAAACGCTCAAGATGGAGGATCCAGCACACCCACTCTCTGGAGCATGAAGAGCTTTCCCTCTCTTCTTCCCCCAGGTGCATGCATCCTTGCCTTTCTTTTCCCTTAGCTCCAAGTGCTCTTCTTTTGCCTCTGTAGCTTGTTCCCTGAGTGGATAGGAGCTACTGGCTCAGGGTCCCTGGGGCTGGATGATGGCTGTCTTCTGCCTGTGTCTTTATCATGCCTTCTCTCTGCCTTGTGCCCAACCCCAGCCTGACTTTCACTTTACAACCAGCCAAATCTTTATCCTCATTGAGAGCTGTTCTCTGACAGTGCTCTGAAGAACTGGAAATGCACTCAGGCCAGGTTTATGTCAAAGAAGCCACTGGAAGGAGATTTTTAGAGGCTGGGCTGGATGCCTCACATAGCTCAGCTGGCTCACTTCTTCCACAGCTCACTTCTCCAACTTCTGTGATTTTTGAGGTAAACTTTTGCTTATATTTGAGTCTTGACTCTAAATTCTTTCTTAGCCAGACTGAAGTACCAAAGTTGTTAAAACCAGGTCTAACATCTGGTGCTGTTTCACTGCCAACACCCCCACCAAAATAAAAAAGCAAAGCACCAATAGATAATTTATAAGGTAAGTGGACAGCTATGTATCTGTACTTTCTGATGTTCCTACAATGATCATATGTTAATTAAACAAACTCATAGAGGAAGATGCATTTGGTAGAAGTAGTTACACTACTCATAAAAAGTTTCCATATTTCCATCACCAGTTTTGCTTATTTTCTGTATTCTCTTTGGCTAGGACTTAACATTCATCCCTATTAGTGACCTTTCACCTGCTCCCTGGATTTTGATTCTGTCACAAACAATATTAGCAGTAGACTCTTCTCCATGTTCACCAAGCCTGACAGCACAGTACTACACTCTCGTTTTCACTGACTGAATTCTGTTTTCCAATATGCTCTGGTGTGTCAAATCAGGCTTCTCTTCTCTTAAAGAGAAAGAGACTACATAGGTTTGACAAAAATGCAGAAATGTACATTGAAGCACATGGGAAGAGTGAATTTTACAAGTAATTTCTTGTAAAAGTATGCCTCCTAAGGAGCAGTTCATAATGAGGGTAGAAAGTCAAATCCTTATATTTTAAAACAGGAATACTAGTAAAGGACTCTGAACACAAATATTGATGGCTTACCCCAATTCTGTAAAAACGTGAATTGAACACAAATATTGTTGGCTTACCCTAATTCTGTAAAAACATGCACAATAAAACTGATAACACACACAGGTGAAACCGGTTTGGCTCAATGGATAGAGCGTCAGCCTATGGACTGAAAGGTCCCAGGTTCGATTCCAGTCAAGGGCATGTATCTTGGCTGCAGGCATATCCCCAAAGGGGATGTGCAGGAAGCAGCTGATCGATGTTTCTCTCTCATCGATGTTTCCAACTCTCTGTCCCTCTCCCTTCCTCTCTGTAAAAAATCAATAAAATATATTTTATAAAAACCTGATATCACATCAAATCTCCCATTTATAGTATATTTTTTTAAAAAGTTGTCATTTTTACGTATGTACATATGTGTTTTATGTTTTTATTGTTTCTTTACCACAAGTAAAGGTCAGGAATTGTTATCTTTCTTTCTTCCTTTCTTTCTTTCTTTATTTTTCATTGTTTCACTTCATTACTGATGTGTATGTGCTCCATGTGGGTGACGTAGGTGTTTATATAGGTGGGTTCTGACTTACAGCAAAAATGGAGTTACATCATTGGTTACATCCATGCCATAGGAACGTATCTCCAACGTAATCTGAGGACCTACTGTAATTACTTTTCTGCTTTTTCTACTACTGTTGTTTTCAACATTTCCTCATTAATCCAATCTATTATTTTTATTAGAGAAAAAAAATGATTTAGACAAGGAAATAAATGCCAGTGTAGCTTGCATGATAGGAAATTCACCTAAGTTTTGAAATTTCTAACACACCGCCAGCTGAGACCAGTTCCCAACTCCAGAAATAATAGATCTAGCTGAAGGCATTAGGACAGCAGACTTAAGCCCCCACTAAGCAGAACGTGAAATGTATCCGGAAGCTTTATGTTAGCTACCCTCTGTGTCTAAGTAGAAAAGTAGCCTAAGTCTAGGCCTCCCTTAGTACATGGTATATTTTAATAATCCATGGATTTGGCTTCTGTTCCAGTACAGATTAGCTGCTAAAAGCTGAGTCTGGCAACTGGCTGGGAATTATAATGGATTTAACCATGGATATACTCCCTTTACCTATCCCAACAGAAAGAAAGCTACTCTAAAGCAAGTGGAACTCCTAAAACATTAATTATGCCTTATTCATTCATTCCCTAGATATTTACTCAATGACTCCTGCCAAACATTGTCTCACTAATAGAAAGATGATGTGGACAAGAAACCCAGAAGGCTGGTCAACCACCTTAATTGCTCTAACTACTCACTGTTTAGTTGAAACATTGTTAGCTGAAGCAGCCTCCACTTCTGTTTGTCTTATATATTTTTGTTATTGGAATTTCCTGCCTAAAGGCTATGGGTGTATCCCATAGTCTCAATAAAAGGGATAGCAAGACCAGAGGAGTGGGTAGTTTTCCCACTAGAGGTAGGCTCCCACCTGGCCCCCCAATATTCCCAAATTAATATTTTTCTAGTCTCCTTTCATTTGTGTGCAGCCTCTTCCAGAACCGGAACCCTGAAGGGTAACCCTAAACCACGGGGGACGTGAAAGGGGTTCCCACAGTCTACCTTATGCCAGAACATTTTAGGCTCTGGATATATAAAAGAGGACAATCAGACCATGTTGTTTCCCACATAGATCTTACATTCTACTGGAAGATATAGGCAATAAGTAAAGATATAAAGAAAAATAAAGCCGGGGAAAGGTACTACCCTGACCAGAGCAGGCAACTGTGAAGTTTTATCGGACAACCTGTTACTTAAACAGAGACTAAATGAAGTAAAAGAGCAAACCATGTGGACATTTGTATGAAGATCATTCTGGACAGAGGAAACAGCAAGTGCAAAGACGCTGAGGTACAGCAACTGGAGAATAGCCAGTAAGGTGAAAACTAATTAGTCTGTAGTCAGATAATGTAAGGCCTTTGGGTCACAGCAAGGATTTCTGACTTTACATTGAATATGACAGAAAATCATCAGAGGGTTTCTATTCAGAGGGTAGTAGCATGTTTACATTTTAAAAGGCTCTTTCTGGTCCTGGGTGAATATAGGTAAAGGGAGATAGGCGTAAACACAAGGAGTAGGAGGATAAAGTCAGAGTCCAGGCTAGCGATGGTAGTGGCTTGAATGAAAGTGGAAACAATAGAAATGGAGAGAGGTGGTGAGATTCCAAATAAATTTGAAATGTGTACAATCAACAGTTTTACAGATGTGAGATGTGAAATAAAGAGTGATATCAGGGGTAATTCAAAAGTTTCTGACCTGAGCAACTAGATACTACCATTAATTTGAAGGGGAAAACTAGGGGAGAAACAGATTTGGTAGGGGGAAAAAAAGAATTGAAGTTTGGGTATGTTTTGTATAGGCAGACAGTTCAGGGGAAAGATTCAGGCCAGATACAGAATCTAGGGAACCTTCATTGTAAGGATGGTAATTAAAAGGTAACCTAGGAAGTGAATACATCAAAAGAGGAAAAGAGGCCTGGGACATTTCAACATTTAAGGCAAAGAATCAGGCAGAAAGGACTGAAAGGGAGCAGCACCAAGACAAGATGATGAGAAGAAAGATGCTCCAAAGTCAACTGAACAATGTGACTGAAAGAATACACTTTGGCTCAGCTGGCCGTGGCTCAGTGGTTGAGTGTCAACCTATGAATCAGGAGGTCATGATTCAATTTCAAGTCAGGGCACATGCCCTGATTGCGGGCTCCATCCTCAGTGTGGGAGTGCAAGAGGCACCCGATCAATGAATTATCTCTCATCATTGTTGTTTCTCTCTCTCTCCCCCTCTCCCTTCTTCTCTTAAATAAGTAAAAATATAAACAAATACGCTTTGAGTAACACAAGTATGTAACGTTTCCTGGTCTTATTTCTGATCTCAGAGCCCCGGAGCAAAGACATCAGCTTATCAATACATTAAATTTAAGATTTCCCTATCTCTTTGACATTCATGTAATAGACTAGTGAATACAATGCCATCCCATTATAGATTAGTTTGTTTAGCTCTGAGCCCACTCTTGTCTCTTCCCCTTCTCCTCTAGCCTAAACCACCAGGAAATGACATTGGATTCAACACATGTTAAAGACATCACACATTTTTCCAGGTAACACGTCCTGAAAGTAGAGCTTGATTATGAGCACTGTAAAACCTAATTAAATTGCAGGCATATTATTCTGATGCAGTGAAAAGAAAATGAGGCTCAGATGTAAGTAGGCTTCTTTTGTTCCTGCTCTGTGCAGTGGCGCTCTTATGTTTATTTCCTTACTCTTTTACCCTATCTGCTAAATCTATTTTTGGCTATTGTTGGGCATCCCTCAAGAGAGGCAAATACTAAGGACTACAATGAATACAACCCAACAGTTTCAAAAACCTGCCTTCTGAATGCCTCAATGTCAACACCTTTCCTCCCAGGAAAGTCAAGGACTTCCTTTTGCTAACTCTGCATATAGTCTAAAAAGAAATGAAAAGCAGAATCATACAAGTTGTTTACCAAACTTCACTGACATTTTTTTATAATGTTTGTGGGACAAGTCTCTTAGGAATGTCACAGGAGTTAATATAGGTAGACAGTATAAGAGAACATTTTAAAAATTACTGTCATGTATGTTTGTTTCTATAATCCATGATACCAGGATATAAGAACTGAAGCACCCAAGGACAAGCATTCCTTGCTTGGGAGTTACTTTGAGGACCTGCCATCAGTTTATATAGTAAGCAGAGCTTAGAGCACTTGAAGAGGTGATTTACTCAGTGGTGCCTGTTTTACCCCAAATCTTTGCCTTTCTTCCCCTGGTGAATTTCCATTCTTAGGAAAATAAGTCATTAGAAGAGAAAATCAAAGTAGCCTCCAAATCTTTGGAAAATATGACCAGAATTGGACATTGTTAGCCCCAGACCACTAGCTATGATGGGATGATATTTTTGATTTGTTATTGTGTTGGCGATGGTGAGAATGGCGCCAGGTGTTGTAACGATCTGGGCAGATTGGACTTTTATTCAGCAACTTCGGTGTTTGAGTTCTGGCTAAGAAAGAAGTAGAGCCAAAAAGAGAAAATGTATTTAGAAAGTCACAGGAGTAGAAGTGAGAGGTAGAGGAAATGGGCTCAGGACCAAGTTACAGAGGCAAAAGAAGGGCCCTTGGAACTTACGAGAGAGGAAGGTAATGGTAAGGAGAGGTAATAATAATAATAATGGTAAGGGATTTCGGGCTCCATCCCCAGCTTAAATTTAATGTAAGCTGATGTCTTTGCTCCAGGACTCTGAGATCATTATCCTTGGGGTGAGGTCCTTGTCACCAGAGACTTTCCATCCTGATAACCTTCTGTGTCTGGCACATTATCTTTGCTCTGCTCAGGTCTTTCTAACTGCCTATTTTAGGAAAGTTTATTGTATTTATACCTTTTATATGTAATTATAAATATTTACTACTTTACCTAACATATATAAATTGTATAAGCTTCAGGCTGTACCAAATCACATCTTCCTGAGATAAAAATTAGTGTTTTAAGTCATAGAGCTAGGAAAAATGATTAAAAGTGGGCTTATAATTAGGGCTGCTTGGTCTCAAAGAGTTAATTCCATTGTACTATCACCATGTTAATCATTTAAACCTCCATGTGAATGAATTTCACCTTCTCTTAAGAATAAATACTTTTGGAGGGGGGAGAAAAATCTATGAGGCCTGTAGAGATGAGGATATCATTACACCCACAAAAAGGAGATAGAGGTACGTAAAGATAAAGTATTCCTACTTCACAATTTGCCTAGAGTTGTGTCACTGCCCTCCTGCTACAGGGCTGACTAAAAAAGAATTATTTATTAAGTATTCCTGGGTATGAACTTTTATTTTGTCCTTACCTTTGCATTTCCATAAATTTGACTATGGTTTCACAATCAGCATGCCCATGAGATTGTCTGCTTGGGAAAAAAGAAAAATCTGCAATATGTCCTTTGTTTATGGAAATCTCTCTCAAAGGTACCAACCTACTTTTATTTTTAGATGCCTTGTATTACTGCGTTGATTTTGCTATTGGAAAATATACCCAGTGGCAATTTTATGACTTGCATACCCAATAAATGCAATAAATAATTAAAGCTAGAATTAGGCATGCTAATAAGCGTACAGAATTATTTCCTGAAACAATTACACCAGTAATGTAAAAAGGTTACAACAAGCAGATAGACAAGCTAATCACACTTGAGATTTGATCATTTTTCTGAAAGATTCACAACTGCTCTGCTATTAAAGCTAGTGGGGAAAACTTCCTCTGGGGACTATTTTTCCCGGTTCATTTTGTACCAGGTTATGAAGAGGAGGAGGAGGTAGAGGAGAAGTAGAAGCAAAAGGAAGAAAAGGAGGAAGGAAGGGTGGGAGGAAGGGAGGAGGAGGAAGGTAGAAAGGGAGGGAGGAGAAATGAACTAAAAACACAAGGGTCTATAATAGTTTGAGTAAACCTCAATACATCTAATACACAGTTCTGGGCAACTGAATTATTTACTTTCTGCAAATAGCAAGCAACAGGCACCTTCTGTTTTTATTAATGCAGTTCAGCTGATACGAATAAGACAGAATTGAAACGAGAGGAATGTGTTTTATCATCTGTAGACAAATTTCAATTTTCTCTTTCAAGTACAGTTAAATGCATTCTTTGCAACCTAAAGACAGAAGATCTTGATTACTGATGCAAGAATAATCTCAGCTTTTGTGTGAAGATAGGGAAAATAAATAGTCTCTCTGGATGATGTGTCAGCTTGTGAATTTACAGAACAAGATATATTCTTGGAGGTAGGGAAATTAAATTAAGGTAAAATGGTAGAACCATTAAAATGACAATTGAGGGCTTATTTTGTAGGCCAAGGCCTGCTTTCCAATTGTCCTTTGTCCTTAGTCTCACCCCAGGGCACAGACAATAGAACCAGAAACAAACAAGGTCAAGACAGGGGCAACTGTCTGGAAATACAGGGCATTCAGGCTGTGGGCCCTGTCATGAACTGCCACCTATTTTGTAAAATTAAGGTTCCAATTCCCTTCTCCTCTTCCCCTACAACCACTTTTATTTCAAATCTTCAGACAGAAAAATGCTTGATAACTCTCCAGATTTCTTCTCAGTTTTGTCCATATTAAAAAAAGATCAATCCAACACCTGTTTATTTGGAGTCTTTCTCTCTGTAACAGGAGAATGCTTAGCATTCACCCTCTTGAATACTAGAAAAAGTTGTATTGCTCTGTCACTTGTACTTTATCCCCTCTCAAAGGACAAACATAACCTGGGCTTCTGTTAAGAAACAGAGTAGTAATGTGTCCAGAAGACACTAGTTTAGGAATCAGTCCATCATTGCCCTCTCAAATTTTCTCAAGACCCCTCAGGATAGCCCCTATAGCTGCCAACTCAGTGCTGCTCTGCCATTACTACCCACACTTCTTCCTGTCTATACTGCTCAAATTAAATAGCTCACACTCAACTCACCTGATAAGTAATTCTGCAATAACCGGTGATCTAGTTTAATGTGCAAATTTACATAAGAGTATAGGCCTCTCCATTTCACAAACCACCCCACCTTGGGTACTACTTTAAACCACAAGATTAATAAGGCCTTTTCAGAACTCCTTTTCTTTTACTTAATCAAAATTGGACACAGCTGACCACATATACTGTAAGCCCTGACAACTAGGTTTCTCCTTTTTTGTAATGCAAGTGCCTGATCTAAGTAAGATTTGATTGCCAAGACATCCACTTCAAAGATGGCTATCTGGAATAAGCACATTTCCAAGGACAGAACTAAAGAGGTAGGCCACTCCTCAGTTTCCTTTGTTTTACAGATCTTGATTGATTTAGGTAACTATTTGGGCTGCTTGTTTTCTGTCTTCCCGTGCTTTAAAATCCCATTCTTAAATTTTAAACTCACCCATAGAGTGAGCCCTCAACCCTAGGCCCCCAAATTCAATCACAATAAAAGCAGAACTCCAGGCTCTCTCCCTCTCCTCTCAATCCCAAAAACAAAAGTCTCCCAGTTTATTTTTGTCAATTCAAATTCACTTATATTTATCAATGTAACTCCCTTAACTACTCAGGTAGAAATCTGAGAGGCTAGGCCATGTTATGACAATGGATCTTCTAGATCAATGGTTCTCAACCTGTGGGTGGCGATCCCTTTGGGAATCGAACGACCCTTTCACAGGGGTCGCCTGAGACCATCGGAAAATGCAGATATTTACATCACGATGCATAACAGTAGCAAAATTTCATGGTTGGGGGTCACCACCACATGAGGAACTGTATACAAGGGTCGCAGCCTTAGGAAGGTTGAGAACCACTGTTCTAGATGAAAGGAAACATCAGAAGTGGGGAGGAAGTGTTCTATAATCCTTCCCACATATCATTTTTCTCCAGCATTCTGTTCTCCTAAAAACCATTGGAATTAATAATTAAGTTTCAGCTCAGAGAGAAGAATAGCTTCCCTCCTGAGAAAAGAATCAGCGGCCTATTATGACTTTCCTGCTCCCACCTTTATCAGTCAGTTGCCTCACCTACGACTTGGATTATCCTTCTGGGACCACCATTGGCAATTCAGATTTTTCAGCCTGGAATCCTCCAACATAGGTCTCAATCACATTACTGAAATTAAATTTGTAGTCATTCTATATCTAAAGTTGAAAATTTATTTTAAATTCTATTTCTTATCCTAAGTTATGACCAGAATATTTTCCAGCATTTCTATCAGAGGTCCTACAATTAAATGAAATGGCTTAAGTTCAAATAATAAAATTCTAATATTATAGAAATATCCCAAACTTAAAAATAACCTTTTTAAATTACTAAATTCCCAAGGAAAAACAAAAATCCAAAAATTAAATCACCATGAAAGTTAAAATACAAAAAATCATTATAAGTTCAAAGGAATTACAATCTTTAGCCAAATTCTCATGCTTGTGTAAACTATAGCTCAAAAAGACCTTAACACTGGACTATTTAAGTGAAAGTCCAAAACTCATCCTAATGAATTTCTTCTTTTACTTCCTCTTAGTCAGAGGAATTCTCAATGCCTGGAATGGGGATAGTTCCTTCAGAGATTGAGAAATTATATCATGTCAAAAACAAGTTTTTACTAACTATATTTTAAAGAGTTCAAAGAATCTGGAAAAAAGATAAAGTTGAATCTATATTATAATCCATGATGTTAATAAACTCCCGTTACTGACGTTAATGAACAATTTAAATGTGAAAAATAAGCCATGAAAGTACAGAAAGAAAACAGACCAATTTGTTTTGTCAACCAATGACAAAATTCCAACAGGAAACCACAATTTGGACCAGGAGCTTCTTAGTAAATATCTTCTTTCTCAGGGTCAATATTTTATAAACTTGGCATGTGAAAGACATTACTAAATATGATTCAAAACCCATAAAAGAAAATATGGTACTGAATTTAGAGAACAAACAAGTCATGGAAATATAAAGTATAGAATAGGAAATATAGTCAATAAATATTGTAATAATTACACATGGTGCAAGGTGGGTACTGGAAACATCAGCGAGAAAACTTTGTAAAGTATATGTTTACCTCATCACTATGCTGAATGCCTGAAAGTAATATAAAATAATACTGAATGTAAACTAAAATTTTAAAAAATATAAAAAATGCAGTACTGATATATTTCACTATATTAAAAAATAAGTACAGTCAAAAGACAAATGACTCACTTATAAAAATATATTAGAAACTAACATCACAGGTAAGAGTAACTACATACTGAACAAAAATAGAACACTAAATGCTTCTTAGAAAATGGGTAAAGAACATGAGAGCCAGTTCACAGAAAAAGAAATTCACAAAGCCCTTACAAAAATGAAAAAAATATTCAACTCATTCATATTGCATTATCATATATAATAAAAACCTAATATGCTAGGTCTCCAGTCATCCAGCTGTCTCTTTAACCAATCAAAGTGTAATATGCAAATGATATGCTAAGGATGCTCAACAACTTGTTATGATGTGCAATGACCACCATGGGACAGACCTCTGACCAGGAGCTTAGCTTACTGCTGGGGTCCGGCCGATTGGGACTGAGCGAGATGGCCCAGACATGCCCTAGAGCCCTGCCGCAGTCCCTCTCCACCCTGACTGTGCACCAGTGGGGTCCCTGGGCCTGGTCTGTACCCTCTCACAATCTGGGACCCCCTGGGGATTGTCAGAGAACTGGTTTTGGCTGGATCCACAGACCAGGCTAAGGGACCCCACTGGTGCATGAATTCATGCACCAGGCCTCTAGTTAAATAATAAACACAAATTAAAACAACACTAAAATAATATCTTCCACCTATCACACTGGCAAAAATCTAACAATTTCAAAATCCATAGTTTATTATTTTATAATAAACTGTGGATGAAGCTATGAAGCAGAATTCTCATGTTGTAAGAATGCAAGATGGTAAAAGATTTATGGAATTTTTCAATATATGAAGAACACTAAGTATGAGTTTATCTTTTGATACAGCAATCTAATTTCTAAAAATGTATACTATAGACACAGCTATCAAAAATGACAAGTATGCAAGTTTACTTAATATTATACTATTTGTAATTATAAAAAGGATGGAATCACCAGTGTCCATCAACAGGAGAATGTTTAAACAAACTGTGATATATTCACATAAAATATTAATACTATGCTATAAAAGGAATAATAAAAAGGAATGAGATGCTTCTTGCATACTCTTGTGTAAATATTTCCAGAAAACACGGTTGATGTTGAGTTAAAAAAAAAAAAGGTGAAAAACAGTGTATATTTGCTTTCTTTTCTAGAGAAAATGAAAAATTAAAAATATGTATTTAGATATGCATACATTTGCGCTTTTAAAAAATGAGTCAGGAGGCATACATACTACAAGACCTACTAAATTAGTCTGTCCAGAACCAGATTTCTGGGTCTTTCTGTCACATACAAATTAATTAACCTCTGTGAGCCTGCAATGGGGAATGAATGAGCTATACCAGTGGTCAGCAAACTCATTAGTCAACAGAGCGGCAATCCACAGCTCGCAAGCTGCATGTGGCTCGCAAGCCGCATGTGGCTCGCAAGCTGCAGTTTGCCGACCACTGGGCTATACTACTTAGATTAGTCTAACTACCCATGGAACATAACAAAAATGATAATGTACTAACAAAGTAAGCTTATGAAAGAATCCTATATAAGAAAAGTCTCACATGAAAAGTGTTCAACTATTCATTTGACCAGTCGCTATGACATCCACTGAACACAAGGAGGCAGGTACTCTGACCGGTCCATCGCTGCTGGGTCCAGCCTATCAAGACTAGGCAAGATAGGTCAGACATGCCCTGGAGCCAACATCCCATGGTCCCCTTCCCTGGCCTCTAAAGTATTTCTTCTAATTAATTTCCTTTCAATGTGTATGAATCCATGCATCAGGCCCCTAAGTTTATATATATAAAGCTACCCAAGTTAATCTTAGTAAATGTTAAACCCAGCTTATTACTCTAACCCGGTTTTCCTCAAAACTAGACCTTGTATGCTAAAAGTTGTTTGTGGTGTGTTTTTTAGTATAATTTCAGGAGTTTCCATTCCTGTGTGAACCTAGAAAGCAACCTGGCCTCAAGACTCCTATCCCCAAAATAATTCAGCTGATAAAAAAGCCCAGATGGCCAACTCAAGAATGGTGACCATAAAAATCCATCGCAGTGTGCAGGGAAGTCATCCTGCACAGCTTATACATCCTGTACATCCTATACAAAATTTTTATGCTAACAAAATAACCTTCTTAATTAAATAACATGTAATAAATAATGTCTCCCTGTGTCAGAAAACAGAATGTATGCCTTAAGACAAAAGTTAGTCAGGCCTACTATAAAACACTAACAGCCTTTTTTTTTTACCATATTGCAAAACAGAGTGTCCTGGGCTTGGAGCAGTTTGGACTCCAGACTTGGCTAAAGATCTATGTCAGGACCAGCAAGAACACTGCCTGCATATCCACATGCCCCCTGATATCATTGTTCTGCTTTCCCTCTCCTTCCCGATAAAAATCCCTGCCTGCACTGAGATATTAAGAAGATGGAGGACTCTGGGATAAGAGTCCTCCATCTTCTCAGATAGCTGACATGTGAATAAACCTCTTTCTTTTTCACAGCATCTATCTCAGAAGTTTGGCTAGCCAAACCTGGGTTCAGTTATATTCCTATCTATAACATAGAAATTATATAAATTCTTACTCATAGGGTTAATACATGAAATAAATGAGTTATTTATTTAAATATTAAGATTTGTCAATATATACTTTTTAATATATATAAGTTTAGTTTTTAAACTATTACCTTTTTAGCTTTGGATGTACTGTTCAAAACAATACTAAATAAATATATAAACTTAACAAAATTGGCCCACACCCATGACATTTAAATACAAGCCATTCCCAGAATAGTTATAACAAAACAAACAAACAACAAAAAAAAACACTGTGTCCTCGGAAGCCAGCATTGAATACCATCTAAAGAAGGGAACCTGTAAATATTCTTGATTTCAGCTTTACCAGAATGCTTTTCAGTTTGTATGTCAGAGATTCCAGAAAATGTCTATTAATACATTAAATCTGACATTATGAATTTATCATATGTGGGAGCAAAATGCACTTAACATACATACTATCTTTCTCAAAGAATGACATTTGAGAGATTCCTTTATTCCAGAAAAGTTTAAATATTTTTAATAAAAATCACCAGATTTGATTTGTACATGAAAAAAAGTTTTAAAATCCTCTTCATTTCATTCCCTCCTGGTGGTTACTGCTGGAAAATGAGACCATCTTACAAAACAAGGCCCACTATCTCCAATAAGCAGGTATTTTTTTTCTTTTCAAATATATTTTATCGATTTTTTTACAGAGAGGAAGGGAGAGGGATAGAAAATTAGAAACATCCATGAGAGAGAAACATCGATCAGCCGCCTCCTGCACGCCCCCTATTGGGGATGTGCCCGCAACCAAGGTACATGCCCTTGACCGGAATCGAACCTGGGACCCTTCAGTCTGCAGGTGGACGCTCTATCCACTGGGCCAAACCGGTTTCGGCTAAGCAGGTATTTTCAATCCTATACCTATGACAGTGGTTCTTCCCCTAACTCTTGATATGGAATTGCTAAACTGCCTCTGAGAGAGGGTTTCTCTCTTATCCCATTTGCTATGGCTGGAATATCATCCTCAACAGATTTCTTGAACTGAAGCTACAATTGCTTCTGAACCCTGAGCCCCTAGAGGCCCAATGAGAAGGAATACCTCTTCATGTGCTCATTTAAGATACTGTCTTTTTTCAATCAATTATTCAGATTTTGAATAGCATTTTTGTTATGTATTTTTTTCCTCGAAATATGCCTCTAGATTTATTTTCTTCTATTCTCCAACTACCCCTTTCAGAACGTTTTAAGTTTTTACCTATTTAATCTGTTTAAGAACTGAGTTTCTAACTGCCTAAGCTGCTCATGAATTTGGTCTCCTCTCCAAATAATATCGCTTTTTGCTGGAAATGGATACCCGCTTTCTTTTTTATATTTCTTAGACATTAGCTTGTTCTAATATATTCCTCTAGTTCTTAAATTCCAGAATTATCTCTATCATCAGTGATGAAATTATTAACTTCTGAATCTATTAAAAGCATCTACTATTTAAACAAATCTTTTCTAATTCCTGAGATGGATAATTCCATGCAGGTATTTTTCTACCATCAGACCCACATCAAGTACATATAAGCTTAGTCTTGACGCATTTTCTTGCCTGGCTCCTTCCAATGCCTCATCTTGCTGAGCCATGTCTTGAGTCATATTTCTTCTTGTCATGTTCCTTCAAGCTATACCTACACAGAAACCTACAGTGACTATATTACCTTAAAAATCACCTAATGATATCTCTTTGTGTAGTCTTCAGATCTTGCTAGTCTTTCCCAATTTTAAGGTGCTGTTTTAATGTATCTTACAACATCCCTTTTCTGTGACTTCTCAAAAGTCTCCTGTTTCTAATCAAAAAGTGAGGCAAAAATCTTAAATGAAATGACTCCTTCAAAGAGTCATATTTGGGAGCTGGGCCCCTATTTCAATGCAGTAACATACCTTGTTGTACGGCACTTAGCTTGCCTTGAATCTAAGTAAGTAGCTGAACTCAAATGGTTATTTTCTCTGTCACCTCTGTCAAGTTAGTTCTCTATTTTCTCCTTAGCAACGCTGTATTTTCTTCCATTTTTTTCTTTTGATTTCATTCTTCCGTTGTTCTATATTAACACTGAGACTTATTTTTTAAACTACTCTAACACTTTATAAACTCCTAAGCAAAATCATTAGAACCAGAGCATTCCCCGCACAAGTCCATATATATATATATATTTATCCACCGGTTCTGCAATGATTTTATTGAATTGTAACTCATTCTCAATGGAAGAAGGTATGACGCTCTTTACAGTCAGGGCCCCCCTTCTTTTTAACTCGATATGCACCAACCCCCTAGGAGGGGAGTCACCGCTGGCGTCTCAGCCATCACAAGTCGTGGCCGGCCCCGTGGACGGACCACGCAGCCCCTCCTCCCAAGGGTCTGGGGGTTTGATGCCTGGGCAAGGGCAGTGCCTGGGGTGCGAGTTCCAGAGAGCAGGCCCCTCAAGGAGCTCCTCTGCAAGGCAACCAATCCACGTGTCTCTCTCACACAGATGCTTCTCTTCCTGTCCCCCTCGCTTCCTCCCTTTCCCGCTCTCTAACCATCAATGGAAGGGAAGCAGCATCCTCAAGTGAGGATTCGCAGACCAACTCCCCGGACCCCCCAGGGGAAAACAAAACAAAACAAAAAAAAAAACCGCCAAAACACCAAACTCATGGCCAAACCATATAGAGAATTATCCAGTTCAGAGGCACTGCAGGTCAACAAGTAGCAACTTCCAAACCCACGGACACGTCACCTGACTCCCAGCGCTGTCCCTGCAAGGCTCCCCCCCGCTCTGGATCCCAAGGGGGAGTTCAAGCCACAGGAAAGGGGGGCAGAATTTGGGCGGACTTTCCCCCCCACCCAGGCAGGCCTGGCACGCAGTATCCCTGCTGCAGGAACTGCCGGCGGCGCCAGCAGGAACACCCCGGGGCCTGCAGACGGCTGGCGGCGGGGGGAAACACCCCCAGAACCGGGCCCGTGACCCCGCAAAGCCAGCGGGGCCGCAGAGTCCCGGGCACGTGGCCGCGCGCTCTGGCGGCGGGAGTTACCCAGGGTCCTCAGCGCCGGCGCAGCGTGGCGGGCTCAGGCCTCGGCCGGCCTCCGCGGAGAGCCCGGCGCCGGCTCCCCGGCCTTTTCCTAGAAACCCGCGTCTGGCGGCCGGAAACAGCCCCGCTCGCGTGCGCGGAACTGGCCTCCGTGGCAGCCACGCTCCTCAACTGGACACGGGTGGTCGGGTGGCCGGTTCCCAAACTGCCCCCCGCTTCCGCCCTGCCAGGAGCGCGCCCCCAGGGTTCCTCCCCGAACCCCGCACCCCACAGAGGTCCTCTCTGCCTCCGTGTTCTCTGTAAACCCTCCTCTTTTTCCGAGATGTTGGGGAGGGGGGAGGGTCCCAGAGGTAACGTCCTTCTCTCCTAAGGGATCTAACCGAAAAGAAGGAAAACAGCAGGAAAACAGAAAGGTTGACTCACAACAGCGAGGGAAGATTTCTAAGCCACAGCTTTAAAATGACAGAACCCCAGAATTAGACAGATTTACCAACGACGTCACAGGCAGCGCCCCGGGGAAGATGGCGCCGAGGTAAATTCCCTCCGGTGCACGAGCTGGAGGGGGCGGGGGGGGGTGTGGCGGGACACGGGCACTTCCTATTGGCAGCTCCTCCCAAGGCAGAAAGGAAGGGGCGGGTCACACGCTGACTTTCGCTTTCCAAACTGACCAATGGGATGACTGATCGCCACCTCCACCGGAAGAAGAAGTGAGAGAAGGACAGCCGTTATATGGGTGGTGTTCTCATAGATGTCCCTCCGCCGTGAGGAAACAGCCAGCAGTAGAGAAGAAGTGTTCCTGCTCCTCAACATACCTGCATAGCCTCTCCTGTAGGGATCTTCCAGCTCACAGCAGCCTGCTGGCCAGCTCCCTGGCGCTCTCAGTTGCATCTTCATCCTTCATCCCAGGGTGTCACAGAGAACTTTGAGGGGTGCCCTCTCCTAGGCGTCCTAGATTATTAATTATGGTAACCGTATGATACTTTTTAAAAAATATATATTTTATTGATTTTTTTTTTTTTACAGTGAGGAAGGGAGAGGGATAGAGAGTTAGAAACATCGACGAGAAAGAGACATCTATCAACTGCCTCCTGCACACCTCCTACTGGTACATGCCCTTGACCTGAATCAAACCTGGGACCCTTCAGTCTGCAGGCTGACTCTCTATCCATTGAGCCAAACCGGTTTCGGCCCCCATGATACTTTATTGTCGGAATCAAGGTCCTGAAAGTGGAAGGGGGCAATAAAATTAATTCGAATTATGTTTGTGATGTTATACTGGTGAATTTATAGAAGGTGCATTTCAAAACTCATTTTGTTTTTACGTTCTTTCTAAAAATAAATATAGTCAAACAGAAACTCTAAAAAATGTCTAAACTTTAAAATGAACATAGAATGAAAATCATTGGTGTGTGTTGATGCATTTCAATTACGTTTCCGGTCTTAATTGTCTACTAGAGTCCTGGTGCACAACACTCCCTCAGCCCAGCCTGCGCTCTCTCTCACAGACTGGGACCCCTCAGAGGATGTCTGCAGATGGGGCCTTAGCGCTCCCACCACTGCTGCTGCGCTCACCAGCTGTGAGCCTGGCTTCTGCACACTGCATTGAGAGCCTGCCCCCTGGTGATCAGAGTGACCAGTTTGTCCTCCCTTTGGTCGATTTGCATATTAGCCTTTTATTATATACGACTAGAGGCACTATAGCTGCATAAAATTCATGCATGGAGGCGGGGTTATCCTTCAGCCCAGCCAGCTCCCTCTCCAATCTGGGACCCTTCGAGGGATGTCCGACTGCCCATGTAGGCTGATCCAAGTAGGATTGGGCCTAAACGGGCAGTCGGACATCCCTCTCATCATTCAAGACTGCTGGCCCCCAACTGCTCACATGCCTGACTTCCTGATTGCCCCTAACCATTTCTGCCTGCCAGCCTGATCACCACTCTCCTGTCAGCCTGATTGATGCCTAACTGATCCTGTTCCAGCCTGTTTGCCCCTAACTGCTCTCCCCTGCAGGCCTGGTCGCCCCTAACTGCCTTCCCCTGCAGGCCTGGTCCCTGCCAAATGTCCTTCCCTGCTGGCCATCTTGTGGTGGCCATCTTGTGTCTACATGGGGCAGGATCTTCTGATCACATGGGGGCAGTCATCTTGTGTGTTGGAGTGATGGTCAATCTGCATATTACTCTTTTATTAGCTGGGATAGAGGCTTGCTGCATGAGTGGGGCCAGCTGGTTTGCCCTGAAGAGTGTTCTGGGTCAGGGTGGGTGTTCCCTTGAGGCGTGGGGTGGCCTGGGCGAGGGGCCTGTGGTGGTTTGTAGGCTGGCCGTGCCCCCTGATGACCCAAGCGGAGGCCCTGGTATCTGGGATTTATTTATCTTCTACAATTGAAACTTTGTAACCTGGAGCAGAGCCAAGGCTTCTGCTCACACAGCCATTGAAACTTTGTTGCCTTAGGCATGGACCTCCCTCCTGCTCTCTGTGGCTGTAGCCATCTTGGTTGGGTTAATTTGCATATTCGCTCTGATTGGCTGATGGGTGTAGTGAAGGTACAGTCAATTTGCCTATTACTCTATTATTAGATAGGATTATATTGGATTGCTGATATTTTTCTGAAGAATACATTTTAAATTTGGTATTTTTAATTTTTCAATTGTCTTCTCCTTAAATATGTATTTTATAATTGATTCATGGGAAATTTTAACACCTCAATTTAATCTTCACTGTAGATTATAATATTTTAAATTAAGAAAATAAACTCAAAAATTTATAGTAAAAAGAAAATATTATAATGTTTTTGAAATAGCTATACTTTTTAGTCTAAATATTTTTATAAGTACTGTCTTTTTGTTTCTATTCTGAATACAAATCTTCAGCAAACATTTATATTAAAAAAATTTCTAACAAGGTTTTCAGTATTTATGATTCCTCTGAAGGTTTTACCAAATTTAGATGCTGCACATTGGAAGGCATTTTACATTTCATTTTGTTTCTCTAAGTTCTCTAAGAATGTGAATATATATATATATATATATATGTATATATATATATACATATATATATATATATATATATATATATATATATATATATATATTAGTAAAATGGTAATATGCTAATTGGACTGGACATCCTTTTGGATGTCTTTCTGGACAAAGCCACAGTGCCAGGGGGACCAAGGCAGAGGAGGTTAGGGGCAATCAGGCCAGCAGGGGAGATCAGTTAGGGTGATCAGGCTGGAAGGGGAGAGCAGGCAGTGGTATCAGGCCAGTAGGGGAGAGCAGTTAGGAGGATCAGGCTGGCAGGCAGAGGTGGCTGGCAGGCAGAGGCCTTTAGGGGCAATCAGGCAGGCAGGTGTCCCAGATTGGAGAGGGTTCAGGCTGGGCTGTGGGACTTCCTCATCTCCGCCATGCAAGAATTTTGTGCACTGGGCTTCTAGTATAAATAAAAGCCCAAGCAACTGTAACAACTGGACAACCAGCTGGTAGCTATGATGCCCCTTGGTGGTCAGTGTGCTCCCACAACCAGCCTCCAGTGACTGGCCAACCTCCCATGGTCCCTTCCCTCAGCTGGCTGACCAGCCCCAATGGGCCCCAATGGGCCTTGAACACCAGCCAGGCCAAGGAACCCCATCTGTGCACAAATTCAATTATAATAGGAGCTGCATAAAAAGAGTCTTTGTATGGGTTAATATGTTCAGAGGTACAATTATAAAATTTCAAAATTAAGTATTATACATCATTCAAATCCCAGTTGAATTTCATTGTTATTTCTTGATTTTGTAGCAGTTAGTTTAAATGTTGTTCTATATTGCAAGCTTTTTTTAAAATAACAGCAATCTGGAAAATCTTCAAAATCAGAGTTTTATTAGCACAACAATTTTTGAATTATTGAATTACAGATTTCTAAATGATTGTTCACACATTGCAACAATATTTTATGTTTTATTTATAAAAAGTTCAGTACCTTTGTATGCCTTTTTAATTTATTTACAAAGTATTTTTAAAGAATCAAATATTTGTAAAGTTCTATTTAGAAGCAACAAAGAGAAAAAACATGTGCTACTATGTTTGAAGAGGGTTTTTTTTTTTTGTACTCAAATCTCTAATTTTATCACAAACAGTTTTGTTATTTTATTCATCAAGTTGTTACATACAAGAATATTTGTGAATTTTGACAATTGTAGCTTATATGTCAATTGCAGTTTGGATGAATTTATAAATTACATTGACACCATAGCCAGTACCAGGGATACAATTATTCCAAAGGTTTCTCAATAAGAATTTTTATTATTTTACTATGAACTTGTGCTCTGTAAAATATAAATTTACACTGTATTTGGAGTAATTTTATTTTAAATAGTATCCTTTAACACAATGTACATTAGTATTAAAAATAATAGCACATTTTTAAAGAATGTGCCATTAAATACTTTTAAAGAAATTATTTTTTAAGTTTTTATTTGATTTCATAAATTGAAAAGAAAAAACTGATAGATATAGAAGTAACTGAAATATGGTGAAATGGATGGGGTATTAAAGGGAATTTTTAGACATGTTCATTGAGATTATATCTATACACCTGATGGTGTTTCAGAAGTTCAAGTAAATATATGAATTCACTTAATAATTGATTTTTTTATTGTGCTATGTTTTTATGACTGTCACTGTAACTCTAATATTTCAATAGGATAAAAATAGTATAACCGATGGAATTTAGAAGAAAATGTCATAAAATGTCTTGATCAAGAAAAATCTCATCTAAAATAATTAGCTGTACTAGCACTTATTAGATGTATTTACTTTATGATACCAACCTACACATCCTACAGCCTGACCATACGCATGATTTTATGACAGGCTCCACTTCATGATTCCCAGTAAGTTTTTTGTTTGTTATTAGCTTTTAAACTGATAATTTTCTGGTTACTTGACAGAACTGACATCTCCATTTATTTAGATCACTAGTAGCCCAGTGCATGAATTCGTACACGGGTAGGGTCCCTATGGGGGGCTGGCAATCAGGACCGATCTGGGGGGGACCAACTGGTTGATCAGGGAGCCCCAATCGGATCCGCCTTGGCCTGGTGCTGCCCACTAACCATCTGTCCCTCCCCCAATGCTTCTGTTTGGGGCCTGCAGGCTGGGGCAGCTCCTTCATTGAGTGTCTGCCCTCTGGTGGTCAGTGCGCATCATAGTAACCAGTCGTTCTGCTGGTCATTCGGCCATTCAGTTGATTTGCATATTCGGATTTTATATAGATAGATTACTTATTTCAAATTGCCACTTAATTGGCTTAATTGCCAGCCCACCATTAGTATGAAGTTAATTAACTTAATAAAGGAACAAGTAGGGGACAGAGTAATAGCAGCAGAAACATATGATATCCTCACTGTCACAATCCCAAAGTTCAGAGTTATTTTATGTAATTGTGCTGCCATTTTTAGCTAAGGTTGAAGAAGTCACTCTCTTCTGGTAATTCTTTTCCCTGGAACCTGAATGACCTCTAACTTTACACTTATGTGACCTGATATTGTCGCAGTCTTCTTTTATGTGTTAAAAGTAAAAAGATGTGTATCCTCTATGGATTTTATTGAAGGAAAAATGGTTCTTCCTTGGTACCTCTCTTCTGGACTGGTGTCACAGGTGACAGGAAAATAATAGCTTGGGTTCTTTTTCATGTGTACTGATTGGATAAAGATAATTATTCAAAGGCCATTTTAAAAAATATCTCAGTGTGTAGAGTCTAGGGCCAACGTATGTAAATTCCACAGAGGTTTTTTTAGTGAATGGTAGCATTCACTAAATAGGCCACTGAATAATGTTAAAGATGACTACAATGCATTGACACTCCTAGTTGAGAAGTGAGGACTGTGTCCACACTTCTTGAACCTGAAAGGACTCTGTAACTACTTTGACCTATAAATTATGGCACAAGTGCCATATTTGCACCAGTTTGAAGGTGGGCATTAGTTGACTTTCTGCTTCTACTTTCTGTCTCTCAAAATGCTTGCTCTGGGGAAAGCTAGCTGCCCAGTAGATGTGATTTATGAGATTCCCACGCTATGAGAAAGTACAAGGTAGCCACATAAGGAGAGAAATTCTCAAATAGCCACCATGATTATAGCCCTCATGGTCCAGGTATCATGCCTGTGAGTGTAAAAACACTGTTGTGATTCCATCCTCACCTAGCATTAACTGTAATTGTAAATTAAGTTTTGGGAAAGTTTATTAAACAGAAATACAAAACTAGAATAGCATCCAACATGTATTACACACTTACCTATGTACCAGGTACTTTTCAAAACATGTTCACATGAATCAATCCATTTAAACATCAAAGCCACTTCTGAGATAAGTGATTATCCTTATGTAACTGATGAGGAAACTGTGCAGCAGTGAGATGAAATAATATTCTTAAACTCACACACTATTAAGTGACATATGAATCTATAGTTCCTGAGTCATCACTATGCTAACCTTACCTCTAGGTAGTAAGTGAGGCATTAGACTGTCATCTTACATATATCAGTTTGTAGTGTCCCATTTACAATACTGTGCATGATTGCCTAATAATTTATACCAACATTCATTAAACCATCAAAACTATTTTTAGCTTCATTATATCAGGTGGCAAAATGTATATACACAAACTATGATGGTGTATAAAGAAAGACAAAGATTGAAAGTAAAATCAATACCATTATATATATATATAAAGCCTAAGCAATTGAACAACTGGTAGACTGGTTGCTATGATGCACACTGACCACCAGGGTGCAGATGCTCAATGCAGGAGCTGCACCCTGGTGGTCAGTGTGCTCCCACAGCCAACCTCCAATGGCTGGCCAATCTCCCGTGGTTCCTCCCCATGGCCGGTCGGCCCCAATTAGCATCAATTGGGACTGGGCAAGATGACCCCAATTGGCACCGATCACTGTCCAGGCCAAAAGACCCCACCTGTGCATGAATTTGTGCACCAAACCTCTAGTATAAAAATAAATCTATATCATGTACATTTAGTTATTTATACGGCACCAGACAATCTTCTTCCTTCAAAAGAACTACTGACTCTTGAATGAGAGTCACTTGTATATAATGTTCTTGCCATACAATATTACTAACATACATCATGTAGTCATAAGAGCAATTTTGAAACCTTGTAAGTAAAATAAATTACTAGATCAAATGTAGTGTGTTCTTGAAGTGTTTATAGCCAGGAGTGGTAAGAAATTCTCAAAGAGGAAGGCATGTTAATGCAAGTGATATAACAAATTACTTTTTAAATTAAAAGTATTATTTTTCCTTTTATATACCTTATATCTTCAGAGTATTTCTGCCCTTCATTTTTATTTTACAGCTTCCTCGCTAGCTTTAAATTATAGTTACATTACAATTTTAAAGATCAACTTACATCCTAAAGGAGTCATTTCTTGCCAATTAAGTAGGAGAAATGGCTGATTTAGTTAGTTTTGCTTTATAGCCACGAAACCAACACCATTCAATACAAGTAGCTACATCAGCAACAATTTGATTGTGTCCACAGCAGAATGATACTAAACATCTATGTTTCTATGAAAAAAAAGTCAGAAATAAGTACAACAACAAGCTTAAATATACATCACATTATACTAATTGAAAAAGATTCTTCTCATTATTTTTCTCTTCATTATTTAAACTTAAGTTCTGTAGCCCAAGGTTAACTTTTAATTGTACAGGATTTGAAAATTGATCTAGAAATAGTAAATGTCATCCCTGCTCTTTAAAATATTTCATTTTATTCTACTCCTGGCCAACTTAAAAACCATTGTGGAATTTCTCTCAAAGTACTCCTTACCACTGTTGCTAATTTTTTCACCCTTTACTTCTTTTTCTTTCTAGTCACATTATAAGGAGGAGTTTGGTACATGTTAGCATGACATAAACAATGTACTAATATCCTATATAATAAAGAGATAATATGCAAATTGACCACCATGCCCTCACACAAAATGGCCAACCCCATGTGGTCACAAGATGACCATCACAAGATGGCCAGCAGAGTTGGGCAGTTATGGGCAATCAAGTCTGCAGGGAAGCAGTTAGGTGCCATCTGGCTGGCAGGGGAGTGATTAGGGGTGATCAGGTTGGCAGGCAGAAGTGGTTAGGGGCAATCAGGCAGGCAGGCAGGCAGGCAGGCAAGTGAGCGGTTGGGAGCCAGCAGTCCCAGATTGTGAGAGTGCAGGCTGGGCTGAGGGACACCTCCCCCTAGTGCTCAAATTTCATGCACCAGGCCTCAAGTACTATTACTAAAATAAGGTTTCCGCCAAAACTGGTGTGGCTCAGTGGATAGAGCGTCAGCCTGCAGACTGAAAGGTCCCAGGTTCAATTCCGGTCAAGGACACATACCTTGGTTGCGGGCACATCCCCAGTAGGGGGCGTGCAAGAAACAGCTGATCGATGTCTCTCTCTCTATGATGTTTCTAGCTCTCTATCCCTCTCCCTTCCTCTCTGTAAAAAATCAATAATAAAATATATTTTAAAAAATAAACATTAAAATAAATTAAAATAAAGTAAGGTTTTCATTGAACAACAATGGGATGCAAATGCTCTACTTTTGAAATCAGTGGAACTAGAACAAATTCTATCCTATAATTACTTATGAGAACATTTATTTCAGAACAATTTGTATTGTCTGAATATGGTACATTTTGTAATTCAAAGCATGATTATTTTCAAAGATACATAAATTTATTTGAGTGCTTAAATAACAAAAATTCTCAGGGGGTATAAAGAGAAAATGAGTTTTCAACCATGATATGAGTATGGAGCTGATCCCTTTAATTCTCTCTCTATATTTTCTTACCAAATGGAAGGTAAGAAAAGATAGTCAAGAACAGTATTATTATTCAACAAAAACATATAATTTTACAATAACTTTGAAATACACACATCTGAATCTCCCTCCAATAATTATCAAGTAACTGTCAGAATTATGATTATAGATCCATGGTAATTCCTTCAGTTGGAAGCATTAAAAATGGTTGTTTTGGTCATAGTACCCAATCTTAAATTTTAAATGTATGATTTGTTTTGCCTACTTGTGTTAAATAATGTTATTTTAACAAAATTTATAATAATAAAAGCATAATATACTAATTAGACTGGACAGTTGGTGCTGTAATTTAAAGGAGGTTATCAACAAGACCAGAGCAGGAAAAAGGCAATTGAGGCAAAGGATTATCTTGAAAAGTCTCTAAAGTATGGTCATGCAGATTATCTTTTAGAGGATTTCTTTGTTTTCTTGGGTGAATAGATCATAGAATAGGTGGAAGGAAGGAATGAAGATGACATGAGAGTTGGGTGGTGTTGGACCATGAAGGTCAGAGGAAGGAATTAACATTTTATCCCAAAGGTGATAGAGATACAGTAGAGACTATAAGGCAGAAATGGACAGACATAGTCTGACATCAGCATGTAAAATGGGCAAGGCAGGAGAGATGAGACCAAGGAGCCAAAAATTAGACCACCACTTGAGCAGAAATGCAAGGAGTAATTATGTAATGGACAATGATTACACATCACTCAAAGTATACAATGAATGCCAGCCTTTTAGATCTGCTCTTTAAAGAATGTATTTGAATAGTTCACTTGGCACAATCTCTACAGGGCATTTTCATTTCTATCTATAGTTTATTCTTAGAGTAGCCAGAAGGTTTTAGTTTATGCACAATGCAACCTTTTCTAACATAAAGAGCAATAGCTTTCCCCCTCACATTTGCTTTTCTGCTAAAAGAAGCAATTAACCTAGTTTTGCTTATGAGTGAAGAATATATTGTTCTCATTTATCAGGGAGGGACTATTCTCAGTATATAATGTATCAGTCAGAAAATTATGCACTTGAATGTACATAAAAATAGAACAATGTCTTTAAACCTTTTATTTTGCATGTAGAAGAGACAAGAATTTTTGTTTTCTTCTCTCCATGGCAGGAAAAACACAAACTATGGAGGAAAGTAGTTTGCCATAATACTACATTATTTTACTCTAAGGAGAGAGCAGGTTAATGCAGTAAAGAAGAAATGAAAATGTTGTTGGAATGTTAAAATAAGCATGCCAACTGAGATATCACCCTCTGTTAAGAGTACCCATGTATCAATCTGTTTAGTTTTCAATTGATGAAAGAACATGGGCCATGGTGAGTGATAATATTATTCTACAAGTAGACATATTGGCCTTATTTAATAAATTATTCCAGTGATTAGCATTTATCTTAATGCTAATGATACAGATCATGAATTTGTTTGCCTAGGATACCAAATTGATGACTGATACACTGAAGAGCTTTCAAATGAGGACATAATCCAAAGAAAAGTTATTATTTTACATTCTCCAGAATAAAAGGAGATGGATAGCATTGAAGAACTCAGATAGTGGGTGCACATCTGACATCAAGTAAACATACTAGAATATAATAACAAGACTTTCATGTAATTTCTTATGGGAGAGATTAATTTCAGGATACACAGTGGATGACAATACAGATTAGGTACCATTATAAACAAGTTCACAATTTTTGAACTGCCCTAGGGTATATTTTCATAACCAATCGACCAGTATTGAGCTTCTGCTTCCCATTAGTCAGAGAAAAAAAATTAACCTTTAACTATTATATTCCAAAAATGAGCTTTGTAGAAATTATTCATAGATCAAAATAACTGAATCTAGCATAATCAGTTGATGTAATCCACTTAGAAAAGTCATAATACCCCTACATGTTTCATTAACTTATTTTTCCTACTTCTCCATTTAAGCTTTTATTTGAGAATAGTTTTGATTTTTATTTCCCCCCTTTTTTACATTAGCTGTACTTTTCTATGATCAATATTCTGAATAAAACGCAGGCACCTTGGAACTAGTATTCAGTTTACTAGGGAACAGATATTGGTGATTAATGAGACCTTCAGAATTCTTTAAAGGCACACACAAGTCACTACACAATCAAGGGTGTGCATACCTTAAATATTAAAATATTTTAGTGGAACTGTTCTCACTAGAGTAGGGAAGTACCTTGGTCAGTTTGGGCTGCTATGACAGACTATTTTAGACTGGGTGCCTAAACAACAGAAATGTTTCACTGTTCTGGAGGCTAGAACTCCAAGGTCAGAGTGCCAGGTTGCAGATAGTCACCTTCTCATTGTAACTTCCTGTGGCAGAGAGCAGATTGAAGAAGCAATCTCTCATAACTCCTCTTAGGGCATTAAACCCATTCATGAGGGCTCCACCCTCACAAACTCATTCTAATTATCCCTCAAAGGCCCCATCTCCTAATGCCATCATATGGGGAGACAGGGTTTCGAAATATGCATATTGGCAGGACATAAATATTCAGTTCATAACAAGAATTATATTTAACTGAATGAATAAAATTAAATATGGAATGCACTTAATAACATGTCAGTAAAGTGAACAAAAAGTAATACTACGTATATTACATTTTTATTAGTATATATTCATATAGGAAAATGTGTGTGTATGTGTGCATATTATGAAAAATCTGCAGTCAACTAATTTTCTTTTCAGTTCCTTCTCTTTTTAAAAGATAGAAATCAAAAACCTGAATTTTTCTTCAGAAAACAATTGTTTCTGAACAAAGAGGATTACATTCAGAATATTTCATGATATAGTATAAATTAAAAAAATAAAAACGCATTAAAGCCTGGACATCATGGCTCAGTGATTGAGCAATGACCTATGAACCGGGAAGAGGTCACGGTTTGTGCTCAATCCCCAGAGTGAGGTGTGCAGGAGGCAGCCAGTCAATGATTCTCTCATCATTGATGTTTCTATTTCTCTCTTCCTCTCCCTTCCTCTCTGAAATAAATTGTTTAAAATATAATAATAATGAAATAAACTCATTAAAGACCATTAGTGTTCAAAGGGCTTCATTTCTCAAAATAATTGTAGCTAATATTCTGAGCTAGATATTAAAAGGCATAAGCTCACATATTTTTATAAGTTAGCCTTATTCAGTTTCCTAGAAATTTACGTTGGTCTCACAGGTTAGAATTAAGTTACAAATTACTATACTGTATTACTTTTGACTTATTTCATAGGTCTTATAACTTTTATTCATCCATGTCACCCAAAAAGATTTTTTCCAGTCATAAAAAGTTGGCAAAACTATAATCTAGTGATATTGGTCATTCAGGAAATTAGAAGTGAGTGAAAACTAGGGATATTCATGATAGGAACAGGGCTTCAAGGTGAAATATCATGTCTCAAGTGATACTATGACCAATTTAAAAGAAGGATACTTATTAAAAAATTCATAAACAAAAATATTCCAAAGAAATTTATTGTTTTAAACTTAAATAGAAAAAATTTATTAGCTATATGTTTAATTTTAATGATTCCAGAATTTAGCCCAACACATCTTAAAATATAAGCATCTATGAACAAATTTTATGTAAATTTAAATCCTTATTATTTTAAATACTAATTTTTTCAGTGAGAAATTGAAAAACAGCATTGTTCCACAGTGCTATACTCAGGTATGTATTTTATTTTACGAAGTAAAGACAGTTTATTACTCTGAGTAATAAGCTTAGCTTTTAGAACCAAAAGAAGCTTGCTTAAAGAGATAACATTAAAAAAATCATTTACTGAAGAATTATTTAAAAATGTTAAACTGACATTTGATAATATTCCTCTTTTGAAAACAAATTTGCAAAAGCAAAATTATAATGACTATGTCATCCTCATAACGTAGCAAGGTAATACTCTTACACAGAATAAAATAATAAATTTCAGGGCTTAATTGTGATTGCTATAAAATCAAGGAATGTGTACTTTATAAAAAGAAACAACAGAAAACAGTATTTCTATAAAATAAAAATATCTTGATTACCAAATTTTTTACTGTTTTAAATTCCACACTTTATTATTTGCTATTCTGATTGAGCAAGAATAATACAGCTCAAAATATAACAAGTTTAGCTTTCATGATATGACAAAATAAGCATTGTTATGTTCCTTTACTTTTGTAATAAAGAACATTTTCAATTAAACAATTTAAAATTATTCAGAGGGTAGGCATATATCCTTTTATTTTTCACTATGTGCAAGATTCCAAATGAAAAACCAAACAGAATGTTTTCTTTTTATTTCTTCTTCAGTTCTCACATTATTAGTGTAAATACTTCAGAAAATTCTATTTTTGAGAATAAACCAGTTGAAAATTTAACCTCTTGTCTAGTATGGCCATTCATTGTCTTATAGCATATAGCATATGACTTCTCATGAAAATTGGATTTTGATTTATTTTCCAATGAAACTCCCTTAAAATAATAAAACCTAACCTCAAGAATAATTTGTATGTGTCTTAAAGATTGAAAACTCTGATTTATTGTATATTTGAACTAAGAAACAATATATACAATCAATAAAATGACAACAAACATGCTCCACTATATTAGCAAACATCTGCAAAGATGAAATGCAGACTATTATTCACAAATACAAAGACTGAAAAGAATATGTCAGTGAAAGGTTAACTAAAATAATATATGTTTTCTGTAATTATTATTTATTTTCTTTCCCCCAAAGGGAAGTGTTTCTTATTGACTGTGCTATCACTTTATTTAATCCCGCTTTAATACTTGATTCCAATGACACCTGATGTACAGATGGGTAAATCATGTAGCTCTGGTTGTCAATAAAGGATACAAGTAAAAGATACTCTAGTCAACCCCTGCCTCAAATGAAATACAAATGATAGATGGTGATTTAGTTTAAAATGGTGTAATAAAAGCATTTATAATTCACTCATCTCCTATGAAGTCCCTCCAACAATAATATAATGAAAACTTGGGGAAAACAAGATGAAAACCATGCCTGAAATTATAAGTAACTGACAACAAACTATGATAAATAGCTTTCAAATAGGGAGCCATTTGCATTAAAACGAACTTGGCTGGTATATAACTTGGATAAGGTACAGATTTCAGTAAGTGTCATTGTCTTTGACATCTTCCAAAGACTGTTTGAAGCCATGAGGTGAAGCATGAATAGTCAAGAGAAGAACAGAATCTGTCTCCATAGAATTGCAGTTATATATTCCCAAAGGGTAGAATATGAGGTAAAGAAAAAAAATGCTAATAGACTATTTCTGGTAGTTGTGAAGCAGCCTGCTGCACCATAAACATTAGAATGAGAAAATGGAAGAAAAGGCAATAATCATTAGACCACTAACAACACTGAGAAAGTAAAACTGAGGGAGTGTTACCCTGTGAGCAACCCAGACCACCTGAATGCCAAAAATAGATAAAACAGATCTGAGGAGGTGGACTTAACTCCTGAAATTTAAGTTGCTGTTGTGGGCTGATCTGATTCATTTTCCCACTCAGTAAATAGCTGGCTTCATTCAGTGATAAATAGAAAGAAACCAGACCAGAATATAGGCAAAGGAGGCAAAAACACAAAAAAAGACAAAGTTTATACCAAAGAAAAGTTTTCATCAGAGGAATATGTATATAAATAGTTCTCTATAGTCTTAAATAAATTATAGACATAACCTCATTAATAGTGAGAAAAAAAATAATTTTCAATAAAGAGGTTATAAAAAACAACAGAAATAAATGAAAAAAATGAAATAGCAGAGAAAGAAAGCAATGGAGAAAAATAAAACCCTAATGAAATTGAAAATCACATTAGAGGTTACACCAGAGCATAAACACAACTGAAAACTAGGATTATATGTGACAAAAGTAAACTACAAATTTAAAAATACAAATATGATTATTACAAATAGCTATAGAGACAAAAAGGGATTTAACATAATTAGCATTCTGAAAGAAAAAAATTATAAATTATTTATAGGATAAAACATGCTTGAAACAAAGATTGAAATCTGGGATAAAAGTTGTCCCCAAAAATAACTCGCTTTGATTAAATACTACATTTCAACAATCTCTTCAGTTTACTTCAGTATTTTTTAAATAAATTTTTATTCATTTCAGAGAAGAAGGGAGAGGAAGTGAGATAGAAACTTCAATGCTGAGAGGAAATCATTGATTAGGCTGCTTCTTACACGTCTCCTGCTGGGGCCTGAGCCTGAAACCTGAGCATGTGCCCTTGTCCAAAATCGAATCCTGGACCCTTCAGTCCATGGGCCTACGCACTATATACTGAGCCAAACCAGCTGGGCCTACTCCAGTATTTTTATCTTAAATTGAGGTAAAAGTATATTTAAGTTTTTAATTATTTAGCAACAACTTTTATATATGGGATAATGGGCTCCTAAATTAATAAAATTCTGCCTTTTATTCAATATACTGTACCATTCTAATCTTTTATACAAACACATCTATACAAAAAAATATCTGGAGTGATATTTATGAAATAGTAAATTTTTGGTGGTGGGATTTGAGATTGTTTTTACATTTCTGCAATACATATATTTATTTTTAAAAATCATGTATCATTTTTACAAATAACAATGAAGTCATTGATATTTTAAATAAAACAAATGGAAGACAAATAATAATTGAGAGAGAAAAGAAGAATGAGACATCTCAACTCTTGTAATACCTCTAGACTCATGGCCCACCATTCCATAGTTCATACAGCAAACAGGTGATTTCTCTAAAACGAAAGCATATCATGTTCATTGTCATCTTACTATCCAGCAAGAATTTTTTTATTTAATAAATCTTTATTGTTCAGATTATTATAATTGGTCCTCTTTTTACCCTCTATAGCTCCCCTCCACCAGGCTACCACCCCCCTCTTGCCCTTACCTTCCCCACCCCATTGTCCTCATCCATAGGTGTATGATTTTTGTCCAGTCTCTCCCTGCACACCCCTCACCCCTTTCTCCCTGAGAATTGTCAGTCCACTCCCTTTATATGTCCCTGATTCTATTATATGCACCAGTTTATTATGTTCATCAGATTTTTAATTCACTTGATTTTTAGATTCACTTGTTGATAGATATGTATTGTTGTTCATAATTTTTATCTTAACCTTTTTCTTCTTTTTCTTCTTAAAGAGCACTTTTCAGCATTTCATATAATACTGGTTTGGTGATGATGAACTCCTTTAGCTTTTTCTTATATGTGAAGCTCTTTATCTGATCTTCAATTCAGAATGATAGCTTTTCTGGGTAGAGTAATCTTGGTTGTAGGTTCTTGCTATTCATCACGTTGAGTATTTTCTGCCACTCCTGTCTGGTCTGGCCTGCATAGTTTCTGTTGAGAAATCAGCTGACAATCATATGGATGTTCCATTGTAGGTAATTAACTGTTTTTTCTCTTGCTGCTTTTAATATTCTCTCTTTGTCTTTTGCTCTTGGTATTTTAATTATGATGTGTCTTGGTGTGGTCCTCTTTGGATTCCTTTGGGGTTCTGTGTGCTTCCTGGACATGTAAGTCCATTTCTTTCACCAGGTGGGGGAAATTTTCAGTCATTATTTCTTCAAATAGATTTTCAGTGTCTTGTTCTCTGTCTTCTTCTTGAATCCTCATAATTCTGATGTTGGTATGCTTGAAGTTGTCCCAGAGACTCCTTACACAATCTTCACATTTTTGGATTCTTTTTCTTTTTGCTTTTCCAGTTTAATGTTTTCTGCTTCTTTGTATTTTAATTCTTTGACTTGATTCTTGCATTCCTCTAGTCTGCAATTAGGTCTCTGTATAATATTTTTTATTTCTGACAGTGTATGTTTAATTTCTAGTTGGTCCTTTTTCATCTCCTCTTGGGTCTTGCTCAATTTATCTATCTTTTCTAGGCAATTCTTGAAAAACCTTATAACCATGGTTTTGAACTCTATATCCAGTCATTTGTTTTCCTCCATTTCTTTCGTTTGTGATCTGTTTCTTTGTCTCCACATTTTTGCTGCTTCCCTGAATTGGTAAAGTAGCTTTGTGTGCTAGATGTCCCATAGGGCCCAGTAGCTCTGCCTCCCCAGTTACCTGAGGTGGACTCTCTTGGTGTACCCTTTTGTGGACTGTGTGTACAGCCTTTACAACCTTGTTGTAGTTAAGTCTTGATTGTTGTTGGTATCACTGTGGGGAATTGACCTCCAAGCCAATTGGTTGTGAGGATCAGCTATGTCTATGCAGGGAGAACTCCTGTGCTAGAGATAGGCTTATGAGACAAGACTTGCAAAATTGCAAAAGCCTGTGTTTAGTTTGGATGGGGCAGAGTCTCAGGGCTGAGCAGACAGCTTTGGATTCCTGTTAGTTCTGGCCTACTCAGCCCCTGGGTCTCAGTGTCCCTCGGTAGTCACTGCAGCCCTCTCTGTGCGCACTCGAGCTTGCGGACCTCCAGACCTCTGCCTTTTTGGCTCCTCTGAGTTTCCATGCACCCCAGGGACCTGTATGAGTCTCTGTCCCCAGGGTCTCACCCAAAATTGGGGTTTAGTGCAGTTGGAATTGGATTTCAGCGCAGTTGGGAGGTTCTCTCTTCCTCCCGCTAGAGAAAGCCAGTGGCACAATTAGCAGTCAGTCCTCCCTGCACACACTTGCACCCACCTCCAGACTTCTGCCTTTTGCAGTTCCCCTAAGTTTCTGTGCACTCTTCCCTTTTCACAACTGTCTAAACTCCCCCTGTATGAGTTTCACCAGGAACTGGGGCTCAGTGCAGTCAAAACTGGGGTTCAGTGCAGTTGGAACTGGGGCTCAGTGCAGTTGGGAGTTTCTGTCTCTCCCCTGTTAGAGGAAGCCAGCCAGGCCCTCTGCCGCCCATCCTCTCCATGTGCTTGTCTTCATACCTCAGCCTTTTGCAGGTCCTCTGATTCTCCGTGAGCCCCTCTCTTTCCCTCTAGTTGTAGAATTTCCACTCAGCCAGCTTTCCTGTGGTTCTGGATGATGTCCATTCTGTCTTTTAGCTGTAGTTTTGAAACTGTTGTGCGAGGCAGCAGTTCAGTATTCACCTATGCCACCATCTTGGTTTTCTTCTCTATCCAGCAAGAATTTTAATAGATTACCATTAAACTGAAATCAAATCCAAACGTTTTTGTAATTTACATAAAACTATCTCTAATCTAGCCCTAGCAGGTTCTTCCAACATCAACAACTATCACTTCCCTGAATTAACTTTCCCAACCAGACCCACCATTACCCTGAACTATTTATAGTTAGAGTTCCCCTCTAAGTTCCAAATCTACACATCTCTTCTCATGCTTCAGGTGGTGCTAAAATGGTGCATTTGTTGTTTGTCTATTTGTGGGAGTACCCAGAGGGGCTAGGATTCCAAATTATTCTGTAGATATTAGTAATATCTCTGTGAAGCCTTCCCTGCCATCCCTATCAACTAAATGATAAAATTGCATGTATCTTTTTTCTTCCTAATATATCACTGCCTTCCCAAGAGCCTGTTGCAAAAGAAAATATTATTAATACTGATCCCATTTCTACATAAAATTTGGGTATTTGATTCACCTATGAATGTTGATTTTTTAAATATTATTTTTAAAAATATTTTTATTGACAATGCTCAACCAACTGAGCCACATTGACCAGGGCTAAATATTCTCTCAAAATATTGTTTATCTGCTTCTTGAATTTTTGGGTACCCTCATATTGCTAGAAGAGGGACACGTAATAGAATTACAGTTATTTAATAGCTACTCAGTTTGAAGAAGAGATTTCCTTACAGACCCTTGGGAAACTGGAGGGTGTATTGCAAGTGGAAGAACAGGCCCTAGAGATAAGGCAACCCCCCAGCCTAGATGAGCCTTCACTCAAAAAAATCCTCCTTAAGGACAGGACCTCTCTGAAGGGAGACAGTGTTCGGGCTAGTCTTTGCAAGGAAAATGAAAGACAGCAGACTCTGGGAACTAACTTTAGAATTTTTCCCTCCAACTACACATGTATAAGGGCTGACTTGAGATGAAATGTCAGAGCGGTCTTTTCAGGCTATGCATCTGCCTCTCAGCTTGCTGGCTAACTGATTAGTAAAGGCACCGCAAAAATTCAACCTTGTCTCTACTTATGTGAGTGGTAGCAGAGGACAGCAGGAGCCTTTTGTCTGGTTTCAAATTTATTTTTGTGGCCAAGTCGGTGCACACTCATATTACCCTAGTCTCAGCTCTATTCTCTACTACTGTAGCACTTATTACACTCCACGGTTCTTTGTCTACACACGTCATCACTACCAGACTGGCACCACCTGTAAGGAAAGGAACCAGTTTTGTTTATCCAGGGACATCTAAAAATCAGCACAGTATCTAACATTAAATCCTTTAATTCAGATGAGTAAAAATCCAGACAAGAGAAATAACCAAAATTCTTCAGTCTTAATAGAATACAGTCTTCCACGGGGAAGAAAATACATAATCTAAATGGAGATATTTATTTCTTTTAAGGAAATAATAAGGCCTAAGTTAGGAGCTAAAATTAACTAAACAATGAACTAAAATCAGTTCCTTCTCCCCCATAAATATATATTTGTGGCACAAGATATTGAGTGTATCTATTCCAAAAATAGGCTTGTATTTAGTCTAACTACCAGAGAATATTAACATGGAAAGTAAATATATATATATATATATATATATATACATATTTTTTAATTTCACCTTCTTGTAAGTAGAAAAAGAAGTCTAGAGAGTTTAAATGACATACCTAAAAGCACAATAGAGTAGGCAGAGCCAGAACCTGGAGTCACGTCGTCTGTTTCCCTGCTTGGTACTTTCCCACTAGAGGTGAGGTGCAAATCTAGAAGAGCGGACACTGGGAAAGAGGGGCATGGAGGATAGGGACTTTTTCCTAGGTGAGAGAGAATTACCAATTCATTGATAAAATAAACCACACGTTTTATGTATTGCTTGAACCACAGGCACTGCTAAGGAGAGGTGATTGAAAAATAACCTTTTCAAGTTCATTCCAGCCTTATGCTTTTTATCTTTGTCACTAAATTCTCTATGATTCATTCCCTCCTGTAAAAGAGGGCACTTCTACTCTCTGCCTACTCTAATTTAAGATTGGTGAGGTCCAATTTTAAATACACATTATTCATATAGTCTGTATTTGAACAAATGCAAGTCATTTTTAACTGTGGATTGTTCATATAAATATATTGTACCTGATCAAGCCTGGAGAAAATTGGAAGTGATTATGTAGCATTTATTGTCCATTTTGGTGTTGAAAACTAGAATACATATAGCTATTGGTACTGACTATAGCAATTCTGAGTTTTATATAAAAAATAGAGACATACAAGGGTATTTTCTCAGCCAGGATTATTATTCTTCACCAATTGCCAGGACGCTGGGGTCTCATATGACTATGAGATTTTCTAATGGTGAAAAGTGACTGGTTCTTCACAAGTTTTATATTTAATATCTCTGAGTTATTAGAAAATTAGAAACAATTATTCCCTCTCCCCAAGAAAAATTAGCCTTGCCCTGGCCAGTGTGCTCAGTGGTTAGAGTGCCAGCCTATTCGATTCCTGGTCAAGGGCACATACCTTGGTTTCCGGTTCACTCCCCACTACTCCCCTCTAACCCCACCTTCCACCCACCCACCTCACACCCACCTCCCCAGCCCCCATTGGGGCACTTTCAGAGACAACCAGTCCATGTGTCTCTCTCACATTGAAATTTCTCTTTCTCTTTCTCCCCTTCCCCATCTCTTCCATTCTCTCTCAAAAAGCAATGGAAAAAATATCTTCAGGGGATTAACAGCAACAAATTAGCCTTGAATTAATTTGATGGAATTCAGTTAAGAAAAACAAATTATGTATTATTATTATTAACACTGTTTGCAAATGAAATAATTCCTTTTTGTACTAATGATTAGACTGTCCGACCAATATATTATTCAAATTAACAATTAAGAGTTCTTGGTTAATTCTGCCCTTTCTCTTTATATGGCCACTTTATTTTAAATGTTCTTCAGGTACAAAAGTAAGAAAAATAAATACTATGAGTTCTTTGGAATCTCTGGTCTACAAATCTAAAATCTTTTATTTTTATCCCTTGAACTTCTATAAAATTTATAGAAGAATTTGTTCTTTAAAAAGGAGGCCAACTAAATGATTCATAAGAATATACTAATAGATAAGCAAAGAGTAAGTTTTTCCACCAAAGAAATAAGGTCATTTCATTAGAAAAATGAATAATCGTAGCTTCCTATAATTTCAAGCATTGCCCTCAAGGCTAGAAATCTATTTGCATTCATGAAATAATGTTTGATAAGTTTTGTGTACAAGAACTCTTTATTAAGTATATACATTTATACAAATTTTACTGGGCCTCATATTATTAGCCTCAATTTGTAAATAAGGGGTTTAGATTGGGTGATTTCTAAAGCATATTTCAGCCTTTAAACTGTTGATTATTTTAAATATCTAAAGAGATAACCAATAAGGAATTCTCCAACATGACTTACAATTAATATTTGGCATTTGCACATGTTACAGGTCTAATACAAAGTCACTCCAAGACAATGCGGTAACTGAAAAACTAATACCAATTAATATCATATCTTTTTTTTTTTAAAAAAAGAGAGAGATCCTATTTTCAAAGTGGCCATTTCTTTCCAAATGTTCCCCCAAACATGCGGAACACATTCATTCACAAAACCGAGGTTAGGGAGACAGAGTGGTATAAAAGAAAAATTTGGAAGCAATACAATAACAAAATTGGAGCTAGATTTAGCAGTATAAGACAGCTGCCAGAAATTCAATTAACTTGTTAAGCCTACCTAATGAAAAAGAAAACTCAGTACATGAACATCATGGTAAATTGCATAACAGTAGCATCCTCCCCTTGGGCTAGGATGTTTTCTGTACTCCATTCCTTTGCTATTGCTCTTCAATTCTAAAAATCTCACCTTAGTTATGAAATTATACAGAGCTTCCCTTCCAAATGAACATGAAATTGCCCTGAAATACAGACTATGGACACAGAAACCTCTCAGAAGTTGAGCATTTCACCAGCTAATACATTTCACCGAATCTATGTTGAGAAAGACATTTGAAAAGACCTTGTGTTGAGTTCCTAATTCTGATGATCCTGTGATTCTGAACCAATTCTATTATGTGATACTGATCAAATTTCAGACAGATAATCCATTAGATCTTACAGTGCCCAGATTTATTATTTGGGGCACACAGAGCTTTTCATGTACAGAAAAATCTGTACCACATTTTCATTATATTTCTATGTCAATTGATGAAGTACTAATGAGTACTTATCTCCAAAGTGGCTATGTGAGCAATATAACTGTTATCTCTATCAATGTAGGAGACAAATATTTTGAATATGTTTTCAGATCCTAGATCATGTTTCTCCATTAAAGAATGCATTGGTTTCTGCTAGTTTATGGTTCATTGGCATGCGTTGACTATTCTATTTAAGTTATATTGTAGGTAAAGGTGAAAGAGCTTTCCTAGAGAGACAATGTCTGGCACAATGCCTGGAACACAGTAGGCTCTGAATAAACATACATTGAAGGAATACATAACTGAATGAACTACTATCAAAAGAATTAATACAATGAGTTAAACTTTGGCTCAAAGCACAAATTTCCGTCAACTGTTAAGTCCTGTTTGGTCAACACAGGACTGGGAATGTATTTTCCCTGGTCTCTGTATTTCTTTTTGATGCAGCAGAGGTTTCACTCCATTGGTCAGTATTTGTTTTGTTCTATTTTCCTTTAAAAAATGTTTAACAGGAAAAGTCCTTTTTTTTGCAAAAACTAGGTAAGAGGATCTCCAAAGGTCACTGCATATAATATCCGATAAACAATTCTGATTAAGGGCAGTGCCACTGGGAAATTTAGGATGGTTTGTTGATATTCAAAGTGTATATTTAAAAATATCATAGTCTGTTTTCAAATTTCGATGCATAAATATGCACCACGTATTTCTAAGAGCCCTATTTCTCTTGTCCCAACTTTCCAAGATGGTCTGTATTCTGTCTAATTTGAATGCTGAATTGATTCTATTTAAATCATTTTTCTGAAATGAAAATTGGCTCACTTTCTTTTCACTGAGGAATTAATTAACTCTCCCAATAACTGTCTTGAATTTTTTAAAATGGGAAATTACATAGGATTTTTATTTTAGTAAAGAACAATTGTTTATCTTTAAGAACATTTAAAAAGACATTCTGCATTCATGTTCATCATATTTTAGGAAACTTCTATAGCAAAAAAAAAATTACAATAAACTTTCTGATTTCTCCATAGTGTCCTTGGATAAATAAACAACCCAATAGACCATATTAAATGCCCCAAATGTTACTGGAAAGAGAATTCGGGCATATTTGTCTATTTTACTTGTGCCAGATCCAGGAGGTGGTGGGGCAGGAGGAGGAGTGGCTGACAACTTCCCAGAAGCCCCTATGGTATTAACTGTTGTCTTAATTCGCCCCAGTCTTGATCCAAACACATGGTGGGTAAAAGCAGGTCCTGCTGAAGCTTGCTGGGGCACATACCCAGTTCTGCTAGGAGTAGAAGAAGCAGATGGTAGAGCTCTGGCAGCAGATATAGTTTCAGCAGCATTTGCATGACTGAATGGATTTGGACTGGAAGCTAAGTAAGTCTGCGATGTGGCCTCAGAAGCTGATTGAACAGTCATGGAAGATCTGCTCGAATGGTTTCCTACCTCGGTTCTGATGCCAACGTCAGATTCAGACTGAACCAAAACATTTGTTCTTTTCCTCATGTTCAGGTTGGCATTTGTGTTCTGAAAAGATATAATCAAAATTACATTAGTATGTCATTTTATATAGATTTATACAAAATATAAATGCATCAAATAATTAGAACTAGTTGTTTCCATAAAAGAGACCTTTATTAATATGCTATAATCAGCTTACCAAAGAAAATGTGTACATATTTGAAACTTTGAGTCAAAAATTTTCTTTTTTAAAAAGTGTTATCTATTCCTATAAATAATTAATTTCTGAATCTATAAAAAAAAGATTAGGCTTTTGTGAACATAAACTAGAGTTATACTTGACTTTAAGGATTCAGGATGATAGCAGTACAACTAATTTGTTCAGTTTTATTGTAAATAATATTCTGTGATATGTTATATACATTTCAGTGAGTTTTGTATAGTTTGCTTTATAAATAGGAAGAACTTTACTTATTCTTGTGCATGGAATAACAATAATAATAACCATTCATATGCGCATGACATTCTTAAAAAAATAATCCAAAATCTAAATCCTTGGAATTTATTTTCATACTAGTGTCTTCTATAGGCAATAATACACAACATTATAAATCCAAAAATCCTAATGCATTTTAGATTTTTACCACAATCAATAATGCAAAAACAAAGGAAAATAGATTTTAAATAAAATGTTATATTAGACATATAGAGGATCACCATCGTATAACTATCTAAGTTCAAATCATTTATGTATAAAAATGTTTTAGTCAACATGAAATTCAGTATTTTCCATCAAATTATTCTGTGTAGAACAAAACTATACTTGAATGAAGATGCATGAAAAATATTAAAATTAATGCTCCTTATATTTTGACAGACATGATAAATAACTGTATAGCCAACTATGTATTGTCCACACTAGTGAAGGAAAGCAAGTGTTCAAATTATTCCCCAAATGATGTCTGTCCTTGGCTATAGTTTGATTGTTTTACAAAGATGTTTGTTTCTTAATTACATTTATTCTAAGTTATATTAAGGGTAAATAGTAATTGCTTTCTATATACTCTTCTCCTACCATTTCATGAAATAAATGATAGGTGAGAAGAAGGAGAAGTAGAAGAGAGAGACAGAGGAAGAAACAATTCAGAAGGGTATGATTCAGAAGCCAGCCTACAAGGAATTTCACAGATATTCCATACAATTAATTGAGAATCCACTTTACAGAAAAAGCCTCAGTCTATAAATATAATTATTTTCAACATCACACTCATCAAGCAGGTTAAAAGTGTTCAATCCATATTTCATATATTTGTGAATTATGACTTCAAGTTTTCAGAGAAAGAAAATAAGCCTCACAAGGTGTGAGCCATAAGAGGATCTAAGAGGCTTTGAGAGCGTTCTTCCTGTCAGCCTGGAGGATTCTTCTAAGTAGGTTGCAGTTGAACTTTTGACAAATTGTCTCACATATGGCACCTAATTTCAGTGGAGACAATTTAAACCAAAATTGACATCAACCTAAAAGGTGAATTACCATAATTTACCCAGAATATTTACTCTACAAAGCACACTGTACACATCACTTACCGCATTTTCCTGTGTATAAGACGACTGGGCGTATAAGATGACCCCAATTTTTCCAGTTAAAATACAGAGTTGGAGATATACCCACCCTATAAGATGACACCCGGTGTATAAGGTGACCCCTGACTTTTGAGAAGATTTTCCTGGGTTAAAAAGTGGTCTTATACACCAGAAAATACGGTAATTAATCTTCAGATTTTTGAGTCCTTTTTTTTTTTTACAGAAAAGGATAACCATTAATTTATTACCTTTAATTCTAAAATATAATATACATGGTGAAGAATATAAAGAAGTGTAAGGTATGTCCACAACATTTAAAAAGCTTATACTATTATTGGTAAGATAACATGAATACCCATGCACATGATACAATAAAATATATAACAAATATACTAAGAAGAGAAGGAAGAAAGTAATAAAAGGACCAATTGGACAAGCAAGAGAGAAGTATGTAATTTCAAATATCATATAATTTGATATTATCCTACTGCCTTTTCCACCAAAAGTTAGGTCATCCATAATCTTTAGAAACCCATCTTTTTCCTAAAAATAAATTCTAAGAATTGGATACTTCCATTTCTGGCCAAATGGAGCCACAGAGACAGAATTCACTCTCCTGCATGAAGTGACTGGACAAAGCCCCACTTGGGTTGCTCAGTTGGTTGGAGAGTCACTCCCTACACAAAAGGGTTGTGGTTGGATTCCAGGTCAGGCACATACCTAGGAGGCAGGTTTGATCTCCAGATGGGGCAAGTATAGGAGGCAACTGGCCGATGTTTATCTCTGACATCAATGTATCTCTCTCTCTCCCCCTTATTCTCTCTCTAAAATCAATGAACATATCCTTGGGTAAAGATATTAAAACAAAAAAAATGATTTAAACTTAAAGGAAATATATGAAATAAAAATTGTTTTTTGAAGAGACTGGGCACTAGACAACATAGAATCATAATCACTGAAAAAAGAAAAAAGAAAAAAAGTAACAACCTTGAGAGAATCCTATGCTTTGGTGCAGAAAGTGAGAATTTGGGCAAAAGCTGGCAGACTCCCTGAACTGAGAAGATGGAGTTGAGAATCTAGGGAAATCAAGGTGGTTAGTGTTCACAGGAAAAAGTAACAGTGAAGAATATGCTGAAAAAAAAAAGAGAGAGCTCCAAAGGTTTGAAGAGTCCTATTGAGTATTTTGCAAAACACAGGTCAGATTAAGGGGGTGGGGAGAATTAACTACCAAAGGCTGCAAAAAGAACCACCTGAAAAAATTAGAAGCAGTACCTGGCATACATTAAACCAGGGAATATGCCTGTTCCCACCAGCCACACTGGGAAATCTCAACATTCAAATAGCATTTGGCAGAGTACTCAGAGGGGATTTGCCTCAGTAATATGAATAAGCAACTCCATACACTGATCTAGTCTTGCATAATTAATCTTAAAAGTAAGACCTACAAAGATAACACTAATTCTAAATAACCTAACTGCACCCCACAAGAAATCACAAGCACATTTATATGATTTCATCTTCTTTTCCTCTAGATCAATATCCTTCTGGAACTTCCTAAAATCCCAACTGTGAATTATGTTCTAATGGTTGCTTGAATAATTCAACCTCCCTCTTCATATCCCATGCCTTACCTTCAGGATCTGGAGCCTATTTTTCTACAGGCTTCTTTATGACTTTCTCTGGCCAGCAGTGTGGTCAAGTGATAGTGTGCACTTCCAAGTCTTAGCCTTAAGAGCCCTGGATTGCCTCCACTCTCAGAACACTGCCACCATAACAAGAACAAAGGTGGGCTAGCATAGTGGAGAAACCTTTCAGAGCTGAATCAGCCATCCTATGGAGGTTATCCTAGAAGCCAATAGCTAGCTGATCACTAGACATGTGAGTTTGCCCCAGCTAAGAGACAATGGACTGCCTGACCAATCCTAATCAAGATTAACAGAACTTTCTAATTCACTTATAGTATTGAAAGCAAAAATAAATTATTGTATGTTAATTAAATGGTGTAGTCATTTGTTTGCAGCATTGTTGTGGCACTAGATAACATATGTAGACCAACTAAACCAAGGGTCCTAAAGGAGCTATTTCCAAAACTCTGGTGAGGAGAAGTTCCGCAGACATTCTAGGATAATTAGAAGACTGTCCTGCCCAGAATTCATCAAAGACCATTAGTAGACCCCGTTGCTTAACTCCACATACTAGTTAAAGGACCAATATATTTTGCTTTTTATAACCCCATTTTTAAAGAATAACGACATTTTAAAACTGCAAGTGATTAACTTATTCCAGTTCCTCATTTACACTAGGGAAAAATACAAGCAGAAAGGTCATGACTGAATGGAAGGCATACACTGAGTTACTTAACTAAGTGTTCTGCCATATTGTACAGCCTCTTTGCGCACAATTGTGGAGGAGGCATCCCAATCTTAATAAACTACCCCTTTTGAGTCATTTGAGTCAGTCAAGTATATGTAAGTCAATTATATTGTTAAAAATTATTCGGAACTTGGAAGTCAGAAATGAGTACAGCATGTTCTTTCAATGTCATAATGGAGCATTAATTAACAATTCCATGCAGGGATTATTAAGTCTCGAGGAGATTTACTTGAGTTTGGTTTTGCTACTTAATATTGGCTTTGAGCTAAATATCATGAAGTTACATATTAACTTGTAGGCTCCTGTCCAGTAGAAAAGACCACCAAAAGTTATGATTTTGTTGCCCTGAAGGATGTTAACCACTTCTGTATCTAACATAGCAACCTCATCCTAATATTTATTTTTTGAAGTTACTTGTAGTTATTACTCATAAAGATTTTGAACTCATTTTATCATTGAAGTGGTTCTCTCATTAATTAATGAGTTGACCAATACTTTGATTTAACATCCATTCAATATTTGTTTGCCATGTTTTTGAATATTTGAAAATTATATTCTGACAACATCTATAATTAGACAAGTTATAATTATCAAATAAGTGTAAAGAAAATGTCTGGAGAGAAAAGTGATCCCAAGTCAATGAGATGAGCTCAATCTAAGGTGACTGAAAAAAATAATCAACAAAGCAAGCCACTTGCTGAGAATGGAGGGAGCAGTATGAAGTGTGCTATTTAGGATTATCACCTAAAAACAAATCTCTAAGATGACCAGTGAACTTCTAGAGTGTAGAGACCATCTTATTAATCGTTGTATGATAATGGACAGAACAGGCACTTACTTCATTTTAAAATCAATTTTAATGGAATGGATATAGTACAGAAACAAGATTATTTTTCAAATTAAGAAAATTAATGAAAGACTGTAAAAATACCTTCTACCTAACCTCCAGATTACTATTTCTTTGTTTATGGGTCAGATTTCTAGAATATTGCAGACAGTCCGAGAGCATAGGAATTATTTTGACTTAATCCCAAGGGTGACTGAGAATACCTAAAAAGTCTCTCAATACTCTATTATCAGAACTTATACAAACGAAAGCAAATTAGACTGATTTGAGGCTTAAATCTTTGCTCTCTGACAAACACTAAATAATACTCACATTATTTTGGACTAATGTCTCAAGGTCTACTATGTAAAAAGTGTGTCATGTTCCATGGTGACAAACCACAAAAGGATTGAGAATTCTGATGAGTTACCTGGCACATGACTCACTAGGAATAATATTCACACAGTTTTCAAGTTTTGAAACAACCAATGTGTCAATCAGAGTGTTCAGAGACTTGAGTGGCTCCATCAGTATGCAGCAGACACGGTGCTTACAAACAAGAAAAGTACCTCGGCTTCATTTGAATTTTAAAAAATGATTTAGTTTGAAATCATTTTGTCATTAGTCACAACAGCCCGAAGCAAGGAAACTGGTGGGATGGAAAAGGGAGGTGGCAGATTCAAACATCACTACCGAATTAAAGCAGCAACAGGCAAACAGGAGCAGACCCAAGCAATTTGTCAATCATGACAGTGATCTGACACAGTTTCTAAAAAAGTATTATCAACTACAAAAATGAAAAATTCATCTAAACTTATTACTCCAGCCACAATGAGAAAAAGTGACTAATATGAAGTTTGTAGAACACGAGCTACATTTATATTGCCTGCCTGAGAAGCTAAGAAAGTTTAATAAAATTTAATTTAACTCTCTAAATTAAAAACAAACAAGGCTAATAATGAACAGGTTTATCTTCTAGAATATCAATGAGTCACATAAAAAAAAATCCAATAATGTAAAGCTATGTATTCAAGGCCATTTCGACAGGGCTTCGGGGGCTAGCCACACATCCTATTTAATAAGGAAATAAACAGGTATGGGGAGCAGCTGAAACAAGACTCCAAGGTGGAGATTTACTGAGGGCTATCAGTAGTGGTCTAAGAATATGGAAGTGAAAAACACCCCCTTCAAAGAAACATGATAAATATTTCATACACAGTTGCCAGGGGACTCTATCATACATTTGAACAACAAAATGCAGTAATGAAAATGCTGAGTTTCCTATTTATTGCATTTCATTTCCTCCCAAATGTTAGCATTTAATTCAATGTTTGTATTTCCATAAGCTATAGAAATATTACTTTCAATAACAGGAACTGGGATAAGAAACTTATGTCTTCAATTGGGGAGTTACCAGAGAACAAGGTCTTAAAGAGTTCATTTATTTAATATTTACATATTTAGAAGTTGAAAATGTAAAATATTAAGATTTCTTGAAGATCTGTGATTTTTGTGATTAGTTTTGTTATAGGGATTCTTAGTGATTCTTCTCCGCCTCCTCCGCCCCCCGCATGCTTTGTTTATTAAATATGTGTCTCCAGTAAAGGAAATCTCTTTGTCAGAGACTTCAGTAGTCAGAGCAGAAGTTCTAAGTTTGATCAAGCGATCTTGACCTGGATTTGCTCCAGGAGATACATTCACTAATGCTGCCAGCATAACCCTAGAGAGGGTAGAGGGCGAAGAACATGCCGCTCACTTTCTCCAAATGCAAACACTATGCTGGATGATTCTTTGGCTCAATAATGAAAAGCAGCATCATAGTCACTCTAAATGTTTATAAGAATAAACACTGGGCTGTAGCCAGGAGGCTCAGTTGGTTGGAGTACCTCCCATACACCAAAACAAAAGAAAAGAAGGTTGTGGGCTTGATTCCCAGTCAGGGCACATATCTAGGTTGAGGGTTCAACCCTCAATTGGGGTGTGTAAGGAAGGCGACCAATCAATGCTTCTCATCTCACAGTGTTTCTCTCTCTCTCTCTCTCTCTCTCTCTCTCTCTCTCTCTCTCTCTCTCTCAAAATACCCTCTAGTGAGGATTTAAAAGGAAAAGAATAAATACTGGGAGTTAGTTAAACACAGTTATATCAGATCTCTGGTCTCTCTCTCTGTGACTTTTCCAATTACCAGTGAAGTCCAGATACTGGAACTCGGGGAAACAACAAAGACTGGAAGAACTGTTGTCATCCAAGGTACAGAACTATATTCTCCCCTCATTCTACTAATAAAAAGACACACCTAGAACATTGGCTCATAATTAGAACTTTGGCAATCCAGTTTGGGTGGCATACTTTCTAAATAAAACAGAAAAGTTTTAAAATTAATATCTGTGAATATATTGGTCTGCCATTATAATGTCACTCTTTCCTTTTTTACCTAATTCAATTACAGTAATCAAAACAACTTTCTTCCACATATAGGTTGAAGCAGGAAATGAGCCCATGAAGAGCATCAAATGTGATGTAGAAAGAAACAAATGTCCAATAAGGTCTTTAAAAAAAAAGAAAAAGAAAGAAAGAAATATGAAAAGATTTTAATCACTGCTATAGACTGAATTGTGTCCCTTCAAAATTCATATGTTGAAGTCCTGATACTCCCCACTTCTGACGTGATTGTATTAAAGGTAAAATCCTGGAGGAAGTGATTAGGTTAAATGAGGTCATGAGGATGCAGCCCTGCTGAGACTGAACTGCTGCGCTCATGAAAGAGGAAGAGACATCAAAGAGCACTTCTCAGAGTCACATAGGGACGCAGCAAGAAGACAACCATCTGCAAGCCAGGAAAAGAGCCCTCACTAGAACCCCAAACCTGCTGGAACCTTGGTCTAGAACTTCCTAGTCTCTAAACCAATGGGAAAATAAATTTGGGCTGTTTAAGCCATTCAATCTGTTATTTTGCTGCAGACTAAGACCACTAACTAACTTCAGTAAGAATAAATTCAGAACACATATAATTTTAAGATTTTTAAATATTGTATATTAACTAACCTTTTCATAGGGAAAAATAAAAGCTAAACAAACTTGCAGCTTTCTCCTTTCAGATACTCTCTTCATTTCTAGTCTGCTCTGCCCTCTCTTCCTTATTGAGTGAGTATACTTTTCATATAACCCCAAATCCTAGGTAGAGTCAAGATAAAAGGCAGAGAAATTGAGATGCATTTGGAAAGAATTAAGCATTGATCTGTTTGTAATATTTTTAGTTGTCCTTTATTAATAAGAATGATAGGGGCTTCTACAGCCTCTGCTTAAATTGTCCCAGCTGCCTAAATATAAGAACCATCCAGGAAACCCTGCATCACTTTCAGTTTCTCTTCACCCAAATTGGAGTAATTCAGTTAACTGTTTTTTTTTTTTGTTGTTGTTGTTGTTTTCAAGATCTCTCTAAAATTGACTTTTAGAGAGAGAGGCAGTGGGAGAGAGAGAAACTTTGGCTGCCTTCTGCATACCCCCTACTTGAGATTAGTAATCTAGTCCAAAACCAGGGGATGTACCCTGACTGGGAATTGAACCATCAATCTTTTGGTTCATGGAAGGATGACCAACTAATTGAGCCACACCTGCCAGGGGTAAGTAGGGATTTTATTTGACTTTTAGTTTGAATTTCGCTCCAGGTTCCACTTCAACTACCCACTATTTTTCCCTAAATAGTTTTGCCTCTCTTCAGATTATGACTTTTTTTTTAATCCTTACCTGACGATATGTTCATTGCTTTTAGAAAAAAAGGAAGGAAGAGAAAGAGAGAGAGAAAGTTAATGGGTTGCCTCCCTTAAGCTCCCCAACCAGGTATTGAACCCACAACCTTTTGGTACAGGGACGACACTTCTACCAACAGCACCACCTGACCAGGGCCAGATTATGACTTTGTGACTATGTGTGTTTATGTGTGAATGTATATATATTTATTATGGATTTCAGAGCATGTATTTATTCAAATATTGGAAAGGTGTAATTAACATAATTTATAACCTTTACACACTGTATTAAAAATATTTTTTAATTCTTAAAAGTAGAGTTAATATATGTAATGATATCTGATAAAAATTGTAAAAGAAATCTTGCTAGGATTTTCAATTCCTAACTAGGGTGGCCACATAAGTTCAGTTTTTTTTTTTTTTTAAAGCATCCACATCATATGGAAATAAGTTATTTTGGTTAAAAAATATTCAGGAAAATCTCATTTAAACTTAGAAAATGCTTATACAATGCCTTTTCTTTAATATAGACTTGATATGATTTGTTTATAATGAAATTATGCTATGACAAATAGCTATCCAGAAAGATATAGATCCATGCCAACATTACAGGAGGCTGGCATAGCAAGTAATCTGAGTCAGAGTTTTATCTGCATCAGCAAAGGCAACAGGGGAACTGTCTAAAAAGCAATAATTTATCAATACCAAATCCCCAGTACATACTTCTGCTGGGGGAGAGGGAAGGGAATTCCATAGCCCAAGCATTATCAGACACAGCCCTTTATGAATTCATAGCTATGCAGCAGAAATAAGTCTTTGATGAGCCAAGGACCTTACCTGAAGTAGCCTGAATTTGGAATATTGGACAATGTTTGCCTACTGAATCTAAACATTTATAATAGCTTTAATAGATTTTTTAGGAGAAAAAAGCTCAATTTCTATGCTTCTCCTCTTGTTGGAAGTAATAGAATGTCTACAATTAATCTCATAAGCAATAAAGGACCCATTAAATACATTGATTCACCCAACTAAATCATTCATTCACAAACATGTATGAAGTGCTCAACTTTTAGAATTATTTTGCTGGGGATTGGGAGTACAGAGATGAAATATAGTCCTTGAAATTTCTCATAGGAATTATTTAAAAAAATATAATAATAAATGGTATAAAAGAAAAGTAGAGGAATTAAGAAGTACATTATCTAGCTTGAATGCTGGGAAAATCTCTTTGTGAATATGACACAAGAGCTGAAACATTAGGTATAAGCAAGAAGGTGATAACCAGGGGAAAGAACTATGGGGAAAGGGAAGAAAAGTTTTGTGCTGGTGGGTACAATTTACAAAGATTTTTCTCAGTGCAATAAAGATTAGGAAAGCCAATAATCTTCCTTGTCAATTAAAATTTGAGATCGCTTAAGGATGTTATAAAATTCACCTTTTTTCAACTTACTCTTATTGACTTTTGAAATGGGCGATTAAGGCAATGTTTTCCATTCAGGGACCACTCTAACATAACTAAGATAACTAAGGTCTGATATTGGCATTTCCTAATAGGCATCTTGAATCTATATTAATCTCTCTACAGTTTATTGAACATTTACTATAAATCAAGCACTACACTAAATGGTTTCCTCATATAACCTCCCATATTTATTACAACCAAGAAGACAGTATTAATATTCTAATTTTTCCAATTGGGACACTGAAGCTAAGAAAAGTTGGGTATTTCTCCTAAGGTAAGATAATTATGTGTTAGTCATAATTTGAACCCCAAACCCATACTTCTAACCACTTCAGGAAACTGCCTACAATAGCAAATATATATGCTATATTTTGAAAGAAAGCAGAAAAGAATTTACCAGAAATATGTCCACAGTAACACAAACTAGGTAAGTGACATTTATGAACAATTTGATTTTTCAGATTTTGATTTGATTTAAATTTACTTAGTTTTATTATAAGCTAAAAACAGTATTATCCTTATAGCTACATTATCTCACAAAAGCAAAACAAATTAAAAAAAAAAACCTCCCTCTGGTTAATTCTACCTTTCTAATGTGAATGAAAATTGCTTTAGAGTTCTTATGAATTACTAGAGGGCCTGTGCATGACTTCATGCACGGGTGGGGTCCCTCAGACTGGCCCATGGGGATCAGGCCTCAGCTCATGCCCCCTGGCTCACAGCCCTGCAGCCCTGCCTGGCACTTTGCCTTGGCCTGGCACTGCCCACCTCACTTGCTCCACCATCCCATCTGTGGGGCAATCGGTTGGGGCTGGCTCCCCCACACCCCTGCGCAGCTCCTCAGTGCCTGCTGCCACTGGTCACTGTCTGTGGGGCAATTGGCAGGATAATAGGGTCCCTGCTTGTAACTGCCTTAGCCTGGAACTGCCTGTTCACCTGCTCCACCACCCCACCATGGTCCCGCTCTTGTTGGGGCCCAGGGGGGCTAGCGGTTGCCAACACCCACCATGTTCTGCACCACCTACTGGTGGTCCTGGTGTTCAGCACATGTCATAGTGAGCGGTCGAACTCCCAGTGGAACGACTGCTCAAGGGGACAATTTGCATGTTAGGCTTTTATTATATAGAATTCTTGCTTCCACTCTTGCTAATATTCTTCTTATTTCTTTGGTCATGACTGTCACAATGTACTTATAGAAATTACTTTGCATCCTAGGTATTTTATACATTTAGGCCTAAAAATAGTTATAAATAGGTCTACATTACATCTTTACTCTACAGAAAATTTTATCTTAGCAACAAATACAATCCACTTGAGCAAATATTTTTAATTGGAAAAAAAAAAGAAACCCTATTCAAGTTGTTATAGAAATTAATCAACCACCCAAAATCTGCATCTCCTATGTAATAAGAAAAATATTTCCATAATGTTCTTCTGCAAGAGGGAAACTGTGCCCCAACTTTCTTTGATAAATTTTCCCTTAAGTTTGAATATAGCACTTTCAAAGATGTGTAAAAATTGACTTCAAATAGATGGTGAACTGAAACATTTCTCCCCCTCTCCCCCTCCACCCCGGTGTAGAGGACCCTGCAATTTCAACTTCAACTGTAACCCAGGGAAGGTATCAACATAAGCACTAGCTCTAGTTGCTGACTTGGGAATGATTTTTAAACATGTAGTTATCTACAAATACTTAAAGTTAATGAAGTTCAATAATGCATGTGCCAAATTAGGTATAATGTAAATGTGTGTACACATGTGTATGTAGCAGAACAGGACTCTTGAAGCCACCTATTTTCAATGCTCTGATATTTTCAAATTCACTACCCCTCTCTACTCTTTACAAATGGAAGCACAGTCAATAAAACCTATGCTGAATTATCCTGTTAACACAATTCATTACAAATCTACTCCATCTACAGTAAAACAGTACAGCAGAACAAACTGATATTGCACCATGACACCAATTGGTAGCTCTTACATTGTCAAATAGATAAATCCCCCAATAGTTGAAGCCACTTTGGTTTCCCTCCAGGAAATAATTTGGCTTGTCCTGACGAGTAGTAGCATGCTATAAGCTACAGTTTCCAATGGGGCGTTATCAAAACCATCCAACATTTAACAAGGTTCTCATCCTGAAACAGCTTGCTCATCCAAAGTGAAAATGTTAAAACTTCCTCTGAGCCTAGATTATCTTACTTGAGTAAGAAAAGAAGGTATTAGACTATTTGGCATGTTGTACCACTTTAAAACAAGAAAGCCAATTTTGCACTTCAGTAAAGGCAGATTGCAAATGTAGCATGAATTGAACCAGTAGCTGAGTTGCAATTTACAGCAATTGGCTCATCAACACATTAATGTATATCACCAAGATAACTGCTTCGGCCAAGCAGACCTGAAACTAGGAGATCCTCATATCTGGCTGGAAGTAAGGAAAATGGGCCTCCTATAAAAATCTATAAAACAAATCTTAAAACCCACAGCTACCAAACACCTATCTTCATTACCATTCTTGTATAGAAGTATATTAATAGTTAAAAGACAAAACAAAACAAAATCAAAACCATAGGTTCTGAAATTGGGCTGATTCAAGATTTAGCCTCTCTGTGATTCAGATTTGTCGGGTAAATGAAGATAATAAGGACAACCATTTCTTAGAATTATTGATGGAGCAGTGTCTGTAAAGTGCTTAACAGACCGCCTAGTATATAGTAAGTGATTCACACTAGAATACTATTAGTATATTATTATCATTTCATATCCAAAGACAGCTAAGTCGGTAAATCCCTATGAGGTAAAATGTTGCTATATAAGTTTCCATGAATTACTCAGCTATTCACTGTATTTTTTCAACAGGACTAAATGTTAAATGAAAACTGTAACTACCCATCTCAGGAAATGTTGGAAATATATGGGAATGCTACATTTTGTGCTCTGTTCAAAATTCATCTCCTTTCCTAATCCCTAGGTGAAGTTAATCAGCTCCATTCCTTGGAGCAATGCTAAGAACTAGCAACCTAAATTGCCTAGATCTGCCAAGTGTAAGAAGAGATAATTAAGGGCTCCAATTTAAAAGGTTTCCTTCTAGTCTGATGGATGCTTAAAGATAGGAATAAAATTGAGAATCCTGTAGATATTATTCTACTTAATTATATTAGCAATTTGAGGAATGTTTGCACTCTCACAACATATTATGTACTTAAATTTCTCTCAAATTATAAAGAAGCAAATGCAGCCCAGCTAGTGTGACTCGGTGGTGGACCATCGACCTATGAACCAGAAGGTCATGCTTTGATTCCTGGTCAGAGCACATGCCCAGCTTCTGGGCTAGGTCCCCAGCGTGGGCCTTGCAGGAGGCAACTGATCAATGATTCTCTCTCATCATTGATGTGTTTCTCTCTCCCTCTCTCTCTCTCTCTCTCTCTCTCTCTCTCTCTCTCTCTCTTCCTCTCTGAAATCAATAAAAATAAATTAAAAAAAAGAAGCAAATGCAAACATCATCTCCAACAATTTCTTGAAACTTAGAGCCTTTCTAGTTGCTACTTTATCACTGACAATTTGGGGGGAAATTGTCTATACACACTGTTTCCACTTTTTCATTTGTCATTTATTCTTTAACCCAGTTATTTTATTACCTCCTCTCCCCGCCCCCATATTTCTCTTGAAGCTCTTTGTAGATTATTCCAATCGTCTCTTTTTGAAATCTTACTGTCAGCGTAGCATCTAACACCATCAATCACTTCTTCCTTCTTTAAACATTTCCCATAAATTCCATAATCTACTACTGTTCATTTTATTTCAGTCTCCAGTGTGGGATTCTCTTTCTCTACTTAATCTTAAATGTTATCTTTCCATAGACATCTTGAGTTTTTGAATCTTCAGGTGAGTAAACCTGTATAGTGGCTTGAATTGCCATCTTTACAACAATAGCATAAATTCAATGTCTACTTCGCAATTTTTTTCCAAACTGTAGACCCGTATTTCCAGCAGGACACCATTCAGATGTACTAGAGGGATACCAAACTTTTTATTTATCCATTCATGCATACATTTATTCATTCAATTATTTCACAAATATTTATTAAGTGCCTATTTTTGTTAAGCATTGGTCTTAGCTTTGTTGATACAAAGTGGGGAAAAATCCCAAATTTCTACCCTATGACACATTATTGCCACTCTCCAAAGTCTATTTTTTTTGTACAAATACCAGTATATTCATATTCAATGAACCCAATATATTTAGTCAAATAAATACATCCCTACTTTTGTATTTTAGATTTTAGATATCAGCAAACTATCCAGCCATCTTTCCAAGCCACAAAACTTTAGCAATTCTTACTTCCTCTGTCTTATTCTTTTCCACTAACCTCTGTACTTTCCCAACCTATTTATTTTTCTATCTCTCGCCCCATCCTACCCAGTGGGAGAGTTTTGAGGCATATTCCACACATGCTCTGGGAGTCTCTCGCATAATAAGTAATTCTACTCATTGATCATACTTTATTGGATTTTCTTCTTTTCTATCCCACTTCCCTCACAGAGTTTCTTGAGATCACCTCAAAATTAAATTGCTTGCACACAAATCCTTGCAACGGTGACAGTTTTGGGGGAAAGCCAATGAAAATGCCTGGATTGTAGCCAAGATGTCTTCACTTACTTCTACAAGTGTGAGCTGTACTGTCTTGCTTCTGGGTCTTTGCACATTCTCTTCTAATTGCCTTCTTTCCTCCATCTTCTTTACCTCCCCTTTATATTCTCTAAAATAGTATTTAGCAATTACTTTCTCTGAGACGTTTACTCTGACACCCCCACTACCCCTATGAGAATCCCTCTACTCCAAACCCCCCACAGAGAGTCAAATTCAGGTGGTTTTACCTTCACACAGTTTCTTATGCCTTTTCCTAGCCCAGTATATATAGCACACTATGTGAGTTCCCCTCAAGAATATACATTTCTTTAGGGCTACTATAGAGTCCTACTATTCTCCTTTCCTCACTGACTAGCACAGAACCAAGCTCTAAACAGTGTTCAATAAAGTCAAATGAACAAATAATAAATCTACAGCAAAATCATTCCCTCCTATACGCTCAACACAGCAAAAATGAGTCTCACACAATGTGTCCCAGGAGATAAGTAGTTGGCAAAGCTATATGGCCAAAAGCAGCACTTTTAAATCCACTTGAAAACCATATGACTGTCATTTACTCTATCCAGATTACACTTCCTGGGCCACTACAGCAGTTAATGGACTGTTTAATGAGTTTATCTTAGAATATTAACTGATAACCAGAATTAAATGTGTTCCCTCTCCTATTTCCTATACTGCTTGTTTAAAAAGTATGCCTAAAATTTCAAAAAGGAAAGAAAAGTCACCTAAAAAATTAAAGTATGACTGAATGATTAGTGCTGAGCGTAAGAGAGTCACCTCCTGGATCAACCTCCACTTTCCTCTTTCCCCTGCCTGCTACACAGGAAAAGCTTGAGCCCCACAGGCACCAACCTGCCTCCCCAGGAACCAAGCAACGAGGAACATGAGCTTCCCCTTCTTCAAACTGATTGAAACACATAGCCTGTGGCTGAAATAGCTTCTCTAGCAAGGACTGGATTTTTCCTCTCAATCATAGTTCTAAAGCTATCAGTTATTGAAAAGCTGATTTTCAAAGCACATACTAGAACAGCTTTTCTGTACAGCTGCAATGCTATTTAAATCTCCCATGAATATATCCACAAACCCAAGAAAATTCTAAGCTGAAATACTGCTCTTAGAAAGGACATAGCAAAATAAGACCCGATAGGGGGAAAACTCAGGACTTGAAACCTGGCCATTAATTTTATTACTGAAATTAAAACATCAGGCATGCGTGTTCTATTCTGCCTCCTCTTCCCCCGACCCCCTCCCCTACCCCCTGTACTCCCACCCTCCACCCCTGCTCCTCGCTAGAAGAACACCAGAAATCACTCTTTGGAAAGTCAGCCTAGAAGGCTTTTCTGTGAGACTCTGGCAGACATTCACATTCGCAGTCTGCCTTGGAGACATTCTTTAACAGACCTCCAAAATTTGGATAAATGCTGCACCTTCTGCTGTGATGAGGCTGGAAGTGGGTGTGGAATAAACATTAAAGACAATGCTTTGGAGACAGAGATCAATGGGAGGCACAGATCAGCCTTGGAAAGGCCCAACTTTTTAACCCAAGTTTCTGCTTCACAGTAAAACTCAAGTCCTCTCTCCAGTAAAAATTGTGGGAGGATTACCAGTAACCATGCTGGTGATCCTGGCAACACTGATGCCACATCTCACAAAACCAGCCATATCATTCTCCTGCTGCGATAAACAGTTCCACTGCATCTGTTCGAGTGAACCTGAAAACTTTTAGACGCCAGACAGCCACACTGCAATCTGAGTTTCCTTCATTTAAGACATTCGATTTCATCAAATTACCTACCAAATGAAATTATATTGAGCATAAGTCACTATTATAAATATTTCCCAGCCATCATTTGGAAGTTGTTGATAAAAACAAGTTGACTATTACTTAAGAACTTTCACTGAAATCATTGACCAAGGAAGAGCTGTGATGAGAATTATTCTGTGCCCCATCAAGTATTACATAGCCATGTGGCTCATTTCTGCTATTTCTTAGCTCCCAATAGAATGGACGTTCTAGCCCAGGGCTAAATGAACGCTTGCTAAATTATTAATTCATTTCAGGTAAAAAAAAATGCCACAATAACCCATCGATATGACAGGATTATTGTAAGATATAAGGCATGGGATCTTACACGGCCTCAGAAACTTGGCACTCAACAAATATGTGTCACCTGAATAAATAAATGAATTTGCATAATTTTAGATCCTGGTGTTTATAAAAAAAGTTACCAAATATCTGTGCATTGACAGTTCTAAACAATGGTCTTGAGTCATCTGACAACAAAGAATGAATAAAAAGCTCAGCAGGGCCAAAGAAAATTAGGATCTAATCCATATGCTATAGCATTGCATAACTAATAAATGAAAATGTAATGCCATTTTGAGCTCTTGTTGAGCTGTGGAAGCCTGCTGGTCCCTGGGTTTTAAAATACTTTCCCAGCATACTAAAATTAGAACTCTTTCTCATGTTGTTCTTTCCTTTGTTTCCATAGGAAACAGTGACTTTCAGGCATCCAAGATGACACAACATAGATTGCCGAATTGAATGCCACGCTGTAGTTGCCAAGGAGATAATGTATGTCATTCCTACAAATAACACGTTGTTCATGCCTTCATTTTCTTTATCTAGCTTTTTAAGAGATTTTTTTCCCCGCCCCAACTGAATTCAGATAATGTTCACTGTGAACCGATGGAAACATTGCTTTTTAAAAAATGTGTTTACCCCGTTTCCCCAAGCACTTGATCGCATCACACATGCCGTCTGTGGAAGGTCTGAGCATATTTTATGCCGATTTTGGAACCAATGATTCAGCAGTTTTTATTGGAGAGAAAAAAAATGCATCCTGATTTCTGTCTGCTTGCGTTCTAAGTAAAGGTCCAATTATATCCACACCTGGCACTAACATATTCCAGTTTAAAATGGTCCACCACAAATGCAGCTGCATTCAGTAGAATTTACATAGGAAGGAAAGGAGTAAGCAAGCCAGAAATGAAAAGATAAATTAAGGAAAGAACGGAGGGAGGGAGAAAAGAAGGAAGGACGCAAGGAAGGAAGGAAAGAAAGAAGGAAGGAAGGAAGGAAGGAAGGAAGGAAGGAAGGAAGGAAGGAAGGAAGGAAGGAAGGAAGAAAGGAAAGAAGGGGGGAGGAAAGAAAACAAGGAGGAAAATAGGGAAACTCATGTTTATGGAGCACCTGCAATATTCTAGATTAAACATCTGTAAGATAAATAAAGAGAATTTTAAGAATTTAAGATCTTGGCTAACATCATCCAAGTGGCAAGAGTTTGAGTACGTATCTGAACTTGAGTATGCCTCATTTGAAAGTATGTGTTTTCCAGGTATTTAGTGCTGCATAACAAACCTCCCTAGATGACCATGGCTTTAAGCAATGGCCATCATTTTATTTATTTTTTATTTTATTTTTTTTATTGTTTAAAGTATTACAAATAGTAGTACATATGTCTCTGGCCATCGTTTTAACATTTCTCTCATGGGATTGGAGGTTAACTGGACTCAGCCAAGAGCTCTCCTGTAGTTTCAGGCAGAGAGGCTGGGGCTGGAGTCACCTTGAAGATGTCTTCAGTCACATGCCTGGCAGTTAATGCTGGGCTGTCAGTGGAATGCCTTCCCTGAGTTCTCTTCATGTGGCCTGGGGTTCAAGAATGGGGTCTCCAGTGGGCCAGCCTTGAAGTCATAAAGCACTGCTTCTACTGTGCTTCTACAAGCACAGCCCAAATCAAGGGTTAGAGAACATAGACACCACCTCACATTGTGAGAAATGCATGTAAATGGCCATTGTGTGTATGGGAGCAGAGGGTGGGGACTGAGAGAAATGGGGGGCTGGAATGGATGTCTTACTCCAGCCATCTTCAGAATTGTTTTCTGGTACAACATATTTTTGGCAATATCCAATAATGTCCCCAAAGGCCTGAGATTCAGGTTTCACAGGCTCTTTTGTCTGCTTGGTGGAGCAATTGTGAAGGAAATAGTTAAAATGACCGGTCTAAAAAGAACAATGAAACAACACTTATTGTCAATTTGATGAACTGTGAAAAAAACAGAACACTGAAATTAAACTTTGCAGTGAGTTTCAGATTAAATTTTGTGTGCACTGTCAATTTCCAAAGCATTTGGACATCATAAAAACCAACTTAGCACTACAACTGTATTGTAGCATATTAAGTTACACTATATAACATTACCCTAAAATTGCTCTTATCTAATTTAGCTGTTTGATTCTTTGAGTACCTGGGTAAATGGGAGTTTCCTATATTAATTACAGGTATACCTGCTCAGCATGGGGAATTCATATGTGGAAACCATAGCACCAAATGAATTGCTGTTATGACTTGGAGCTATGCTGTTGTCATTTTCATCTGTCACCTATGGTCAATATATCAGGAGGCTTCTGGTTAATGTCTTTATCTTACCAGTACTCTTTAATGTTGTTCTGATACTGAACCTAGCTGGCCAACACCATGCACCCATCCAGCTGATCTGAAACAGCCTTAAGACCTCCACTGAACATTTGTACTTTCACCATTAAAATATTCACCTTTGTTTATTCTTTTGGAAATCTATCAACTGCTATCACAAATAGGAATACCTCAGCCAGAAAATAGGATATTAAAGACACAATGGAAAAGCATCATCAAGAAAATACCATAATCAGATGGTGGAAAGCTTTCAAACTGGGGAAGAATTTTATGGTGAGCTAGGGGAGAAGCAACAGCAAATTTCATCTCATTGCTTGCATTGCTGAGAGGGTATGATTGTGCTCACTCTACTGTGCTGGCAGATTGGCCTGGAATAAACATATATAATGTTCATGTTTAATGTAGCTATTTTTGAGACGAATGGCTCTGTAATGAATCAGGCTGTGCTATGCGGTGCTAAATTGGGTCTATCAAGCAGAATACTAGCAAATAATTCCAAACAACTGCAGTGGTCTATCCAGAATGTGACAATTGGAGTTGTACCTCTCTCTTCCCATGTGTCCAGCATCTATTCTCATTCAGGCCAACATATAGGATGGAACTTTAGGGCTTCACAAAAAAATACCCTAAAAATTGAAATGCTGAGGAAACACACAAAGCAGATCCCAGAAAGTGACATGACTGAAAGGACATTGTATTCAATACTTCTCACTTTCATATTTCTGATTTCACCCTATGTGTTTCAGCTCCAAATTTTACATCTTTCTGTATCTTGATTCCACCCCCTCCCCACCCTTGAGAATCTAATACCAAAATTCCTGAGAGCAAAGCAAGAGTATCTGTTTGTCTTAACTTTGCATAACAACTGGGCCGTGTAATAAACATGGCAGCACAATGAAGAGTTGGGATCCTTTTCACTTCCCAGTTTCCTTCAGTATTGTATGTCTTGGGACCTTTACAATGCTACAATTTTTAATACTGAATAGCAAGTCTCTCTTAATGGCTACAAAATGACTGCAGAGTAACCAGGAAGTTAATTTTAGCCAATAATTATCTCAAATTGTCTTAGGAGATTCTGAAATCCCCTATTGTTTGTCATGTTAACCTTTAATGCTATTATAGCCTACCTATTACAGTCATATATTTCTAGATTACTATTGGAAACATTTAATTTAAATACTTTCAATGCTAGAAGACAGCTTATTTTATATCTGCTTCATCATTAGGTCAAGACAAAATGCTTTTGTCCTAAACTGCATAGTTACAAGGACAGTAGGCATAAACTCAGCAGTTAGAGTAAAACAAGGAAAAGATCAACCTATCCATTATACATTAATTGAAAAAAATATTAATTTACAATTTGTTAGGCATTTGAAGAAGACAGAAAATTTATGCATGTTTCAAGATGATTTTTAAATCTTTCCATATGTTATCTCAATGATGCTTCAAAATATATTGCTTTAAAGTGTATAATGAATTTCATAAAATAAATTTGGTTTTGTATAAGGAGGTATTATCCACTGCAAATGTGCAAAATGAATGATTTATGGAGCTTTGAAAAAGAAAATGCAATTCACAAAGAAACACCATGGAAAAATATGTGTAAGAGAAAAAACTTAAATATCAAATGCTCCTAAAGGAGAGATTTGTGTGTGTGTTTTTAATTAACAAAAAACAAATAGGATTCGCCATATCGAAACTCATTCTATTTTTATGAATTGCTCAGGGACACTAATATAACTTTCTGTCAGCAGATCAAGTCCCCATTGAACACAATCTATTTAAGTCTTGCTCTTGGATAATAGGTAACCTCCTTGGTGCCATTTTTAGATTAGCCCGTTGGCAAACACTAAGCAGAAAGCATGTTAACATTTTTTTCAGGATCAGCTAAGACTTCAGCAAAGTGGCTGGCTTTCTTGCTTGCAGAAGAAGCGGTAGTGAGCTAGGCATAGGGGAGGGGGCCTGTTAAGCTCTGCATCTGTACAAGCCTCAACTGCTTCAAGTCAAAATAAAATAAACTAACAAAACAATCCTACTGAGAGCATGAAGATGCCCACAGAGGACATGCCCCATCAGCCGCAGGCACACCGAATATAGCTCCAAGGCTGAGACAGTCTCAGTACCAATCGAAATGTTTACCTTGAAAACAAGTAAACTAACTAATGAATTTTAGAATGCTAGTCATCACTATAATACCAGGACAATTTTTTACTAATGACCTGTTTTGTTATAAAAAAATAAAATAAAAAATAAAAGCAGCTGATAAAGGCAATTATAATTCAAATCCAGGCCTCATCTTTAGTTCAAAAGACCATTTTTGCCCAGTTGTGTGTGTTTTTTTAACCAGTTTTGACCAGGAAAAATTTTGTTTTCAATACAGTTTAACTTAATAAAACGGAGCTTTTCTCAAAACAAACACAGGCCCACTGCTTCATGGAAGGAGCAGCCAGTTTATGTCAAGTGCCCAGCCCATGCTGCCCACTTATTACTGCTTCCACATTTTTAAGGTTTAGGATCTGCTCTAAGAATATAACTAGTCAGTTACTAAATGGCTGTCCAGCTCTTGCTACTTTTTCCGGGAAGCACCTTTCCAGCTCTAAAAAGGCCTCCTTTTCTCTTCTTGCAAGCAGATGCCCTTGTTAGAGCTTCTCCATTCAAACCAGCTCTCGGAAGGGTCGCGATTAGATCCGTTTGTCCTCATATGAAACCAGAGGACATTTCCAGGTATATCCTGGACAGCAAATTGAGCATGACTCTCACCTCTCATGGAGTAGCCCATCTGCATTAGGAGAAAGAGACACCCAAACAACAAAACTAAGAGTCCAAGGCACAGCCAATGAAAGAACTGGGATAGTAGTTGCTTCATATGAAATTCCAAAGAAGCCAGGTGGCTTTGGGTCAAGAATAAAAGCTTTGTAGATTTCCTTTAGTAACCCCAAAGCTATGTGTGGGCCTCAAAAAGTAAAAGAGCAATGTTGAAATGAAAGTTTTTCCTATTATTGTTGTCATCTAGGACGTTTCTTTCTTGTCATTGTTAATATTGTTAATAATATTTTGCAGAGATGTATGCTTTCACTCATTGCATTCATTTATTCCTTCACTCACTGACTCAGTCAACAAATTGGATGGGCATTTACTGGGCACCAGGCTCTGTGTTAAGCATTGGTCTTAAAGTCTGTAATATACTAACCCCAGATGTTCAGAAGTGCCCATAATTGGCTATGCTAGGCACAACAGTATACTCATATTGTATAAGAAGAGTTGATTTTCTATTCTTTGGATAGAGACTCCTCACCACCTTTTGCCAAGTTCTCTTTGAAAATGTCAATTCTCAAGTGCCAAAGACCCGGCCAAGAGAAATAAAGGGGTGCTAAGTGGTGGAGTCTTTCTTCCCTTACACCTCATCCCTTTATCTAATATTTTCATCACATAATATTTTACAATATTCACATTAACGTGTTTGGGCTTTGGAAAACACTTTAGGGAGGCAAAAATAGAAAGTGCTCACAGAGAAACTAAAGAGCACTTTTATCCTCATACTCCTATTCCCTTCTCTGAATCCTCTATTAACAGCCCCTTCTCTGATTGTGGAACCCATAATTGTTTCCAATTAGCCAAACAGAAAGTAAGTAAAAGTATCTTGTTTTAGCCAACTTATCTCCAAAAGAGAAAAGGAATTTGAGAGAAAAGAAAAATTCACTGAACTACATTGTTGGACTACATGAAACTTTAGAAAATAAATAAATCCTCCTTGTAGTCATCCATATAGAGATAATAGAATTATAAGTTCAAGAAAGAGAAACTGAGGGAGGGAGAAGAGAATCCTACATAATAACAGACATATGAAAATTCAGGCTCACTAATAAAGGCAACAGTACAAGAGAGCTTGGGAAAGAATAGGATTTAATATTCAAGCAATTCAAGCAAAGATGCTAGGCAGGGTAAGAAGCTTGTAGAATATCAAACACCAGAAAAAAATTGAGAAAAACATACTATGCCATATAATTTGAGTGCAAAGTGTCCTCTTTTATAAATGACCAAAATGTATAATAATTTCCTTCTACCAAAGACACTTTATACATAATGTTCTCAAATTCATTTAAGTAAAATAGTAATATCCAAACTGATGTTTCTTGAAACTTTTACATCATCTGAGGCCAAGGGAAAAGCTAGAGATTAAATTATGTATATTATAAAAATTAGCCTCTCAAAATAGCAAAATAGTGAAACAAACCAGAAGATATGAATAATCTTACTCATTAGCTTAAGGAAAAGAACTTGCTGGAAATGTAGCTAAAACATTAAGAGAATTTGTTTCAGGATAACTGTATATTTTTGAAGATGACTGAAAAAAATTTTTTTCACTCCATAAAAAAGCAATGCACCATTCACATTACTAACATAGTGCCTCAAGCTAATTCCAGTATGTCATAAATGCAAGACGTTTCATCAAAAGGTTGATGGAACCTTGAGGATTGCCTGCTGGAAATGGCTAAGGGCATTTCCCCACAACCAAAGATTTGCATAGATGATTGCTTGCTGCCAGACAGCTAAGGGCATTTTAGTCTACATGTTATTGCCTCCTACTGGCCAAACACCTGAACAGCCATAGGCAGTTCCCTGAATTTGACAATGGATTCTGTATACTAAACCTTGCCTTTGCTATGTATATCTACCTTGCTTTAGGACAATTTGTGTTAATAAAAAGCAAGGGGTTCAGAGAGACAAGAGAACTTGGTTCCTATATCCAAGCTCCTCTAGCTCCCCAAAATGCCTTCCAAAATTATGTTTCATCTCTAGACTCTTGATTAATTTACATGCAGCCCCTTCTCCAGATTTCTGAACCCTTCTTTCTAGATCCTGGCAACATAGATGGAAAACATACTACCAAATTAATAAAAATGTGAAACACCATACAAATATTTTGATAATAAAATTTCCCCAGGGAAAATGTATGGTTCTTTCACACATTGCTGTCCTAGACAATTGTGTCTCTATTTCAGTTGTATGAGGAATGAAATCAATCAGTAGGTGGTTCTTTGAGCATATGCTAGGCTTAGTAAATTTGTGCCAGATGTGCTGGAGAGGAAACAGAGTAAATGGAGAAGTAATAAAAATTCCAACAATATGATAATAGCTTATTAATTATATGGCAATTCTAGAATAATTGTTAAGCTAGTCCATAAATATCACAAAAGAACTAATGATATTAACAGTAATGAACTGGCTCATTTTCTTGTTACTCTCCTTCAATTTGCTGACCATCAATAAAAGATGCCTCATGAACAGGCTGAGTTCTCCCAAAGAGCCTCCCAGAGTTTAGCATTTTTATTTACAAATCCCAGAATATTTGCTCCTCTTGATCATTTGCATCACTATACTCTGTCACATCATATAAATTTGTTGAGGACAAAAACTATCTCTGAACTTCTTTAAAAATTTCCTCACAATCTGTAAAATATTCTATTGAATATATGCTGTAAATAAATAGTATAAATTTAATGTATTAATGCATGTAAGATAGGTTTTTCAAACCAAAATAAAAGCATTCTTTAAATGCTTAAAATGTGGAGGAAAAATAATTTGAAAAATTATGGGTTGGTCTTCAGTTTGTTAAAATGGCTGTTTTAAAAAATCAAATGTTTTGTGTGGTTTTTTTTTTAGCTCTGACAAAATCCATATATATTTTATGCAAATTTGGAGGTAAGTAGAGTGTTAACTAATTGTCTGTGACTTGGGCTTCTATGTAAATGGAACTAGTAGCTAAGGGATTGGGCTTATTTATAAATTGGATAAAGTTTCAAAGCATAGCTTACATTTTCTGCAATGGAGAAACAATACGTTTTCAGAAAAACTAGGACTGTGTTAATTAGTGAGTATATGGTGATAGTCATAGTGGAGGGTAGGCAGTTGTGGGCATAGATTATAACTGAGGGACAGTAATCTCTAGGGGATTTAAATCTTGGCTCAGTTGATTAGCAGCTGAATGATTTTTGGACAAATCATTTAGGTCTCTTTGTGTCTGAAAAAAATAGGACAGGATTGCTATGACAATTATATGAGCTAATGCATGTAAAATGTTTAAAATACTATCTGCAATGTGGTAGTACAGTATAGTTGATGCTTTTGTGGCTGTTGGAACAGTATGGACTTTTGCTGAATATTTAATTTGATCTCACCCAGTGAATTGAAAAAGAACACTCCTCTCTCTAATGAGTTTTTTTATTAAATTAAGCACATGTTAGAGTATGAGCAATCTTGCATTAGTTATAGAGAGTGTATTAGTTTGTAATAATATAGATTTTTTAAATAGAAGGAAATTTACATATAATCTTGCCTAAATTCATCTTCTAAAAGACAGAGGAAAAAAAGAATCCAGATATTGGGTTATGTGATCAAAGCTACACTGGGGAACTGAGGACAGAAATGAAATCCCCTTATGACTGCCTGTTTTCTCTAGGTGAGAAGCAACATCACAGATCTGAATGCATCTAAAATATTTCACCAAGGCTCATTTTCATCAACCATAAAATTATATAGCTAGCAATACAATCCTGGATTGTATGTGTATTTAAATATATGTATATGCAACAACTCATATGCATATATGTGTAAAGTAACTAGTACTATACACACACACACGCACACACACACACACACATATATATATATATGACATATATATTATATATAAACGGCACATAGTAGACAGTAATAATGGTGTTAATGATGATAATGATGATAACATGCTATCTCTCCAAATTCTATGTACTATATAAATACACTTCATAGTTTATTCTTTTGCCAGGATATTTGTAAACCAATATACATGAAAATAAATGAACAAATTTACTAATAATCTGTATCTACACCACACACACTCTACACTAAATTATACTAAGTTCCCAAGATGCCTTACTTCTTCCCTGAATACTAGCTAATCTATCTAGCCTTCTTAATGTAGCATTAAAATCATAACACTTCCCTTCTGGAGGAGGAAATACCCTGAATTTTCTATTAAAATGCTAATGTTTGCACTTCACTTCGGAGGTAATGTAATTATCAATGATTATCACAATGTGCACAATATTGTTTCAATAAGCTACTAAAATTGATTGCCTCTCCTCTTTTTGTCCTTTATTTTGAATGATATCATTTATTTATTTATTTGTTTGTTTGTTTGCAATTCAAAGACTAAGTTGAAGTCTCAGCTTAACTCTTTCTTTTTAAAATATATTTTTATTCATTTTGGAGAGAAAGGAGAGGGAGAGAGAGATAGAAACATCAATGATGAGAGAGGATCATGGATCGGCTGCCTCCAGCACACCTCCTACTGGGGATCGAGCCCGCAACCCAGGCATGTACCCCTGACCGGAATCAAACCGGGACTCTTCAGTCCACAGGCCAACACTCAATCCACTGAGCCAAACTGGCTAGGACTAAGCTTAACTCTTTCTGATATAATTTGTTTTACTCTCTCTACCGCTTCTTCACAGTATTTGGCATACTTATTATTATTTAATTATTTGAAATTAATAATTGAATATCTACCTCCCTATTACTCTCAGATCTACAAAGGAAGTGAGCCCAGTATTCCAAGCATACTGACACTTAATAGGTATTCTATAAATATAATAGGTTCCCAGTGTGGAGTTGGATATATAAATTAGTATTTCAACAGGGAGGTCTAAGGTAGCAGTGAAGATTTGAGCATAAGTTTAAACTATTATAAGCATGCTAGAATCAAAACTCAGACCATATATTTATAAACTAAATACAGTCACCCACACGAATAATGGCCTGTCTCCTTCATGAAACTAAGTTCCTAGTTTCATATTTGAATCCACAGTGCCTTATGGTGACTGGTGCACAGTAGGTGCTTGGTTAACTCTTAGTAAATGACTAGCTGAGATTCATCCTCATACATTAGCAACATGACATTTTCTCATGAATCAGCACATGACACATAACAAAACTAACAGATAAAAGACACAGCTGGAGATAAAACCTAATCCGGATATGCTTGTCACTTAAATCATACAGTTTAATAATTGTGCAATTAAACAATTACTCATTGCCTAAAGAGCATTACTACCTACAGAACATTCTGTACTGAAAAAGGTATGGGTTTGGGGAGGTACAGTTTATATAAGATTTAAAGAATGTCATTAAACTATTGTCAGAAGCACATCCAAATGTCAAGTGAATTGACAGTACTGCTTCAGGTCCTTGTTCAAACTGCCAAGGAAAGAGGATTGAAACTAAGTCAAGATATGAACAAAATAAGGACAAATGGAAAAAATTAATTTTTTTTGCATACTAGTTTAAAGTTTTTTAAAAACAGTATTTCTAAGAGGAGCTTTGAGAATAACTGAAATGAAAATCTGAAACTGACCTAGTTTGTACACCCCCTTGGAATGGAATGAAGCTTGCACATTCCCAACCATTGGGAAATCATTGTATTTAACATCAATGTCACTCACAGTCACTGATAGCTGTGCAAATGATATGACTAAAATGACCAAAAGACAGCCAACCATACATTCCTCATAATGCACAGCTGCACTTGTAGGCTTACTTCAGCCTTTTGTTTTGCTTTCTTTTGTTTTAAAACATCTTCCTCAGTTATCTCTTGCTGCCCACTAGCAAAGTCCACCTACTGACGAGGATGTCTCAGAATGGTTAAGAACCATCATCTGCTGTTCCAGAGGCTCACGGTGACCCAGTTCAAGTTCAGTACTTCCACCTGCCTGATGTTCACATTTATTCCAGCAAGAAAGAATCTATATATATAAAAACCTAAGCAACCGTTGGGCCATTTGACCTTTCTACTGGTCGCTATGTTGCACACTGACCACCAGGGGCAGATGCTCAATGCAGGAGCTGCCCCCTGGTGGTCAGTGCACTCCCATAGCAGAGCGCAGCTCAGCTGACTGAGTACCAGACAGGGACTCATGGCTGGCAAATGAAGCTGTGGATACGCAAGCCTCTTCAGTGGACACTTCCCCTGTGCACTCCACTCCCAGTCAGACGGGGACTGGGATCTGGATCAGCATTGGGACTGACTGGGCACGAGCCTGCTTCCACTTCTCAGTCATGGGCACGCCGGCATCGCCCTCGGACTGGTGCTATGGCATTAGGACGGGTGCACAGAGACTGCAGCAGAGCGCCAGCAAGCCCACCGAGCGCAGAGGCAGTGATAGGATGGGATGAGCGGGTGCAGCGCAGCGCTGGGCATAGGCCCCACTCCTCCCTGGCTGCCTGCTGCTTCCTGCATTACTACATCCGTAGGGCGACGTTGTACTGATGGTTTTGGTCCAATCCCCGCAGGCCAGGCCGAGGGACCCCACTGGTGCACGGTGCACTGGGCCTCTAATTTTGTTTAAAAGACCAATGTTTTTGGAAATTGGCGATAAATATATTAGTTTTGGAGTCACCAGACTCTTATTATCTGATTTCTATAATTGGCTCATTATAATCCATCAATAAAAACAACTGTATCTAGTACTATGATATGTGCTATTTAAAGCCATAGACAATGTTATGTGCTATATGAAGCCATGAACAATTTTATTAAAGAAATCATCTCCTAGCTAGGCAAATGTAGCAATCATATGAAACAGTTCAAGCAAAATACTTCAGGATATTATAAATAATAAATTTTGTAATGCATACCTGTATACATTTGAAGATGCTTTAAGAAATAAAGGATAATAATAATCATAGCCATTACTTACTGGGTACCAAGCATTGGTACTTTATATGAATAATTTGCACTATAAGCTTTTCTAGTAGGTTTTATTATTAACCTGTATGGAAATGTGCATCCTTGAGACTTTATCCCGGAGATCCTTGAGATCAGCTTGAATGAGGCAAATATGAAAAATAAGGCTAGAGTTTTACTTTGAAGGATGGGTAGGAAAAAAGGAGCTTCTCCTTAGTGCTCTTGAATTATGGAATCCAAGGTGTACCTTGAATTATTCATCTATTTTTATATTGTCTTTTTCTTTAAAACCTTAATTTTTATATTGTTTTTTAAAAATGCAAATAGCTCTTCACTTTTAGAAATATTCTTGTAAGTATCTATGAACACTTTAAAATGAAGAATCATTACAGTAAAAAAGAAATAGATAAAGCCATTAGGTAGATGGGGAAGGAAAAGTAAACAGTGGAAAAGTATGCAATTGTAGTTTAAAAAAGTAGTCATTATCATCCTGGGATAGGAGAAAACGTTCTACTGTGGAACTTCCACCTATCTAAACTTGAACTAATTAGCTACTTCATTAATTGTGCCTCCTTCACTTCTTGTCCTGTGAATGATGCTACCACCATCCATCTCATCCTCCATTTCCCTCACCCCTCATTTCTAATCAGTCATTAAGGCCTGAGGCTTAAAAGTATAGGGTTTGCTGGCTCAACCCTGCCACTTATCAGAGAGATGACCTTGGGCAGACTACTTCATCCCTACTTATTAACATCCTCACTGGCTTAAATATGGATAAAAATAGAACATTATGATATATTTAAAGAATACTGTGTATATATATGTACATATATAGTAAAAGATCTTATTATTGGAACATATAAAGCATTCAAAGTATTTTATTATTATTATTATTATTTATTCATAGAAATATGAAAAGACTGTGCTAAGCTGATAATTTTATATGAATACTACTGGGCCAGTGCATGAAATTTGTACTCAGAGAAAGTGGGGGGAGGAAAAGCGGGGGAATTACACCTGGCTTGCACCCTCTCCAATCTGGGACCCCTCAGGGATGTCCAACTGCCTGTGGAACCAGGCCTAAACTGGTAGTCAGACATCCCTCTCACAATCCGGGACTGCTGGCTCCTAACCCTCACCTGCCTGCCTGGTTGCCACTAACCACTCTGCCTCCCAGCCCATTTGCCCCCAACTGTCCCCCTGCTGTCCTGCTCACTCCCAACTCCCTGCCTGATGGCCTGATCACCCCCAACTAACCCCCATTGATGGCCTGATTGTCCCCAACTGGCCCCCCCTGCCAGCCTGTTCACCCCCAACTGGCCCCCCTCCAGCCTAATCACCCCCAATGGTACCCCCACCAGCCTGCTCACCCACAACTGCCTTCCCCTCTTGGCCCCTAACTGCCTCTACCTCGGCCCTGCCACCATGGCTTTGTCCAGAAGAACGTCCAGAGTGTCTCCTGGAAGGTCTCCCAGTCTAATTAAGATATTACCTTTTTATTATTTTAGATAGAGGCCTGGTACACGGGTGGGGGCCAGCTGGTTTTCCCTGAAGAGTGTCCCAGATCAGGGTGGAGTTCTCTAGGGGTGCAGGGTGGCCTGGGTGAGGGACCTGTGGTAGTTTGCAGTCTGCCCACGCCCCCATTGAGGTGGGGGTCCCCACTGAGGACGGTGCCAGCCTCGGTGAGGGGCTGAGGCAGTTTGCAGGCCAGCCATGCCCTCATGGAATGAGGGTTTCCGCTGTGGTGCCTGACTAGCCTGGTTGAGGGGCTGAAGGCTGTTTTCAGGCTGGCCACACCCTCCTTAGGTTGGGGTCCCCACTGGGGTTCCTGGCCAGCCTGGGTGAGGGGCTGAGGGCTGTTTGCAGGCTCCTCCCTTGGTGGCCAGCCCAGGCGGCCCAAGCCTCCCACCTGCTCAGGCCAGCTCTGTGGCTGCCCCATACAGGCCACTCCGTCAGCAGCTGGCCAGGGTGGGTAGGAAGCTTGGATTGCCCAAGCCTCCTGCTTGCTCCAGCCTGCTCCGTGGCCACCACCACAGGCCCCTTCTTTGGTGGCTGGCCCAGGTGGGCTGGAAGCTTGGCTTCCTCCGTCACTGGGGGCGACTCAAGCCTCCTGCCCTCTCCAGCTGGCTCCATGGCTTCTGCCATTTTTGTCCCACTCATTTGCATATTCCATCCTTATTGGCTGTGGGCAGATTGCAGAGTGATGGTCAATTATCATATTTCTCTCCTATTAGTATAGATTATAATCTTCTTTATAGATATAAATACTATAAAATGCAGTATCGGAGACCAAACTCTGCACTCACACACAGCTTAATTTAATACTGGATGTTATAGGGAGCGGCTATAGGATTAAGCCTGGGATTGACCTGTGGCAGAGCCACAAACAAGTCCCAGCTTAGAGGACAGAGCCCCCTTAGCATAATTAAGCTTGACCTAATGGCCGCTCCCTAAATCCTTCCTAGGTAGCTAATGGGCTGTGGGAGGTGCAGCAGTGCTGCCAAAATAAGTGAAACTAACAAGAACATTGAACCTATGTTGACCACTACCATGTGAGTTTGAAATTAGACAATACACTGAAGCATATCACAGAGTACCTAACACAAATTAAGAGTTCAAGTAATGTTAGTTATTACATCATTGTTTCCCCCCCCCCCCCACAGGATTCATTATGTAGGTACACTAATGCATACTTTCCAACTGAATGAGGGCCACACACTCAATTTTCAAGTGATTTTTAAAAATATATATATAATTTGATTAAGAAATCTTTATTTTTAGTTTATAGTTACTTATTTTTTAAAACACCCTATCAATCCAAAGTCATCTGCATCAGTGAGACAGTAGGTACTCTAAGAAGTAGGAAAGTATGGAAGGTTAGATCTACAAGAATGGACCTCAACTCAAATATTGAAAGGCCAGAGTCAAAGGCAGAATCAAAGTAATGCTGAGTCAAAACAGAACAGCTGCTTTTGCCTCTTGAGATACTCAAAGACATATTCAAGCAGCCCAGAGCTGCTATTAGATCCTGCCAATCGGCCTTTTTTCCTTGCTTCATGAATATCCCACAAACCATAAGCTTTTCAATTCCTAAAGAATAGAAATGGTCACTAGAAACCTCTGCCAGGCCATTAACAGTTTATAGATCCCATATAGTAACAATAGGTCAAACCACTACTGATGTAGACTCTGAAGGCGATAACAGAGGAGGAATTGAAGTACATTTTAAACAAACACCTCATTCAAATAAGCAAATAGCCATATAAGATGAAACACATCTTTGAATAAGCAAATTTCACCTATCTGATTAGAATGTCTACTAAAACTCCAAATCTTAAGAGATTCTAGAATATTTATGTACACTAACGTTTTAAAATTTGCTCTTTATACTTCCCCATTCTTGATTTCCTCCTCCTTATTTATCTTTTATTTTCTTCTCTCTCCCTCAATTTTAATATATCCTCAACCTTAAAAGTTGAACTTGATACTGAAGCCATTCCATGGCAACTGACACTCCAAAGCCAGCTGTGCTCTGGCAGCAATCTGGAGTTAGGAGGCTGGGTAGGCCAACCCATTAATCACTGTCTTTAGATCACAGACATCTCCCAAGTAAACTGCTGTGGAGATCTAAGGCATGACACATACGCAGTACACGTGTAGAGGACATAAAGCATATGATTTATATTTTAACTACTTTATTATAAAACGTCTTCTCAACTTCCAAATGCTAAGACTCTATGCCTTTAACAAATTTCATCTTCTTGATCTTGAGTATGCCATTTGCCCACAGCACGTGAACCAATGCTGTCAACAGGAGTTGCTGAAATCAGAGTAGACTTGGCCAATTGGATGTGCTCAGCCAAGAATTTACCAGCAGTGACAATTACTGTAGTCAAGAGATACATTTCAAGGTGCAATAAAATATTATTGGTTTTTGTTCCCACATTTGGAAATTCTGAAGAATAGTTTTATTCTGATTAAGTGGCACTTTTAAGTATTTACAATATTCTACTCTAATACTAATGCAAAGATTCTCATCACTTTGCAAAAATGAAAAAAGAACTATAGCAATTCACTATAAACAGAAAAAATTATATATGTAAATTGTTTGTACATTCAGAATCTTTGGAAATGAGCAACTACTGGGTCAAGAAGGAGTCAATAGTTATATGGGACAGTCAATATACTTTATAATTTCAACATTACTAGAAAATCATAGGTAGAAATATGTTGATCTAAAATTTAAAATTAACCACTAGTGATATAAAACTATGACATATAGCTTCCAAAGTACAAGAGAAACAAAAGAATATGAAAATTTTAGCAATAAAAATACATTACAAAACTTAATATCAAGAAATAATGTTTTAAAATATTATAACCAAACCAAATGTAATTAGATGCTAAAGGCATTATATAGGAGGAAATTTTATTTTATGATTAAATGCATAGACTAATATAGAAATGAAGCAGTTATAAATTGTTGATACATGTTGAGTGTTATTTATCAAAGTGTATAAAACAAAAATAGTTAAAATACAAAACAAACATAAATAATCATAATATTAGTAAGAAGATTTTTCATATCATTTTTGGTATTTGAGTGATTAAGAAGAGATGACTGATTAAGAGGGTGATATAATGATGTTTTAAGTAAAACTGATTTAATAATTAAAATTAACTTCTTTCAAATTGCCATTAAACATGTATAAGCTTTCAGCATAACTCGGGGTGTAACAAAAATATCAATAACATTCAAATCTATACAGGTAACATCTTTGAACTAAAAATAAACAGTGGAGCTAAATAAACAAACAAAATCCCTTTTGGAAACTTTAATATTTCCTTCCCAATAATTCTTAGTTTATAGAGAAAACCAATAACATAATTGAAGAATATTTTGCAAATAATTATGATAATATAGAAAGATATGAGTACAGTCAAAACTATATGCAAAGGAAATCTCATTGTAATAAGGGAAACTTTATTATTAAATAAAAAGCCATGAAAATAAGTAAGAATTAAACTCAAGAAGCTAGGAAAAAAAGAGTTAACAGAATCAACCTGAAGAAAAGTGGAATTAAAATAAATCATGAATCATTCATTAAAAAAACAGAAACAGTAAATTAAACAAATAAATATATCCAAGAATTGATGTTTTAAAAAGTATGGTTTCACTCATATGAAAGATATACTGAAATACATAATTTGATGAACCAGAATAGAAGAATAGGTCCAGAGACAAGTGGTGGGAAGTGAGCGGGGGGAGGGTGGGAAGAGGGTTGAAAGAATAATCAGAGGACTTGTATGCATACATATTAGCAAAACCAATAGACACAGACACTGGGGCAGTGGGGGCTTGCCCTGGGTGGGAATGGCGGTGGAGGGGGGGAACGGTCCATGGAGGGGAGGAGACATATGTAGAACTTTAGACAATAAATAAATAAATAAATACATAAATAAATAAATAAGGGACAGTAAATAGAATTATTCTACCAAAGTCTCAACACAACAAAGAGTAAAAGGCAGAGAGGGGAATGGGAAAGAGAATAATCAGGATTTTTAAACTAAAACTCCCTTCTAATAGTATACAAAATCCCTTCTAATAATTTTGAAACTCATGATGAAATGAATTTCTTTAGAGGAAAATGTAAATAAGCCATTCAAATTGTCTCAATGAGATGGTAGTAATTTTCCTACCAGCTCACATGCCATTCTAGAAAACACAGCACCCAGAGCCTTCTAGGAACCAAGTTATAAACTGTAGGACTCAAGAGTTAATCCCTGCCAGGGTGATCACCAAACCTAATTTGTTAAACTGGCATCTTCTCTTGGAGGACTTACTTCCTGACACCTGGATGCTGAAGGAAATCCCCTCCTCCTCATATCTACCCCGGAACTCCTTTCAGACCATCTCGTCTCAGCACTACAATCATCTTACACTCCAAGTGCTTTATTATTGTTTATCATTTTAATATACCATGTCTCCTTTTCTTTGTCTTATATACTTAAATGTAAACTCTGTGTAGGATATTCTATTAGGGGTGGGCAGTGTATATTTTTGATTCTCAGACCATAAATAGGGCCTGGCACATCATTGGCATTAAATGTATATTTGTTAAATGAATAGGGGGGAAAGAAAGAAAGAATGAGCAAGTAAGATAATGAGTTATTACCTACAAAGAATAAAATTGATGACTTATATACATTTGGATTTGGGCACATAAAAACAAAAGTAGTTTGAGACTATCATTTGCGGCAACTACAATAAAGCTGTGTATCGGTGACCACAGATGCTTTGCTGATTCAAGAAAGGAGCTGAATGAGTTCAAGTGAAAGAGAGAGAGCAGAACATCCTAGGAGTAGGGGGAAGAGAGGGTGAAGAGGGGTGTTTGCTTTCTTATTTTCATGATGATCCTGCTACATTTGTTTGTACCACTGGAGTCCATAAGGAAAATATCACTTCAAGTTTTTTGTTTTTAATCACAGAATCACTTGAATGTCCAGTGTGAATTACAGTAGCTCTTATTTGGTTTCCACATCCTTTTGGCTCTATCCCTTTACAATAAGATTTCTCAATTTTCAATGTACATCAACTACAACTCTAGGTCTTCCTATTTATACGTTTTATTTTCTTAGGTAATACAAGAACACAGGCCCTTCCCAGCACCATGGAATAGTTCTAACATGTTCAGAACGGCTGCTCGACTCTGTTCAATGAACTCTGTTCAAAGCACATTTCCAACCCACTCAAAGATAAGCACAGGTTCCTCTGAATAGTATGTAGATGTCGCCCCTTTCTCTGAAAAACCTTTAATGTTGAAAAGAACTTTCAAGCAGCCAGCACCATCTGGCTCTTCCACAGCTATTTAATTTTTAAATCATTAATCAGAATGATAACATTTAAATTTATAATTATCCCTTCATATTTTCCTGGATTTTTTAAATGTCTTACAAATTGTCATTGGTATTTCAAGTTTTCATCTCATCCCTCCCCCTTCCCGCCCCCCACCCTTCTACCTGCAATGTAAATTCAACCAAGAAACTCAAATTGAAGTTGAAGGAAATTGAGTCAAATACCTGCAGGGGTGCTTCAGGCTGCATTGCTCTCAGCAAAGGAGCAGCTGTAATTTCCTGGAGAGCTCTTGATGTCTTCTTTTTGGCTTTTTCTATTTGAATATTGGTGAAGTAATTGACAGCAGCAAACTCAATAAGGGCAGAAAATACAAATGCAAAGCAGACAGCTATGAACCAATCCATGGCAGTAGCATAGGACACCTTGGGCAAAGAATGCCGTGCACTGATGCTCAGGGTGGTCATGGTGAGGACTGTGGTTATTCCTTGAAAGCAAAAGAGCAAAGAGACAAAATACTTCACCATTACTTCTATGCAAGAACAAACAAAACAAAACAAAAGCCTAGTGATCTGGTGGGTGGAGTGGGTAGTAGGTTAACAACCTTTATAATCCAACCAAATCATCTTTGATGGAAGAGACTAATCCTAGTGGTTCAATGGAATTAGAATGGACTTTTCCTTTGTTGGCTCAGTGTGACTTTGATTAAGTTATGAAAACTGACTTGAGCCAAAACCGGTTTGGCTCAGTGGATAGAGCTTTGGCCTGCAGACTGAAAGGTCCCAGGTTTGATTCCTGTCAAGGGCATGTACCTTGGTTTCAGGCACATCCCCAGTAGGGGGTGTGCAGGAGGCAGCTGATAGATGTTTCTCTCATTGAGGTTTCTAACTCTCTATCCCTCCCCCTTCCTCTCTGTAAAAAATCAATAAAATACATTAAAAAACAAAGGAACACCTGACTTGATACCTTCCTATTGGATTTGCTATACTGATTAAAAGTATATAAGGCACCTAGTATAATATTGTATCTGGGTCAACATGCCTGACAAACTCCACACACACACACACACACACACACACACACACACACTTACTAGGAAGTGCTACTCACGGAAGCACTGATTCTCAACCAGGAGTAGCAAAGTGGTAGCATGGAATATTGGGGCATTTTCTGGGGTAGGCATGGTCCCCTGCTATTGAGACTCACTACTAGAAAAGCACAATTTGTAGATTCTTATAATCTTTAAAACTGAGTATCACCTATTGAATTAAAATAATAAATTTACTAGTTGTGAAAGACAATTTATATAAAGCAATAGATGTATATTCCTGACAAAACAGATTTATAGAACTTTTTGGCATTTAAAATATTAGACATCTACTACCCACCAACTTACGTTTGGGAGGAAAATATTTGCAACAAGAATAGAGGTACTTCCCTTCCAGCAGCAGGCTCCTAAAGCATAAAATCCTCAGGAGAGCCTTTTCCTCAGTCTAGAAAAGATTAGTTCCTATTCTCAATAAAAAAAAAAAAAATTCCACTTTCCACTTGCCACCGGAACTATAGAAAAATGAATTATTTAAGGATGTTAATATTTGTACAGTTGTCCCTTTCTTTATCATTGTCTATCTTTATATCCAACCTATATTATCTAGGTAAGTTTGAAATTTTCTCTAGGGATTTACTAAACCCATTTTGCATAGTGTGTACAATTGCTCCTTAATTGACATGCCTAGTTGTTTGGGGATGATGATAATGAGGACACAATGATGATGACAGAGGCAACTAAAATATATATTCCAATCCATGCCTATCCTTGCTGAGAGCCAAACTATATATGTTAAATTGAAGAGATTATGAGCCTTATACAACAGTAAAGGAATAATAGTATTTTTATTTGGGAAGAAATTATCTTGTCTTTTCAGATCAGCATTTAATTATATCTGCCTTGTATTGTTTTTTAGTTGTTCCAACTTTATTAGATGTAGCCTCTGAGAGCAAATGTGTTTAATATTGCTCCAAGATTTACCATAACATATTACATAGTGTCAAGCACATGATAAATGCATAGTAAATAAAAACTCATTTTTTTCAGCTCCTCGCTAATCCATTTTCTCTCCAGTCTCTTCTGAATTGTCAATGTTTAGAACATGAAAAATTAGAGCACTGTGCAGTGTATGAACTATAGATCTTAAAACAATCCATAAACTATACAATGAATGGAATTGGAGAATTTGCTTGTATTCCCCTTTTAAAAACATTTTGTGATATTTTTAGTACTTTATTAGTATAAAATAGATTTTCAAATGTGTGGTTTTTTGGGTCAAACGTAAATCTCTATGAAAATGCAGTATTAGGAATTTACTGGACTTTGTTTCAAAAAAAGACCTTACAACATTAAGGCCTCATTTTTAAATCTCAAAAAAATGGCATAATGTCCCATGCTGGCTGGGAGATGCATTGAATAACTCCTAAATTAGTTTTTAAAAACTTAAGCTACAAAGTTTAAAGAAAAATTAGTTTTTCTTCTTATTCATAATACTTTATATTTAATGGCATATTAAGTGTTCTAGAAATTTTGATAACTTTCTTAGGTATATTTCCTTTAACATCATAGAAATTATCCTGAAAGCAGTAGGAAATAAAATACGAAGAGTCCAGCTTACTCAGAATACAACTCAGAACTCATAAAATTCTACAGAGTTCGCCAAAACCGGTTTGGCTCAGTGGATAGAGCATCGGCCTGTGGACTGAAAGGTCCCAGGTTCAATTCTGGTCAAGGGCATGTACCTTGGTTGCAGGCACAATCCCCAGTGCAGGGGTGTGCAGGAGGCGGCTGGTCGATGTTTCTCATTGATGTTCCTAACTCTCTCTTTCTTCCTCTCTGTAAAAAATCAATAAAATATATTTTAAAAAAATTCTACAGAGTTCATAATGTAACAACAACAACAAAAGACCCTAAACAATAAAATCAAATATAAGCAACTTAGAATTCCTCATGTTGCTTTGAAAAAATATATTGGGGGATGGAAGGATGGGTAAAACAATTTATTCTGAGGACCAAAAGTAGTGCTCTTTATCTTCTCCTACTGTGAGAGGAAGAAATTACCTTATAAATGTTAAGCAAATGGAATACTAATACAATTATTGAGCCATGGATCCAAAAATTACTTTTTGATTGTTAAGGGGTAAATCATCAAGTTCATGATTTTAAATGATACTATGGCCATCAATGCAAAGGAATGTTGGTATGTGGCCACTTCCTAATTCTATTTTATTATTTGGAGTCAACTTGATTTTAAAGTTTGTGGAGTAGCTTTCCAAATAATGGTTCATATTATATGACTGGTGGCAAAATTAGGATAGTGGTTGGCATAAACAATTGGCTAAATATTTAAAGTGTCCATCTCTTTAGATATTAAAAAGTGCTCTCTGCCAGAAGTTCAAATTTAAAGAACTCCCAGCATGACAGGGATGTGCTTCTCCCAACTGTGTTAGGTGAAACATTTGGTAAAATAAACACCAACAGAATAAAAAACAGAAACCAACCCTTCAGATCAGAAGCCACGCTTTTGCTGTATCTAGGAAGACAGTGCATCTGTTTCAATGGCTTAGCTGGCATTTACCCTTGAAAACATTTCAATAACCATAGAGTATTTTTGACACATTCAAGTATTGATGCCAGTCCTTGTTTTTAGAATGCTGAATATGCACTGCACTGGCTGGTCCAGGAGCTGGGAGAAGACGTGTATGAGTCGGTTAAGGCTATACACAAGAGCAAAATCCTGGCAGCTCACTCTTTGAAAAATTAACTGGTAATGACTTAGATATGCCAGTTGGTATTTATCCAGGTTTAATGTTTTACTATACTGGAATAATTAGAAAACTTAAAGGCACACAACTTTGGAGATAGAAGGCCTTTGGAGAGATTTAGCTTACTCTACTTCTCATATTTACATGGATTGGTTTTATGTGAGTTTGGTTTTTGTTTTTGAATTAGCCCTAATAAATACCTGACCCAGCAAACTTTCTTCTTGAGCAAAAAGGAAAAGAAGAATTAGGGAAGATAAATACAAACCCGGAATATTTTACCTAATCTCAAATAAAATAGATTGCTAATTCCTCTCAAATACTTAAAACAACTTTGTTAGAAAAATACCATCCCAGAGCCTCATTGAATAGTCCAATTATTACCATTTTGACATATCTTAGGTTTTTGAAGACATACTTGTTGGGCATAATTTAGCTGGTCAATAAAAACCAAAAAATATCTTGGCACATGAGTACAAGACAGGGGCAAATGCCACATATTAAATTGAAAAGACTACCCACAAAGTATTTTCAGCTTATATCCATACAATCTCCACTCAGCAGCTCTGGAATTTTCCACAAGTCCTCATGATAGTTCCTGAAATATTGATATTATTTTTACTAGGGGAAGTTAAAGAACTGATCTGGTGCACCCCTGTAAAGGCAGAATGTCAGTGTAGAAATGGCAGTTTCCAAAGTTAGAGATATATTGTCTTAGGTCCATCACTTTTAAGTATGTGACTTCATATAAGTTTCTTCATTGCTCTGAGTCATTTTTCTTTCTTTTTTTTAAATATATTTTATTGATTTTTTACAGAGAGGAAAGGAGAGGGATAAAGAGAAACATCAATGAGAGAGAAATATCAATCAGCCGCCTCTTGCACACCCTCCACTGGGGATGTGCCCACAACCAAGGCATATGCCCTTGACCGAAATCGAACCTGGGACCTTTCAGTCTGCAGGCTGACGCTCTATCCACTGAGCCAAACCGGTTTTGGCTCATTTTTCTTATTCATAAATATTAATAAAGCCTACTCACTGAGTTATTGTAATGATGAACTAAGATGCCCCCATCAGCATATGGCAAATTTTATAATCATTATTAATAGAATTATCATTATCTTTACTGTATGCTAATTAATTTCCTTACAGGTTCTTCTCTGGAGAAGAAATGTTGGGTGGGTGCAGCTGTGATCAATGCTATCACTCCCCACAGCATTGAACACTTTTATTACTTGGGGGTATCCTGGACAGAACAGTGGCCAACCAAGAAAGCATTCAAAATCTATCAAACAATAACAATGAAATACAGAGAACATTCACATTGTAGTATCAAGTAGTGATTCTCAAATGAGGTAAGTAGCAGCGTGGTTGCCATAATAATAAATGATACTCAAATAATATTTACTGTCAGGTAGGCATTGTTCCAAGTGCTTTATCTAAATTAATTCATTTAATCCACATGGCAGCCCTCGGGATTTCATCCTGTTTTGACACACGAGGAAACAGGCAGAATAAACTCATTGAAGGTTCACATCTAATACGTGGTAGACCGTGGGGTTAGAATCTAAGCTTCTGGATCCAGAGAGTCTGCCCTATGACACCATGACCTCTTCATCAGAGGCACCAACAATGGCTCAGTCTTTTCTGTTCTAGAAGTTCTTTAGGACAATAAAAAATGGAAATAATATGTGCACAAGTGATTTTATTTTCAATGATGATAGTTCCTAAAATATTAATATTATTTATACTAAGATAAGTTAAGGGATTGATTCGGTGGTCAGCTTCACATACTTCCTACCAAGTCAGGCTGCCTCTCTGGTTAGTGTGAGCACTAAATGAAATAAATGAGATAACTTAGCAGAGTGTCTGTAAATACACAAGAGAACAATACTTTCTTTAAAAATAATTAAAAGTCAAGGAAATCAAGCCAGAACAAAATTAACCTCCCCTACATAAGAGAAGAAGTACAGGAGAGAGTAATTAAAATATTCTAAGGGCTCCATATACCCTGTATGTAATGAGTATTGCATGTAAATTTAAATTCTCATTAGTCTGTGAAGAAGAGATGTATTGTCACAATTTTATGGATGGAGAAAATAAGTGGCAGATTGCAGCTTAGACTACTATTGTAGTCCAAAACTTAGATTTGTTGCTTTCTTTCTTCCACACCTATTATTTTTTTTACTTTTTTTCTTATTTTTCTGTATTGATTAAAGTCTTACATATGCGTACTTATTCTCCTATTGCCCCTCCTCCCCTACCCCAATCATGCCCTGGCTCCCTGGTGTCTGTGTCCATTGGTTAGGAGGTTTATATGCATGCATACAAGTCCTTTGGTTGATCTCTTCCCCTGACTGCCACCCTCTCCTTCCCTCCCTCTGAAGTTTGACGGTCTGATCGATGCTTCTCTGTCTCTGGATCTGTTTTTGTTCATCAGTTTATGCTGTTCATTATATTCCACAAATGAGTGAGATCATGTGATGTTTTTCTTTCTCTGCCTTATTCCGCTTAGCATAATGCTCCACCCATATTTTTAATAGTGAAAATGTATTCAACATTTGCAATGTGTGGTTATTCTTTAATTCTCACAACTCTATGTATTTTGTGCTATTATATATGCTCACTGCCTTCCTAAGGTTATACTCTGGTCTCTATCAACCCTTCTGGGCATTTCCCCAGTAAGATTTCAATGCTTTTTCTAAGATTCAAGGTGTGTTAGTGGGTAGGGAGTGCCTATGGAAAACCGGCACAGTCAAATCCACTGAAGAAACTATGACACCTCATCATTTGTTTTCTACAAGGATGGGGAAGTGGGATGAAAATCTCCCAGCCCCCTCCCTAGCTCCTTCTCACCAGCATCCCTTCAGCTCTCAGTGATAAAAGCTATAGGGCTTTGACTCTACCAAGTAGAAAAGGCAGGGAGAGATTGGTATCCCTTGTGAGAACTGTTTCTCCATTCCAGAGAAATTCTAATTTTTTCCCTTCTAATATCACTACTGAATGCTTCCACTACACACAATCAACAGAAAAATAATGGAGAAATACATTCAATCAGGTAAATATCATAACTAATTTTATTTAAAAGCATAGCTGATATATAAAAGATTTACTTAACAGCTATAAAATGTAAAACTGCTATGTTCTGGATATCAGACAGTTTAGAATTCTACCTAATAAAAGTGTGATATGCAAATTGACCTTACATCTGCTACACCACCAGCCACACCCACCAACTACGCCCACTAGGAGTGAGTATGCAAATTAACCCCAACCAAGATGGCTGTGGCAACAGAGAGAGCAGGAGGGAGTCTAGGGTTGCCCCTGGTGATGGAGGAAGCCAAGCTTTCTGCAGCCCTTGCCTGCCTTGGCCTCCACTTAAGGCTACAAAGTTTCAATTATAGAAGATAAATAAATCCCAACAAAACTGGCTGTGGCCACAGAGGGAGCAGGAGGCTTGGCTCTGCTCCAGGCTACAAAGTTTCAATTGTAGAAGATAAATATCCCAGATACCAGGGCTTCTGCTTGGGTCACTGGGGGGTGTGGCCAGCCTGCAAACCATCACAAGCCTCTTGCTCAGGCTGCCCCACTCCCCAAGGAAACCCCCACCCTGATCCGGAACACCCTTCAGGGCAACCAGCTGGCACCACCCATGTACCAGGCTTCTATCCTATCTATTAAAAAAGTAATATGCAGATTGACCATCATTCTAACACATAGATGGCTGCCCCCATGTGGTCAAAGACCCTGACCCCATGTGGACACAAGATGGCCACCACAAGATGGGTTACAAGGGAGGGCAGTTAGGTATGACCAGGCCAGCAGAGGAGGGAGGTTGGGGGCAACCAGGCCTGCAGGGGAGGGCTATTAGGGGCAAACAGGCTGATAAGGAAAAAGTTAGACATCAATCAGGCTGGCAGGGGAGTGGTTAGGGGGTGATCAGGCTGGCAGGCAGAAGCAGTTAGGGGCTATCAGGAAGGCAGGCAGGTGAGCAAATGGGAGCCAGCAGTTCTGGACTGGCCTAAATGGGCAGTTGGACATCCCTCGAGGGGTCCCATATTGGAGAGGGTGCAAGCTGGGCTGAGGGACACCCTCTCCCTGTCCCCTATGCATGAATTTAATGCACCAGGCCTCTAGTATAATATATAAAAAGCCACCTTAAAAACAAACAAAAAAATGTTGTGTTTAAAAAAAGGTAGATAAATAACAATGAGCTAATAAACTAAGCATATAATACCTTCCAACTCAATGCATTTGAACCATTTGCATTTTGTTCCTCTTCATTAAAAGGCAAATGATTTTAGACTTCCATATTCACTCAGCCATGACTTTTGTTTTATTTTAAGCTCCCAGTGCATTTCATTTTAACACCTATATATAATTTTAATTCAATTACACATAGCATTAGGCTAGGAGCCCAAGAATACCACCACCACAAGTGAAACTATATCCAGATTCAAACTCTTCACTTGCCTGTTCTCAATAAGGGAAAACTGATGGACCCCAAAGAAAGGGATGAACTGCCTATATCCCCTCAAGCCTTATTACTTTGTATTGGCTAGATAAGAAATGAAAGCTTATATGATTCTTTACTCAGCACAGTCAGATATATTACTATTTAATATTTTCTTAGAAATTATATGTAAAAGCTATTCCCATGAAATCATAAGCAAATATAATATAAATAAAATACACAAGAAATGAATTTCAATTACCAAATACAGTCCTTGCTGGAACAGATTCCTTGTTTATCCAGAATGAAACTTGTGAAAGAATTACTGTCATAATACATGGAATGTACGTCTGAATCATAAAATAACCCATCTTCCGTCTGAGATGGAAGTATACCGTCATAACAACATATTCACCTACAAATAAAACATAACAAAAATGTATTATTGGTCCTGCAGCTATTCAATGGCTTCCAAACCATATTTCAGACTAACAAAAAGCATTCTAAGCAAAAAAATAAAAATAAAAATAAATCTTCTGTGCACAGCAAACAAACAGGGAGAAATATGCAGTTCCTAACTGGGGGTGGAGGGGATGATATTGTATATCATTACGTAGAAAAGCACTTTTGTTCTACATGGTGATCAAGCAATTTAAGAAAGTAAGCTATAACTTTTTAAAAAAACCTTACAGTGCTTTCTATTTTAAAGATTTAGTACTATGAAAGCAATTAGATTTCATTTCCATCCTCTTTTGGGAGAAAATTTAGACCTAACTTTAAGTCACTGGAAAATGAAAATACATACACCTAAACCTTAAATTTAAAAATAATTAAAATACACAGACATTTTATGTATACATACTAGTATGTTGCCTTAGTTTTAGGAAAAAGTTTTATATGTACATATGTATAACATTTTCTCAATGTTATACATATGTACATATATATGTAAAAAGAGACATGGATAACATAAAGCCATATATAACATTCCCAAGAGCTATATTTCTCAGTGTTATACATATGTATACATATATGTAAAAAGAGACATAGGAAACATAGAGCCCAAGTCCAGGAATATCTTATTGACATTTAGACAAAAATCTAAAAAGCTAAGAAGGAAAACAAACCATAAGATTTCTTGAGTTGATAAATTTTTAAGGTTACATCTAAAAGGAACACATTAAATGAGATTTAGGAGTCAGTAGCCTCCTTCTCAAACTGTGAAATCAATGATTCATAATTCTCAAATCTCACTTGTTTTCAATTCCACTTGCAGGCTATAAAATAAATGTTATAAAAAATACCTTTTCCTGGTGTTAGTTTCAGAACAAGCAATAATTAGGCAATTTTCCCCATTAAATATAAAGACTATATCCTATGATTCCTTCCATTCACATTATAAAAGCAAATACAGACCAAGAATCACCAATAATAATCATCCATCTACCCATGTGACAGCTTTAACATATACCCTCAATGTATTTTGTAACTAAGCTTTATACTTTGTTTTTATGGTGGTAAAGAGAGGGAAAGCAGCACCACAAAATTGGGCAAGATAAAAAAGATTTTGGGAATGCGTCAATAAAACAGGAAAAAGCAGTGTCCAAAAATCAGTGGTCAGGTTTCCTATCTGAGACAGAATTCTGTTGAAAATAATGTTAATATAATTGATTACTGATTTTTGTTTCTGAATAAGAAAACCAACTCATCTCAATAACTCAGAATTTATTTTAAACTAAGATTATAAATTTAAAAACTCTGAACTATGCTTTAAGCATCAATTCTATCCCTAGAATATTTTTGTTGTCCTCTCCCCACCCCCCCCAAAAAAAAACCAACCAACAAAAACCTCTAGATATTTCCATTAAAAAGCTAAGACATACTCTATTGCTATTAACTTTAATCGGTAAACATCTCACCCGTAATGGATTTGATGGTTTCACTTGATACGGTTTGCCCAATCAAGTCATATTGAACTAAGCTGGAAGATTCCTTTGGTACTTCTACTGATTTCTCCGGACCTTTTGTCCAGGTGTAAATCATCTCACTCTTCGGGTAGGCATCTGAATAAGAGCACAAAATGTGATTAGAGTCCATACTCCTTTCTCCTCAGCACTGATTGATGGTAAACACTTGTTCAAAAAAGATGGAATAAATGAAAACAATAGTCATTATGTCTTACTTAACCATGTTTAAGATTTAGAACACTGTAGATGTTGAATAAACAGCTTTTGCATATATATTTTATGCCAAAGAAACTGAAGGAGAAGAGACTGAAACTAAAGCAACTATGATGCTATATCTGCATCAATGTTTCCCGACTAATAAGCAGTTGAAAAGCAGAAATAATAAACCCCTCAAAAAGCAGTCAACTTGCTACTTCTTTCCATTTCAAATCACTTCCAGTGCTTGACCAATATTAAATCTTCTGTCCTAATCCAACTCTGCCAATTAGATACGTATGAAAGGCTGCCTGTGATAATACAACAACAACAACAAAAAAAAAAACACAAAATAAACCCTACTGTTGGGAGAGCTCTCCAGGAGGCACCTATTCCAGACTCTACCTTTGGGCAAGGCCCATGCTGCCTGACTATGAGGTTTGTAAAGCTCTTCAGGGAATATAATTACACAACCAGTTCTACTACCTTTAAACTCTTACAATCAGGACATTTTCCTTTCCATCTTCAATAAACCCCTCTCAGAAGCAATTTAAGCCCATTTTCTATTATTCGATGTTCAATGTAAATGGAGAGCAACTGCTTGCCTAGAACAGATAGCATGCCACACACACAAATAAGTTCAAAAGAACCAAGATAAATTGTGTACTACCCTCCACAAACCTTCCTAAAATGGCTAGAGCACAGTAGGTCCTCGGTGGAATTGTTTAATTCAACAAAAGGAGTTGATACCTAGGGAAACTATCTTTAAAAATGACTTTGCAAAACAAACTATGAGGCTTGTGCTGTCATTTAGCAGTAAGTAGTCATGTCTCAATGTTGATCTCCTGGAGTGTATTCATGCTTACTCATACATTACAAGTGCTCAAATACTATGTTCCTGCCCCTGATATTTTAAATCAGGTAGCCTTCTCTGGGCTAGCCTATCTTGCTAAACTATTCTTTTTAAAAAAATATATTTTATTGATTTTTTACAGAGAGAAAGGGAGAGGGATAGAAAGTCAGAAACATCGATGAGAGAGAGACATCGATCAGCTGCCTCCTGCACGCCCCACAGTGGAGATGTGCCTGCAAGCAAGGTACATGCCCCCAACCGGAATCGAACCTGGGACCTTTCAGTCCGCAAGCCGACGCTCTATCCACTGAGCCAAACCGGTCTCAGCTATTCTTTTTCTTAATGATTTAATATTTGAGGCCAGGTTGGGGGTATGGTGCGGGGGGGTGGGGGAGGAGGGGAGTGTATGAAATGAGTGAAGGTAATCAAAAGCTGTATCTTTCTTTTTAATTCCAAATCTGAAAATATCAATTTCCAAGGAGTAATTTCTTTATTTTGTGCATGCCTTTATTGATTACCAACTATGTTCAAGTCACTCTGTAGAGTACTTTCTATGAGGACCAGAGGGGGTCAGGGGCGTGGGTGGTGGAATTGGGCAGGAAAGATAAAACCCTAGATAAGAACTATCTGGGTGAAATATAAATTATCATAGCTGAAATGAATTTTAATTCTGGCCCCAGTTAGATCACCTTATCTAAGTATTTTTCTGTTTTTATCTTCTCTCATCGAGTCACTGGGCAGAGAGCAAGTGAGTCTCTTTAGCTTCAAGTTCACCCACTGACGACTGTGCTTACCAGAGGTTATAAAAAGAATGGTGACTGCTGATTCTCATTAAGTTAAGCAATGAGCAATGATACAGCAGGCAAGTTTCACAATCAGTGCGACTGAGATTCTGAAGCAATAGTAAAAACCAGCATCTATTTTTGGCAAATTCTGATTAAATCAAATATTCGAGGCAGACATTAGAAGAGGCAATCAAATTTTGCTACCATTTCAGAGACAGGAACTTAAGGGGAAAGAATTCTATATTCTTTCCTACTCATCCTCTGCTTTCACTTCCACAATATATCCCAAATCCATCTATTTCCCACCTTTTCCTTAGCACTATCTGATACTAAGCCATCTCAATCTTTGATCACACTAAAACAACAGCCTCCAAATCTTCTCTGCTTTCACTCTCTGGCCTCCCTATAATCCATTCTCCATAGAAAAGCTAAAGTGAAATTGTGAAATATTAATCAAAGAATGCCACATCCCTTTGTTAAACCCTCCAAAGGCACTATGTTTCTAACCTCCTACTATGCTTTTTGTCATGCTTCAGCCACTTTGAAACTAACAATGCTGCTGATATTCTTCTAACCTATGTCATGTCAAAAAGCCCTGACCCATCTTTGGCCTTTTTCTTTCAAGTCTGCCATAAAGAACTCTGCTTGTAACAGAACAAAACAAACAAAATCATTTATAACTTGTTATGTTACACCACCAACATAAGGAGTTCAGAGGCCCTAAATTTCACACTGACCATTAATCTATTATTTAAGACACAGTCAATCTATGTAGGCTATCTACAGAAATAAGGTTTTGGTTTTGGGGGGAAAGATGATTATTTTGACTTCTTTACTTAAATATATTAGATAACAAACAGTCTCCTAAAAGTCAAATTTTGTACAGTTGTTGTTATGGACAAAAATTTAAATATAGGATTATGTAAAATTATGCAAATATATAGCTATCAGCTTACATGAGCTAATGATTAACAAATTTTTATTATAACTTACAACTCCCAAATTTCAAAGGGCATGCATGACCATCCATGGGAAAATCCACCAATCTCATAGGACACTCCGCACTTATGGTGAGTCTATGATGGGAAAATATAATTAGAATCAATTTTTCTCTACAATTAAAATTACAGAATCTGAAAAGAAAGGAAGGAAAGAAGGAAGAAAGGGAGGCAGACAGGCAGGAAGGGAAAGAAGGACAGAGAATAAAGATGAAAAGGGAATAAAGAAAAAAAATGACTACCTCATTGTGTATAAAATAGTGCCATTTCTCATAATCCTAAAAAGCTTATTTGGGGCTGTCATATTATGTGAGACAGATTTCTTTCCATTCCTGAAGAAAGTATCAGGAGTCCATACTTTTGTTACCATCATGTTGTTCAATCTCAAAATTTCAATGGGACCATCATATTTTAGTCTTTTGTCAATCCATGTCTGTCTGAAGAACACATCCATTGTGTATTCCTGTGACATATTCAAATCACAGATAATTACAAATAAATATACAAAAAACTGAATTAAATTCTGGCCTCTTTCCCACTCAAATAAAAAACTATCCAAACAAAAACTAAATTAATAGCAACAGAAAATTTCTTAAATCAATGGAACAAAAAGATTTTCAATAATTAAAGCATGTTTTACTAGTAGCCATACATTTATAAGATAAATTGCCATACATATTAATCATTCACAAATAATAACTATAGCCCTGGCTGGTATGGCTCACCTGGTTGGGCATTTTCCTGTGTACTGAAGGGTTGGGGGTTAATTGCCAGTCAGGGCACATACCCAGGTTGTGAGCTCCACCCCTAGTAGTGAGGAGTAAAGGAGACAACCTATCAATGTTCCACTCTCTCATCAATGATTCTCTCTCTCTTTCTCCTTTCCTCTTTCTCTAAAAAATCTATAAAAATATTTTTTAAAATAATAATCTATAATAATAAAAGTATAATATGCTAATTAGACCAGACAGCCAAACAACCTTCCGGACATTTTTCTGAATGAAGCTGGGGCTGTGAGAGCCTCTAGTAAATATAATAAAATTGCCAGCCCCAGGTAATTATAGTTGTACTTTACTTTAGACGAGGTAGCAAAATTAGTGACTGTGTAACAAATATCATTGCACAATGAACCATAAAATTCTCAGGTTTTTTTTGCCCTGACCAGTTTGGCTCAGTGGATAGAGCATCGGTCTGCAGACTGAAAGGTCCCAGGTTCGATTCCAGTCAAGGGCATGTACCTTGGTTTCGGGCACATCCCCAGTAGGAGGTGTGCAAGAGGCAACTGATTGATGTTTCTCTCTCTCATCAATGTTTTTAGCTCTCTATCCCTCTTCTCTCTCCGTTCCTCTCTGTAAAAAAAAATCAATAAAATATATTTTTAAAAAATTCTCAGGTTTTCTTTAAGACAATTTAAAATATATAATAAATTTTATGCTCATAAATTTATTAACCCTTTGTATGCCATAAGCATCAATAGATGCTTTAAAATCATTTATTTCCTGAGAATTTTCCACTGAAAATGTTCAAGAACATCCAAATTATGAGTAATATATTTATTTTTACACTATGCATTGCAAATTGATTTTTTAAATTAAATTCAAAATATCGTGGCATGTGGAGATTCCATTTTGGACATGTGGCAGTTAACTGGCTAAAATTAGTGCAGGAGCCCAGAGTCAAGGAAAAAAGTTAAGTGGTTATAGTGTTTGACCTTGAAACAAAACATATTTAATATTAGCACGATTGAATAGATGAATTCATCTTGACCAGAGCTTGGTGTTCTAAGTTCTTTAAACAGGAGAAAAAGATAGGGAGAGAAGGGGTGGGTGGGGATGGGGAATGAGCAATTGAGCCAACATGGAACACTAAATGCAATGAGGACTACAATATAAAATTTCATACCAAAACTAATTGCAATCACTAATTTTCTCCTCTTCTATAATTTTCTAAGGGAAAAAAATACTACATACAAGGTAGTGTCATGGAGACCATAACAGGAAAGTTCTTTTCTTTGTTGAGAATGACTACAAGCCAAAAACTCCAATGTTAGAGCTAAAATGCAAATTCAATGTTTTACTTCTTAGAAACTTTTGAGCCTAATTAGGCTGTTCTTTGACTTTCTAGCTCTAACTTTGTGTGATTGACAGCAAAATACATATTAATTGCCCTCTTCTCTGTTTCTTTTCTTTAAATCTCAAAAAGCACATTAAATTTTGTAACTACCTACCATTTCAACATCAGAAACAGGTCCAAAGCTGGTGACATATATGTCAGTTTTTACTTCTGTAACAGGACCTAGTGGGTATGAAGTAAATAAGTGTGAAAAAATAATTACCAATTTTACAGGCAAGGTAGGCTTTGATAATCAAAGAGTAAATACAGATATGATATCTCATGTTTTTACAAAGATCTTAAATTTTCAGTGAGATGATGCATCACTATAGAAAATGTGGACAAAAGAAGAGCAAAACCAGAAAGCAGTGTTTACTTACAGGCATATAAAACAAATCAAAGCCAAAAAATACCAATTACTTACCAGAAACTTGTTTCTTCAAAGATATATCACCCCCAGGCACCGTTAAGACAGGCAGTGCAGAGAACAAAAGCTTTAGCTTTTGTAATTTTTTATAGTCCATCATCTGATTGGCCGTTTAGTAAAGAAGTGAGCTTTTAAAAAGAGAGAACTTAGCCGCAAGGAAGGAGGAAAAAAAACCATAAAGGCTGCAAGAAATGTACCTTCAGAGAGTTGCGAATACTGGTAAATAACAGGCCCCAAAATAATTCATGTCACCTATAACGATAGGCAGACCATCCACAGGCAACTGGGATCAAAGACAAGCTCTCCTGTAAGTCAGACCTAGTCAAGCTCTGCCATTTATAAGCTGTGTGATCTTGGGCAAGTTACTGATCCCCTCCATTGCAGCAACCACGCATATAAAGCAAGATTGTTGACAGGGATAGAATGAAACAGCTCATATGAGACTATGAACACAGAGAGTCTTTCCCAGAAGTATTTATTAAGTAAGTAGTAGCTTCTCTTTGCTTCTTCTGATAATGGCCACACTGAGATTCTTTCCTAGGCCTAAAGAAGACTGGTGCAGGAACAAATATATGGTGTGTTTGGCATCTTGACAATGGGCAGACACAGACTGTTGACAAAGGAAAATTGCCACCATCTGGATTTCGCATGATGTGTAAAATCAAGAATTCTGGAATTCAAACTTGATCTAACACTTTTTAATTGTTTGATTTTGTATCCTCAGAGGTAAAAGTTTTAATAAGTGAAATAACATATGTAAATCACTTGTTCCTGTTTCTAGACATAATCTGTTCAATAACAAGAGTAGTTATTAGTATATATAATATAGCTTTTTATTACTAACAGATAAAAATTGTCTTCTTGAACATCATTTCCTTAAAAGATGATTTATAATACTCTATGACTTGGGGCTATGTACTCCATACTGGGAAAAAAAAACAAACCACATCTGTTATCAAGATAAACTATTCCCCTTGGATACTGGTTGGGTGAATGAATTTATTCCAAAAATGACAAAGAGAAGTTGGTATAGCTTAATGCCCTAGGTCCAAAGCTATTCTCATAAAAATGAATCAGATATTTCTTCCTGTTTAGGATGAAGACTGAGCCATAGAAAGAAAAATAGTTTGAAGAAAAATGAGAAAATTCTTTCCTAAATAAGTATCCTAAAAAAAATCTCCTTTGGAAGTACAGTCAGAGAAAAGGCATAGATCAAGCTGATCTGTCTTGAGTTTTCATTTTTTAAAAATAACACCTTTGGAAAACAGATGTATAATAAATTAGTTGAATTGTTATTTGAATGAGCAATCTGAAACTACATAAAGATAGTAGTAATAACTCATTAAAGCCAAACTGTTCCAGGAAAAGATAGGTATCCAGGAAGCAAGTAACACGTGTTGAACCTTAGAAGTTGGAGACTTCACTCAAAGTGGTTCACAGGTGGGAGTTCCTTAAAGACAATTATTAAAGTTTTAAAAGCACTGTTTTGCACAGTAAGTCTGGACAAGGAGAGATAAGTTTCTTAGAACTATTCAAGTTGAGTATGTTGGGACAACTAGACTGTTTGACAAGATTCTTGAAAAAAATCAAAAGTTACTTTGAAGATCAACTGAGGGCAGTGGTTCCCAAACTTTTACTGGCTCGGAATCCCAGGAAGTCTTGTGAAAGCAGGGATTGCTGATTCAATGGGACTAAGGAGGGGCCTATTTGTGATTCTAAGAGGTTTCTAGGTGATGATGTTCATTTTACTCCAGTTTACAGGCAGTGTGCATCTGTTGTTTTTAGATAGCGTGGGTCCTGGAAAATATGTACCGCATAGGTATTCTACGGGGAAGTATAGGAGAGGGAGGAATTAAGCCAATGATATTTTTCCTTATAAATTTATTTCAAGGTGTGTGGGTTTATGTTAATTCTATTTGAAGCATCATGATTCTATGATATTAATGGATAGTTTCAAAGATTACATAATATATCACTTTTCAATGATTCTCGAAATAGTTTTGCATTCAGAATTTCAACCTTGGCATTTGTGACATTACTCAGTATTTGCTTTAACTGGCATTCAAAATCTTTGAGATTGAGTGAGGTCCTAAAAACATATGATGGGTAAAGGAGGTCTCACTGAGACGCTCATTCACTAAACATTTTTTTGAGTGAGCACTTGCTGTGTGCCAGGTCCCATGCTAGGCACTGGTGCTGACTGTGCTAAATGAGATTAATGAGTTCCCCACCTCATGGAGTGAACATGTTATTGGAAAAGTCAGAGTAAAATAAGAAAATAAATTCAATGAAATAATACTGTCATTCAAAAGGGGAACAAAAGAGGCTGGTAATCGTGTGAGAGACTGGGAGTGCCGTTCCATTTCTTAGCCACTCTTCCAGCATAAACCATTGAAAGAGCTGGAATGACTGCATTCCAGGCACACGGAACTCTAGGAGCTCAGAGGTAGAAAATACCTTAGTGTGGTTAGGGACTAGGAAAAGGCAAATGGAGCTGGAGCAAAGCAAGTGAAGAAGAGAATGAGAGAAAATAAAAGCCATAGAGACAGAGCAAAAACCAAGGTGAGTGGACAGAGACCTACCTATGCCTGAGCTCATATTCTGAAAGTGGTATCTTTTAAACAACATATTTATAATATATGTTATAGTAACAGTTCTTAAAACTACGTGGAAAAAATATGTAGAAATTGCAGTGGCTGATGGGAGACACATAAAGAGGTTGTTGTGGGCTAAACCATGGTCCTCCCAAATTTATATGAAAGTCCTAACCCCCTCGTAGCTCAGAATGTGACCATATTTGGAGTTAGGGAATTCAATCAAGATAAAGTTAGTAGGATGGGTCCTAATCTAATGTGACTTGCGTCCTTATAAAAAGAGGAGATTAGAACACAGGAACATACAGAAGAAAGACCATGTGAAGACACAGAGGCAAGATCACCATCTATAAGCAAAAGGTAGAGGACTCAAAAGAAGCCAACCCTGCTAACACCTTGATCTTAGACATTGAGCCTCCAGAACTGTGAAAAAATAAACTGGCTATTGTTTAAGCTACTCAGTTTGTGGTACTTTGTTATGGCAGTCTGAGCAAATAAATGCAGAGGTTCATCAATTTTCCCAAGTGTTCTCCCTCTCAAAATGTAGCACAGTTCTGCCTCTGCGAACAGATTGTGATAAGAAGCTTGAGTTGTATCCTTTTATCATCAAGGATTCAAAGTAAGGAAATTTTATGATCTGAATTGTATGTTTTACAAAATTACTCAGGCAGTTATATGGACAACAAAGTTTAGGGAGGCAAGAGTATGAAAGAGGCTTATAAAAGGCTGTCATGCTTAGTTCTGCTGAGGAATGATGGTGCCCTGGACTAGAGATATAGCCAAGAGGATGGGGAGTGGGGCATGTTACGTGTGGAACTGCTCACAGTGAATGGGTTTTCTCCAAAGGACAATAAACAGGTATATAATAATTCTATGAATTGAAGGCTTACTATGAATAAGGCAAGATACAAGGCTCTTCCCATATGCTATTTCATTTAATTCCTCTCGCCAACTGCCAAAATATCATGAGAATTTTATGGATATGGAAACTGAGCTAACAGATTAAATATTCTATGCCAGAATCAGAATTATAACTCCCTTATATTGAAGTCCATAGTATGTTTTAGCTTCACTATACTAATTATATCATTAAATAATCAGTAATTAATTATGTTATATAATTTTATATCTAATTTGTAACTGCCATCCCTACATTTCCGGTTTTATTTCTGAGTAGCTTCTGAACTGTGTTCCTGCAGCTTTTTCTATGCCTTTGCTCCGCTGAGTCTCTCTTTCTCCCATTAATAGCAATGACAAAAATCTTAAGCCTCCTTGAAGTCCCCAACGGTCATAGTGCTTTGCACATACTAGATGCTGAGTAACTATGTGTTTGATTGTGTTCCTAATATCATCCCAGTAGTGACGTAAAAACCTCCCCAAAGGAAAAATTATTGAGATTCATTTGTTACACCAGTTAAGCTAAAAATATTTCCCCGATAAAAACAGGAACCGCATCTTATTTATATTTGTATCCACCCCCAGAACTAATCCCAGGCCTTAGAAATAATAGGTTTCCAATAAATCAGTTCTCAGGGAATAATGGTAGCTATGCAATTAAGAATAATTCTCAGAGACACTTCCTCTAACAATACTGTTTAGGATGTTCAAATCAACCTTAATAAGAGCATAATAACATAGAAACCAGATAATTTTGGCTTGGTAGGACTTCTCGTAATTTTATATGCATTTGTATTACATCAAAGATATGTTCTATTTTCAAAATTCTATTTCTTTAGGAAATGTTTTTTAATCCCAAAAAATAGTGGGTTGTTTGTAAGACAAATAAAGTGACTTTGAAAATCTTTGAAAGAACCAAAGCTACAATATCAAATTCAGGGAAATACTCTGGTATTATTAATGGATCTAACTTGCTTGGAAGGTAGGCAGGCAACTAACAATGTTATCAGATGATTTTCCACTGTTAATTACGTTAGCTATGTAGACCTGGCCAAAGGCTATCACTATTTAATTTCTCTTCCAATAACAGTATCCAATTTGCTGTCATGCCAGGAAAAAGACTAGCCTTTTGGTGCTGCTGAAACTAGTCAATGTTGGTTCTCCACATGGCCTCCCCATGTATGCACTGGAGGAGGCATTTCTGGTTGTTCAGCCATCTATACCTATGCATCGAGGTTTTTCTTACTAAACACTATTGATGCATCTCCCAAAAGACAAGAAACTTAAAGTATTTAAGAAATACAGCAACAACAATTAGGAATCTTGAGTGAAATATTTCTTTAAAATCTCTTAATTTTGCTCATCATTTAGAAAGCAAAAAATACTAGCCTTCCTGCATATCAAACAAACAAAAGATATCAATTGATATCACAGAGAAAGCAGAAAACTATAGAATTTTACTTAGATAGCATTAAAGGTTAGTGTTGCCTATATCCCTGTGATCCTTCTAATAGTACAGGACAACTTTTTTAAGAAAGAAATTAAATAAATATGAAAAACATTTTTAAAGAACATCAAGATATGGGCAAAGACTAAATGCAATTCACAGATGGAAAACTCTTATAGGCAAAAAAAGATTTGAAAAACTGTTCAACCACATTAAAAATAAAACAAATTTGAAATCATTTCAAAACAAAATACCATTTCAAGGATTCTATGGAGATTTTACATAAATTTATATATGCGGAGAGTTGAAGAATTTGTGGATCCTGAATCTCATATTCAGTGTAAATGGGAGTTTGAATTTGTAAAACTATCACAGAAAACAGTTTGGCATTATCTCATCAAATTGAACTCCCACTTATACCAAGATCCACAAAAATCCATTCCTGAATATATATGCAAAAAAAAAAAAACCCCAATTTTTGTACATTTAAAGCAAGAAATTTAGGCCAGAACATTCACAGCAATACAATCTTGGAAACAAGCAAAATGTCTCCTGCCAACAGAGGAGATGAATAAACTAGGTCCTTTGCAATGGGAATATCACCCAGCAGTCAAAATGATAGATCGATCTATGGCAGTATAACTGAAAAATGCATCAATAGATTATATATCATGTTCAAAACAATTACATTTTTTAAATTTAATTTATTAAAAACTAAAGTTGAGCTAAAACAATATTCAAAGAAAAGCTCTGAATAATTTTTGAAAGGACTTAGGATGATTACTTTGGGTGAAGGCAGGAAGATAGGATGAGGGAAACCATAAACCAGAATAAAAGTTGATTCCAAGGTTGTGTTGTTTAATGATTTAACTGATACGTTTCTTATGTAATGGTAAATGAAGGAATAGATGGATGGGTGAATAAAAAGAAGATTATGTGTGACCAATAATGAGAATCTGTCATGAACCAATGATTAGTAATCAAAATCCAATTCTGTGCACGAAAGTCTTTTTAAAATACATTAAAAAGGCCTAGAGAATGATAAACAAATGTAAAATGATGTATTTTCTTTTCATTTAAAAGAAAATTAACAACCAAGTGTAGTATTATCTAAACACCCACCAAGTTACTAATAACCTATATTTAGATTTTTACAATGGCTGTTTCAGAAAAAATCAAAAGCAGTTTGCATATCCTTCCCCTTAAAAAAAAAAGGAAATACATAATAGCACCATATATCTTGTTGTTGTTGTTGTTATACTTGCGAGCATAAGAAAGTAAATTATGTTCTGGGTTCCATAGTCTCTTGTCTTCTCAAGGTCATCATTCTTTCAGTTATCCATTCCATCCAATCTAACATTAAATTATCCTTATCCTTGAACAGATTATTCCAGTAGTACACAAACATGATACAATATTTCTAATCTTAATCAAAAGGCAACCTGCCCTCTTATCTTTACTATCACTTGTAAGCTTCTGAGAATAACAAACCCCAAATAAAAAACTATTTTCATTGCCTCTGATTTTCCCTTTTTATTCACGCCATCATCCACTGTAATCTGGTTTTCACGCTCAGGATCTACTAACATTCTTTTAGTCAGAATTATTCGTTTTTCCCTATTGATAGTAACTATTCCCACAAATAATCCTATTTCTCCCATTTTTAAAAAGGTTCTTTTGATTCTACTTCTCCTTCCTTTTACCATCCATTTTTTCTGTTCCCCTGTACAAATGGCCAGACAAAAAAAAAAAACAAAAACAAAAAAAAAAAACTCCCATTCTCTTGAATCTATCCAGAACTGTATACCCATCACATCACCAAAGCTTAGCTTGTCCAAATTACTAAAGTTATAAATATTGCTAAATCTAGTGGTCAATTCTATTCTGTCTTTCTTAATCTGTCAAGAGAATTAGATGTAATTGATCAATCCTGCCTCCTCTTTTCAAAATTTTAACTTACATCCAGTATATACATTCTCCTGGCACAGTTTTCCTTCTACCTCAAAGACCACTCCTTGGTCTTCCTGGGACAGAGATTCCTGCTCCTCTTTCCCCACCTCTTAACATTGTAGATTTCGGAGATTAAATAGATGGACCTCCTTTTTATCACCCTTTAACTCCTTTATAATCAATCCCTTTAGTGTTATGGCTTTAAATTCAATATATATTGTCATACCTATAATCCCTACATGCCAGGCTCATCTCCACTTAATATCTAATAGGAATCCCAAACTTAACATATCTCCATGCAAATTATTCATCTGCATCCTCAGTTTGCTTCTGCCACAGTCTTGGCAACTCCATTTTCCTAAATGTTCAAGTCAAAAACTTTGGAGTCAGACTTGATGCCTCCCTTTTTCTCACATCCTACATTCTAGTTGACATCAGTAGACTGGGACTTTAAAATACAACCAGAAACCAGCCATTCCTTACAACCTTACAAACTTCTCTGCCACCAACTTGGTCCAAATGCCCATCATCTCTTGCCTGATTTATTGTGAAAACCTCTCTGCATTTGCCCTGGCCCCTGGCCCCTGACTGTCTTTCTCAATCCAGCAACCAAGGTGAGCCTTAGAAAATTCTCCTTGGGGACCTGGTTGGGTAGCTCATTTGGGTAGAGCATCATCTCTATACGCCAAGGTGGTGGGTTTAATCCCCACTCAGGGCACATACAAGAATCAACCAATGAATGCATAAAGAAGCAGAATATGACATTGATGTTTCTCTCTTTCTCTCTCTCCCTTCCTCTCTCTCTCAAATCAATCAATAAAAATAATAATAAAATAAAAATAGCCTGGAGTCTTTCCCCCTGCCAGAATCCCTCCAATCACTGACAAGAAAAGTTCTTACCAGCCTGCAAATCTTTATGTAACACCATCCTTATGTCACACTGTCCCCTTCTCACTCCTGCAGTGACAATGACTTCCATGCTTAGGGTGTTTGCTCCTAGAGTTTCTTCTAACCAAAAAACTCCACCCCAATGTGGCTTTATGCCTTTACCTAATTAGTATCATTGTTCAAATGTCACCTTCTCCTTTAACTATTCCCTAACTACTATAGTGAAACCTGCAAACTCCTCACTTGCTTTATATTATCCTAAAGCAGTTGTCAACCTAACATATTCTATATTTTATTTCTGTTGCTTAGTTTCTAGAATTCCAACTCATGAGGGCAGGAAATTGCACCTCCTTCGCTCTCTAATGTATAACCAGTGCCATCCTAGAACAGTGCCTGGCACATATTATAAGACTAATGAATATTTGATGAAAAGTTCATGAAAAAAAAATGTCTCCATGGGGCCAGGCCTAAGCTTACTTAATATCTTAGAGAAATTTGAGAGGTATATCCTTCCTCCTTCTTAATATTCCCTTGAATTATATAGCTTCATACTCTTCCAGTACCTTTATCATCTTCTACTTTTTTTTTTATCTCCTTTGATAACTCTATATACATTTTCTACATTTCCTCAATTGTTAATGTTCCTCGAGGCTTAGTCCTGGGCTCTTTTTCTGCTATTTTCTATGTTTTCACCGAGATATCTATTCTCACAGTATTATACGCTGATGACTCTCATATATCTCTAGAAAAACCCTTCTCTGATATCCAGACTAGTACAACTACCAGAATGTTTCATATGTATCCTAAATTTAGCATGTATAAATATCAACTCTTGATTTTTATCCCCATCCTTATTGTGTCTCCCCCAGGCCTTCCCATTCTTTGCCCAATTTCTCAAAATAAAATTCCAGGAGTTGTTTTGATTTCTCTCTCTCTCTTTCTTTATAACACCTATTTGCAATCCAGATCCATTCTTTGTTGAATTATACTTCCAAAATATATCTCACTTTTATCCACTTACACCCTTCTTTACTACACCTACTAACTTATTTTAAGCCACCATTAACTTAATGGAGAGGACTAAAAAAAGAGCTTCATTTGTCACTCTGCTTCCAGTGTTGTCCCATTTCTTCATCCAAGCCTTTATTCTGTAGCCAGAGATGTCACATTACAATCTAAGTCATGGGATGTCATTACCTTCAATATTAACTAAAAACTCCAATGGCTTCCAAGTTCACTAAAAGAATAATCTAAGCTCCTTTAGAGGATACTTAAGGTCTTGCCTGATATGGCTGTCGCTTACCACTCCAATCTAGTCCTGTGAGATTCTTCCTCCTGCTTTCTGGCTAAAGCACCCTGAATTCCTTTCACTGTCTAAATCACACTAGTTTCTTAGAATCCTTGGGATCTTTTGCATTTCTGTTGGTTTTTTTTTTTTTGTTTTCTTTTTTGCATGAAAAAAAAACCTTTTTTTCCCTTTCCATTTTTTCACCCTTTGGGTCTCTCTCAGATTAAAAGAC
>JAAGEH010002528.1:21937956-22008879 GCA_011751065.1 Lasiurus cinereus
ATATATATTGTCATACCTATAATCCCTACATGCCAGGCTCATCTCCACTTAATATCTAATAGGAATCCCAAACTTAACATATCTCCATGCAAATTATTCATCTGCATCCTCAGTTTGCTTCTGCCACAGTCTTGGCAACTCCATTTTCCTAAATGTTCAAGTCAAAAACTTTGGAGTCAGACTTGATGCCTCCCTTTTTCTCACATCCTACATTCTAGTTGACATCAGTAGACTGGGACTTTAAAATACAACCAGAAACCAGCCATTCCTTACAACCTTACAAACTTCTCTGCCACCAACTTGGTCCAAATGCCCATCATCTCTTGCCTGATTTATTGTGAAAACCTCTCTGCATTTGCCCTGGCCCCTGGCCCCTGACTGTCTTTCTCAATCCAGCAACCAAGGTGAGCCTTAGAAAATTCTCCTTGGGGACCTGGTTGGGTAGCTCATTTGGGTAGAGCATCATCTCTATACGCCAAGGTGGTGGGTTTAATCCCCACTCAGGGCACATACAAGAATCAACCAATGAATGCATAAAGAAACAGAATATGACATTGATGTTTCTCTCTTTCTCTCTCTCCCTTCCTCTCACTCTCAAATCAATCAATAAAAATAATAATAAAATAAAAATAGCCTGGAGTCTTTCCCCCTGCCAGAATCCCTCCAATCACTGACAAGAAAAGTTCTTACCAGCCTGCAAATCTTTATGTAACACCATCCTTATGTCACACTGTCCCCTTCTCACTCCTGCAGTGACAATGACTTCCATGCTTAGGGTGTTTGCTCCTAGAGTTTCTTCTAACCAAAAAACTCCACCCCAATGTGGCTTTATGCCTTTACCTAATTAGTATCATTGTTCAAATGTCACCTTCTCCTTTAACTATTCCCTAACTACTATAGTGAAACCTGCAAACTCCTCACTTGCTTTATATTATCCTAAAGCAGTTGTCAACCTAACATATTCTATATTTTATTTCTGTTGCTTAGTTTCTAGAATTCCAACTCATGAGGGCAGGAAATTGCACCTCCTTCGCTCTCTAATGTATAACCAGTGCCATCCTAGAACAGTGCCTGGCACATATTATAAGACTAATGAATATTTGATGAAAAGTTCATGAAAAAAAAATGTCTCCATGGGGCCAGGCCTAAGCTTACTTAATATCTTAGAGAAATTTGAGAGGTATATCCTTCCTCCTTCTTAATATTCCCTTGAATTATATAGCTTCATACTCTTCCAGTACCTTTATCATCTTCTACTTTTTTTTATCTCCTTTGATAACTCTATATACATTTTCTACATTTCCTCAATTGTTAATGTTCCTCGAGGCTTAGTCCTGGGCTCTTTTTCTGCTATTTTCTATGTTTTCACCGAGATATCTATTCTCACAGTATTATACGCTGATGACTCTCATATATCTCCAGAAAAACCCTTCTCTGATATCCAGACTAGTACAACCACCAGAATGTTTCATATGTATCCTAAATTTAACATGTATAAATATCAACTCTTGATTTTTATCCCCATCCTTATTGTGTCTCCCCCAGGCCTTCCCATTCTTTGCCCAATTTCTCAAAATAAAATTCCAGGAGTTGTTTTGATTTCTCTCTCTCTTTCTTTTTAACACCTATTTGCAATCCAGATCCATTCTTTGTTGAATTATACTTCCAAAATATATCTCACTTTTATCCACTTACACCCTTCTTTACTACACCTACTAACTTATTTTAAGCCACCATTAACTTAATGGAGAGGACTAAAAAAAGAGCTTTATTTGTCACTCTGCTTCCAGTGTTGTCCCATTTCTTCATCCAAGCCTTTATTCTGTAGCCAGAGATGTCACATTACAATCTAAGTCATGGGATGTCATTACCTTCAATATTAACTAAAAACTCCAATGGCTTCCAAGTTCACTAAAAGAATAATCTAAGCTCCTTTAGAGGATACTTAAGGTCTTGCCTGATATGGCTGTCGCTTACCACTCCAATCTAGTCCTGTGAGATTCTTCCTCCTGCTTTCTGGCTAAAGCACCCTGAATTCCTTTCACTGTCTAAATCACACTAGTTTCTTAGAATCCTTGGGATCTTTTGCATTTCTGTTGGTTTTTTTTTTTGTTGTTTGCTTTTCTGCATGAAAACAACCTTTGCTTACCCTTTCCATGTTTGACACCTTTGTGTCTCTCTCAGCTTAAAAGACCTCCCTGACCACCATATCCAAAATAGGTCCCTCAGCCTATTTTTTCTCTATTCTTAGCTTGCTATTGAATTGTCCTATAGCATCATCATTAGTTTTTTTCTCTGTGTTATTTTCATCTCTTTACACCACTTAGCTATTAATTTCACCAGGGCTTGTGTCTGATTCAAATTATATCTTCACATCTTAACATTGCTCCTGACACATAGTAGTCTCTAAATATTTACTAGTTGAATGAATGAATGAATGAATGAATATGGCAGATCAGAAGAGAATGAAGCTGTACTTCTCTGCTGCTTTGTGAATATGAAGAGTTCTTTTCATCTATATATTTTTTAAAAAAATATTTTTTCTGTTGACAGAAAATTAATAAAGCTAACTAATTGAATACAAACAAATATATATTTAATTTTTAAGTTGGGATATAGATTATTTGAAAACATTGTAAAGCCATTTTCACTTATGTGGAAAATTATTCAAAATGTACCTAAGTGTATATATACACTTTGCCATATTGGCTTTTCCATTTTAAAATGTTATTAAAGCTTTAAAATGAAAGTTTTCATTTCATTCCTTTGGGGGAAATGTAGTTTTGCTTATTTTAATGACCTACTTAGATAGTAACAAAAAGAAATGTTAATGAAAATCTGACTCTTGGTAAACAGAAGGACTTAAGAAAGACTTAGAAATGGATGTAGCAATATAGCAGCAGCCTGATTAAGGTTTTAAAGACTGAGGTGTGGGTTGTGGTCTTGTCCACTACTAGTTCAAGGGTTCTTGGGAAATTCATTGAACCTTTTCTCTAGCCCCCTTTGTAACAGAAATGATGCCGGCCCTGTTTATTTTATTGTATTATTGTATTAATAATCTTATTTGATATTATTATATGAAAATGTTTTCAAAACTGTAGAGGACTCCATGAATGTGAAATCCTATTATGCTAGTGAGCACCCTTGCAAAACTGACCCTAATGCTCCACTCTTATTTCAGAGAGGTTGAGAAAGATGTTCTGAGGCGATTATATATATTTGGCAATTATATATATATATATGTTCTGAGGCAATTATATATATATATATATATATCTTTGAGGTCTGGTGCATGAAAATTTTGCACTGAGGGGGGAGAGTCCCTCAGCCCAACCTGCACCCTCTTGCAGACTAGGACCCCTCAAGGGATGTCTGCCTGCTGGTTTAGGCCTGTGGGAGTGTACTAACCACCAGGCAGCAGCTTCAGCATTGAGCATCTGCCCCCTGTTGGTCAGTGCGCACATTAGCAACTGGTTGTTCGCCTGTTCTATTTGCATATTAGCCTTTTATTATATAGGATAAGCATTGATTATTTCAAATTATGTACACCAAAAGGCTGAGATGAAGAAAAGTTCGTGTAGCCTTCAATAAGTGGGAAATTGGTAAGGGCTGGCTTCTGAACTATCTCCTGATGGTCAGGACCCTAGCTATGCATCTTTCAGAAGACTTACAGCAGTGTTGAAAGTGGATAATGGCACAGGGGGATGCTGATCTAGCTCCTCCATGGAAGGGTTTGCTTGGATGCCACTTCTAAGCAGGGAGAAGTTACTTCAGGATGCTAGCAGACTGATTTGTCAGAGACTGAAAAAAACTTCACCCCATCAGAAGTCCTAATCTAGCTTTTCACACCATGCCTCCTTCCTTCTCTTCTCACCTTTCCCCCTTTCCTTCTCCAATTGGAGAATGTGGGAAACCAGGGAGAGGAGATCCTGGAGGGATGAAAAGAAGAGAACTATTTCAGTTCCTTTTAGTTCCCCCATTGCAAGCTGTGCTGTTGAGTTAAAAATATGTAATTTAGTTTCTAAATCTATTTCAACCCTTGCCTGGCCTACTGAGCAATCACAAACCATCCGATTTCAACTCAGATCTTTGCTTTTAGCTTTACTTGAAATGGAACACAGCTAAGTTGTATAAACAGATATAAAGTCAATGCTCCACAAAGAGCAAAGGTAGGATTAAAGGAACTGGGAGGTAGATCCACATTTAGAGCATACTGGCCAAAGCCTGAATTGTTTTCATTTTATTTTTAAAATGCCAAACTTTCCACAAAGTATAAAATGTCAAAGAAAGGATCACACTTGTGGCTTCCAAGCGTCTATGCTAAGGACGCATTTTGTTATTATTTTCAGTGAATTCTATTTCACTTACAACATTCTGTAAACAGGTTACACATTTTCTGCAGGTGAGAATTACTATTCCTTTGTCACATTTGGCATACTACGCATTTACAGAGAATGACCCACTTCTAAAAAATGAATCACATTTACCACAAATATTTATAAGCGGAGCCAAAAAAAAATGTGCTATAGTAAATTTTTACTGATTAATCAACTGCTAACACTTGAAGTCAGTGAATTCAACCCCTTCCCATAAAACTATAAAAAGTATTTCCAGGTGGGTAAAGCAGAAGACTTGGCAGTGACAAGTAAGATGACTAATAATGCCTCTGAGATAGTTCAGCGACACTGCAGCTAACCAAAATCCAACAATGGCTTACGTAGATTAATTTTCACACATGTTATTGTCAGTATAATATTATGGAAGAGGGTAGTAGGTAAAAAGGACCTATCTACAGTGGATCCCTTCTTCCTTTCCAATTTGAACTTGTATCATAACCAACTGGGCAAACATTATTTTAGCTCTCAACATTTAATAATAAAACCATAGTTTCAATTATAAATTTTCACATTAATTTATGTTCAAGTACATCAACTCTTTAAGGAATATTTAAGCAGCATGTAATTTAATTCTCCTGCTTCTTCTCCCCTTTACTTGAAATGTCAAGTTTAAAACCTTTATGAGCCGATAAATCCTCTTTTATTGGTATCGTATAGATTTAAATGCTACCACATCACCTGAAACATTCTCCACAAAATTATTTTGGGTCTAAAGTGTTAATTCCCCAGTCACTTATGAAAGACTGTGCACTGACAAATGATTCCCTTTGGTAAGAAAGCCTCTTTTCAGATTTGCTGAAAGGCCATTGCAGTGCTGAGCAGCCTACCCCTGGAGAAGCAATGCGAAAAGGTCCAGGAGAATCTCACATCCTCCTCACTCATATTCATCACTGTCAACACACAAAGGTTGAATGAATAGCCTCAATGGCTCCCCAGAACCTTCTCATGAAGTCCAAAAAAGAGGGGTCTGTACCTGGCCTGACTCCAGTCTACCATTATTCTGATGCTGCGTTCCTGTATAAACGTCTTTGTCAAACAAGAAGAACAAAAGGACTCCAAAGATCCATCCAGTTCTACTTTATCCAATTTTATTTTATTTTCTCCAACCGGTCTTTGTAACCGGGACCACACTCCTTCTATATCACATCTAATTCTGTACTCTTCCACTGCTCCCTTTTACTCTCTCCACTTTCCCATCTCCTACACCTCCTCCAGAGAAAGCTGAAATTTCTCCCAGCCTCTAAAACATATTATGTGGTCCCCAGCACACAGCATGTGATATCCTCCCAATCTGCATGGGTTTGTCTTTTAAATACACAACCCGAACACGATGGGTTCACATCATGCCCGTACCACTTGCTAAATGTAAACTTGGACCACCTCCTGAACTCCCCAAGCCTCAATGTCTTCATCTGTGACTAGTAATTTAGCTTTCGCTCACAGTGGTTGTGAGGGTAAAACAGTAATGCCTATGAAATATATGTGAAAGTTTGCAGAAATACCTACAATATTCGTTGTCATGATTGTTCTTACTGCTACTACTAGAATGTAAGCTCCCTTAAGAAAAAGTCTGTATCTTCAACTCATTTCCTGAGAAGGATCAAGCGCCCTGTGATGGAAAAAAAACAACAACAACAGGGACTTGTTGGTCAGAAGACCTGGGCCCACACTTCTGATGAAGTCCGAAGTCTTCTCTGAACTGGTCTGAGAGGGAGTCTGAAGTTAAGAATTGTTACCTTGAGATTTCTGTGAACCTGGTACCTAGCACAGTGCCTGCCACACGGATTCTTCTTATGTAAGCAAAGGGAATAGAAATGTGAAGAAGAGCAACAGTACCGTTATGGATGTACCTCTACTGGACCTTTTATAAATATTTATTGAAGAAATAAAACTGAAACACCTCTGACTGCAAAGTCTTAGGAGAGAAGCAAATGGCCCCTCCCCAAACAAATAAATGAAAAATGCATCCCGCCTCTGTAGAAGAGAAAAGGACCGGGTTCTCCAGCAGAGCAGGCAGCTTCCTGCCCCAGATTCATGTCCTAGGTAGAACAAGGCCGAGGTTTTGGCTGGGGGACTGGCGCCACGTGGGAGTCCAGGGAACATAGCATCAGCTGTCTGCAAGGCAACCTGCTCTGGGACAAAGGGCCGGGTCCAGGGGAACCTCAGGCTCAGCCTCAGGCTCAGCGGGGCAGCTGAGCCCCAAGTTCCCATTTATTACTCCCCCCCTCCCCGCAACCTCCCCCTCCCAGCAGTCAGGAACCGTGAGATAATTGGTGTGGGGGAGAAGCAGAGCTTTCGAGGGGGCAGGGGCGTGGGAAAGTGCGTTTGGGGGCGGTCTGCCTGTCAGAGGTCTTCTCCAGAGAGGAGAGGGAGGTGAGAGAGGTGTCCAGGGAGGAGGGCGGGATGGAGAGGAAGAGAAACCGATTGATGTTGCAATTTTACACGCCAGGCATACCCAATGACATCCCCCCAGACAGACAGACAGACAGGCAGACAGGCAGACCGAGAGAGGGACAGACACGGGCACACTGGGGCGCTTGGAATCGTTCATACCCCCAAATCCAGGACGCAGCCTGTTGTCGTAACCATCCAGTAAACTGTCCAGGATGCGGGTGAAATTTTCCGGGCATAATTTCTCCTCCTTTGGGTTCTGTTCTGGGGGTTCGTTTAAACTGCGGATGCAAAAATAAATTAATTAATTTAAAAAAAAAGAGAGAACCGGGGGCGGAGGGGGTTATTTTAAGAATCCCAGAACAGGTGGGTAACAGGTTTACCTCCCACGGGAAGAGTCGCTCGCCCCCAAGCTACAGGAGGCAGAGGCGAAGGATAACGGAGAGGAAGGGTCAGGAAGACGCACGCCCCGCGCGCCCGGGAACCTCAGCACCCCCCACTCCTCTCTGCACCCGGTGGCCCCCCTGCTCCCCGCGTCTACGCAGTCAGAAAAGCCTGGCTGCGGCTCCTGACTTTCCAGCCCAGACAGGAGGGTCCGGTTTGCCCCGTGAGGGGCAGCCGGCCGGAGAGGTCCGGGGAGCAGGCCACCTCGCCACCTTCCCCTCGAGCCCCCCCTCCCACGCCCCCCAGGACCCCTGAGAACTCACCAAGCCTCCAGGCACAGGATGTGCAGGAGGGCGAAACTGACTCCGAAGGACGTCGCGATCGCGGGTACCTTCTTGGCAGAAACCATCTTCGCAACATGCCATACTTTAAGCCTGATCACGGTTCCAGGCTCTCCGGGTGCCCAGAGCGGGGTGCGAGGCGAGGGCAGAGCTCGGCACGGCGTGCGCACACTCGCGCTCACACTGGCCCGCGCCCGGCCCCCTCCTTCCCTCGCGGAGCTCCCAATGTGGATGCAGAGCGATGTAGCCCGCTCCACACCCTTTCCTGCCCGCACCCCGAAGCTCCCGGGGTGGCAGGGGTTCGCTTTCGCCGGGAAGCTGGGCAAGTTCTTCCCGACCTTTAACTCCGGGGCGCAGGGCCCGGGTCTCCCGCCGCGAGGAGGGGCAGGCGCGCCCCCACCCCGAGCGCATCCCTGCCCACCACCGTACTGCTTGGCTTGCACTTCTCCCTCTCGGCCCCCCCTCTCTACCGCTGGGATTTGGATCCAACCAAGGAAGCCCCCCCCCCCCCCCCCTAAGGTTGTTCGGGACCTGTTTGCACCCATTTTCTGGCTGGAGGCGGAAAAGGGGCAGGGAGACCAAGGCTTGCTGGGTGGAAGGCTGGGAGAGACCGTGGTTAGAAGTGATGGAGTCTAGGCTGGAAGCAACCTCTGAGACTCTCTCCCTTTTAGGTGCTGGGGGGCGGAGAAAGAACGAAGATTCTTCCTGGCAAAAGGGGTTGCCACTCCCTGAGCGGACCCCTAAACTGTTGGGAAGTGGACTTCAGCCTCACTCGGTAGTGGATGCATTTCCCAAGCTGTTGCTGGGAAGACACTGAATTCCTTTTCTATGCTTGCCCCCCACCTGGCAAACACAGGGCCTCTGCTATTCTGTCCCATTCTTCCCTCAAAAGGAGGGGAGAGAGGGAGACAAAATCACTACATCTTTTGCCTGGTGTGACAACAGACACTTTTCTTTCATAATAGAGCTTACTGAATTCCAGAGGTTTGTTGCTTTAGGGAGGCAGAAAGGATGGCCGGGGAGAGGAAGAGGAGAGATACAGGGGAAAGAGGAAAATGTGAGAGAGAGACAGGAAAAGAGAGTGCAGGTGTTAAGTTATACCTCTTAACTTTTTTCTTTAAAGGTACCATAAGTCTTTGATTGCTCTGTTTAATAGAATTTGAATTGGGTCCAAGTACACTCCCCCCAAACATCATTATATTATGTCAGCCACATATTATAAATTTACCATAGAGATTTGTATCTGATTTGGTGGGATGCAAATAATATACACTGAGTGGCCAGATTATTATGATCTCTGAACACATAATAATCCAGCTACTCAGTGAATATCCTATATAATAAAAGGCTAATATGCAAATTGTCCCCTCGACCAGGAGTTTGACCAGCAGGCAGGTTGGCAAACCTCCCATGCCCCCTGTCCCTTGCCAGGCTGGTCAGACCTCACCTATGTACGAATTTATGCACTGGACCTCTAATACACACACACACACACACACACACACACACACACACACACTCTGAGTGGCCAGATTATTAAGCATTCAGAGATCATAATAATCTGGTTACTCAGTGTAGATCATCCTACTCCTAAAGTCTTAGGATGGACCCCTAAAGTCCACAATAATGATGAAATTTCTTCAAAATGAATGCATGTAAGTATTCATATTTCTATGGGACTGTTCATAATTTTCAAGATTCTCAAAGGTTATGGACAACTATAGTATAAACTGATGTTTTAATACAAAACATAACACATGTAATAGAACATTTAACCAAGTGATTAAACACGTGACTAATGTGTGACAACCATCTCCATCTCATTTGATAACCTTTCTATTGCCAGTTTCTATATACTATTATGTTGACCTTGGATCTACTTCGAATGTATTTGTTATGAATTTATCAAATGATCAAATTAAATGAATGATTTGAAAGGTTTCAACCTGTCCTTACTTTCCCTTAATTATTTCTGATAAATATTGAATCAATTTTAATCATTTAAAAAGGGTAATGATGTGAATCACTGTTTCTAAATCTAGAAGTTTGTGGATATACACTAATTGAAACATTTTGGTTTCAAGAATATAGAAGGAAGCTATTAATTACTTTTATGTTAATGCATTTCTTTGTCCCATGTATTTAAGATAAGTGAGGAGAATCAATCTGATGCTCTTTAGTCATGCCTTTCCTTGTTGGTATTAAACCAAAGCTTCTACTGAAAGTTTACTTGTATGCTGGCCTGTTATCATTGTCTGATGATAGATTTTTATATCCATTCTTAACAGGTCTCAAAACTGTGTCTATTGTATTAAAAATTACTACATAAAAATAATAATCTGGGGTACCTTAACAGATTTTATTTGAATAAACATTTCATAATAGCAGTTGATATTACTTCCAAAATAAGTAATTTTTGATATTACTTCCAAAATAAGTAATTTTTTTGCCATATAGCTAATGTGATTTAGTTATTTCAATGTGATTCTTTAAAAGAATAAAATTTGGGCAACATTTGTATCTTATCTGAATAATTTCTATATATAAAATTTAAAAATTTCACTATTATATTGTTATTAATTACATATTTTATTAATTACATATTTTTCTAATTCTCCATGATTAAGTTAGGCATTGAAGTGATATGTATCTTATCTGAATAATTTGTATCTTATCTGAATAATTTCTATATATAAAATTTAAAAATTTAACTATTATATTGTTATTTATTACATATGTTATTAATTACATATTTTTCTAATTCTCCATGAATAAGTTAGGCATTGAAGTGATATGTCTATACTTAATAGTCTCCCAAATCCCTCATTCATTTAAATTACAATAAGAAATACTAGCTATCTAATATCAGCTTCTGTTTCATTGGAAAAGCCAATCTTTTATAATAAATAGAAAAATACATATTTTAAGGTCCTGGGATACTAGTAATGAATTTAATAAATACTTTGTATACTCATTTTCAAATGGCTTATAATGTGAGAAGGGTTATGTTATTTTTTAGAGCTTGGATTTTGGAATTACTTCTTAGAGTAATTTTAAGACTATTTTATAGTCAATTCCAAAGAGAGTCATGATTTCGTGTGAGTGTGTGTGTGAATGGTGTAAAATTTTTATACAGAAATATTAGAAGGAACATTCCCTTGATTGTATATGTGTTTCAAAGTTTCCAGAGGGGAAAATACTATTATCAAGTGATAGATTTTTTTTTCAGTACCTGGTAGTAATGAATAGCAAGGTCAATTTATGCATTACCAATAGTGCCTCAAATTAAACATATTGTTAATTTTGCTGCCAAGTTCCTACTTTGTGATAAGTATATTGTCTTTATTTTCTTTTTCTTTTTTAATTTTTTTGAGGGTTGTATTTTATGAGGCCTTTCTCCATAGTTTACTGATGGTCATCTCCTCACTGTATCCTTATATGGTCTTTTTTATGTATGCATGCATATCTGTGTCCAAATTTTCTCTTCTTGAGAAGATATAGTCATAATGGATTAAGAACCACTCTAAAGATCTCAGTTTAACTCAATTGCCTTTTAAAAATCTTATTTCCAAATTGAATCACATTCTAAGGCACAGAGGTTAGGATTTAAGAATATGAATTTGGTGCCCAGCTAGCTCGGTGGTTGTGTGTTGACCTATGAACCAGGAGGTCACAGTTTGATTCTCCATTAGGACACATGCCAAGGTTGCAAGCTCAGTCTCCAGTGTGGGGCATGCAGGAGGCAGCTGGTCTATGATTCTTTCTCATCATTGATATTTCTCTCTCTCCCTCTTCCTTCCCTTCTGAAACCAATAATATATATATTTTTTTAAAAGAATATGAATTTGGTTGGGGAAACATAATTCAGTCTATAATAGTGCTGAAGCTTCAATTATATAAGAAAATGAAACTAATATACATATAATGAGTTTGTAAGTTCATTAAGCCATAAAGCTATATTTGTTATTATTATATCTATAATAATGATGATGATGATCTTTATTATTATAATGCCAATTCTTATTTATCCATAGCTAATATAATTTAAATGTTCAGAAAAATACTCTTATAGTTAGATATTCATTTCCAAATTTTATAAACTGAACCTTAAAAAATGTTAATTTGCTCATCATTAGTTACATAACCAAAAAATGGAAAGATCAAGATTTTATTCAGTTTATCTGGAGAATTACTTTGGTAAATTCTTTTCTGTGGTTTTTTTTTTAATTTGATATGTGTATGTATTGTGAAATGATTTAGCGCAATAAAGTTAGTTAACACATCCATCCCATTATATAGTTACCTTTATTTGTATGTGTAGTATGAAGATTTAAGATCTATTTTCTCAGCAAACTTCAAGCATACAACACATTATTGTCAACAGTAGTCATCTTACTATATTTTAGATTCCTAGAACTTCTACACCTTATAATTGAAAATGTGTACCTTTTGATCAACTTCTCCTATATCTCCAACCCTTGGCAAACACTAATTACTCTATTTCTATGAGTTTAGCATTTTAGATTATACATATTAGTTCTCTTTATATATTGTCTTGTTTCAAGAGTGATATGGGACTAATACCACCAATTTGGAAAGCCATTTGGCAAAATATTAAAGTTAATTATGGTCAGATGATTAAGCCATCTCATGCCTGTTTTATAGGCCATACAAACTCCCAAACATACAACAGTATATTTGTAATAGTGAATAACTAGAAACAAATTAAATGTTCTTTAGCAGGGAAATGGATACATAATATTGTGGTATAAATTGAGTACTATAAAGCAATTAAAATGAAAGAAATCAGGTATATGTATTAATGTGGTATATGTCAGTAATATAATGTAAATAAAATGCAAGTGGTGGAATAATACCTTCAGTAAAATACTATTCATACAAAATTTAAAACATAAAAGATAATGTACATTACTTAATGGTATATCTGTAGTGATCTGAAATCTGCTTGGAAAACTTAACACCAGATTAGAGATAATGAGTATCTGTGGAGATGAAGAAAGAAATGAAATTATTATATAATTTGAATCTTATCTTATAATAGCTTATTGTCATTCAACAAGTTAAAATTTTTCTATTTTCTTTCAAATGCCAATAAATTGTTCCCCCCAAAAGTGGTATGAAATAATTATATAATTTGAATCCTATCTTATAATAGCTTATTGTTATGGAATAAGGAACATTGACTACTACAACTTTTTATTTAATGCTTTATTTCATTTTTTAAAATCTGAAGCAAATGTGACAAAATGTTAAATCTTGACAAATCTGGTACTATATTACCAGATTTCATTATATTACTTTTTTCATTATATTACTTTTTTCATATTTTTCTGGTTCTCTTTTGCTGTATATAACAAACCATTAAAAACTAGCTTAGAACAACAATTTACGATGATCTCTCAGTATTCATGGTTAGACAAGGCTCATTGGGTTGTTCTCCTTGGCGATCCCTCACCCTGAGTGGTTAGTGGTGGGTAGGGGTGCAATTACCGGAAGGTTTGACTGAACAATCTTTGGAAGTAATAGAGGGACACCACTATTGCACTCTACTGGTCAGATTAAGTTGCAGGACCCAATCAGCTCCATATAGAGGGGGTGCACAAGGGAAGGTTACTGGGAGACATGGTTCATTGGGTGGCCATCTTTGAAGACTACCATACTTTTTATATGCCTGAAATATTTCAGAGAAAAAATCAAGAACATTTTATAAAAATGGTGTGATGGATAACTTTATGTACCTGCTTGGCTTGGCCACAGTACACAGATATATGGTCAAACATTGTTCTAGATGCTTCTGTGAAGGTATTTTTTTAGATGAGATTAATATTTAAATTTGAAGATTTGAATAAAGTAGATTATGCCCCATGATGTGGGTGGACCTCACCCAACCAGCTGTAGGCCTTGATAGAAAAAAGGCTGACCTACCCAGAGGAAGGGGGTATTCTACCATTAGACCACCTGCAGATTTGAACTGGAACTCTTTCTTCATTTGCTAGTCTGCTCATCCACCCTGGAGTTCAGATCTTGGACATGCTGGTCTCCATTATTCTGTGAGTCAATTTCTTAAAATACATGATCTCTCTCTCTCTCCTCTCTCCTCTCTCCTCTCTCCTCTCTTCTCTCTTTTCTCCTCTTCTTCTCCTCCTCTTCCACCTCCTCCTCCTCCTCCTTCTTCGTCTTCCTCTCTCTCTCTCCCCTTCAATTCTCTGTTTCCCCCTCCCTATTGGTTCAGTTTCTTAGAAGAATCCTACTTTAGCACAAGTGGTATGGGGATACAAGACTAATTGTTTATCAAATCTTTTAGGTAAAGTAAAATTTAATCACTATGTCCATTCAACAAGTTAAAATTTTTCTCTTTTCTTTCAAATGCCAATAAATTGTTCCCCCCAAAAGTGGTATGAAATTATTATATAACTTGAATCTTATCTTATAATAGCTTATTGTCATTGTGACCTATAATTTGTGACAGAGGTATGGACTCATGTAAGCATTTATAAATGTTAATATACATGAGCCATAATTTTGGTTCTAAATTAATCAGTATATTTTAATTTTATCATTTTAATTTTTTAACCAGTCAAATAATACATGCTTATTATAGGAATTTTGGAGATTATGAAACACTAGCAAAAAATAAAACAAATTGTGTATAGTGCAATTATTCAACTAAAACTATTCTTGACTTTGTCTTAAAAAAATGGGGGTGGGGCTAAGCCTTTAAAGAAATATCACCATTTTATTTATAAGCTTTGGGGAAAATAATAGTGTATGCACATATTTGGCAATTAAATAAGCCCAAGATGCAAAGATGTGGAATGTATTGTATATTTTATTATACAATACTACTGATACTAAGATTCCTATTCAAATATGTACATCAAAAGAAGAAAATTAAATTAGCCTAAAGGATATACTTATTTTTACTAATTATTCTAGATACATACATTTGACTCTTCAAAATATTTTAAAAAGAGAAATATTTAAAGAAAATCATAATGGCAGATATTTGTGTAACTTTTTCAGTATTTTAAGATTCTCAGTACTGATTCACAGATCAGATTTACACAAAGTAAATAATCAAAATATCACAGGTGCACACTGTCTGCCATCAAACCCACATAACATTTGCAACTAAATTTTCCTGTGAAGACTCAACATGACACAAAGGTAATATATTTGGTCCTCAGAAGATTACGAAGCCAGACTGCTCTTCATTACCATCTGGTGGCAACTGCATGGAGTGGCATTAACCATAATTATAAAAGAGAGCTAAAGGAACTGAATGTCATACTTAAGAACAGAGAGGAGAACCTGTTACTGATGAATATTAAAAATGTGTGAGATAAAAGTCAAAACTAAAGAAGAATTTGGGACTTCCTTTACAACAAAATGTGCACGAGAAAGAGTTATTTATTGGGAACATTTTACAATAGACAGAAGTTGAATATCTGATAAATATGATTTCTGAATAACATGTTTTCCAAGTCATAATTGTTTGTTTTATAACAAAAAAAGACAATGCAATTCTTTTTATTTTATTGATAAATTAGATGTAACCCTTTTTCTGGATTTACTAAATCATTTAGTCATACATATATTTCATATTTGCCAAGAAGTACCCTTTTCTATTTTATTTACCTGGTAAGCACTTACATGTCTTTAAAATTTTAGCTTAAGTGGCGCTTTGCTTGTGAAGTCTATCTGTGCCCTCTGGCTAAAGGTTCTGCTAGCCATCCCTCCAGACTATTGTTGCATTATCTACAGGTCATTTGCCTCGTGGTTTCTTTTCATTACAGCAGAGTTTCTCAGGAGTGGGAAAAGTGTCATATTCATTCCTATAAGCATTTAGTATTTATGTAAGGGATGAATTCAGGGGGCTCACTGTTTCTTAGGAAATTTAAATCAAAGGAAACCTTTCACATTTCAGGCCTACCAGACAGTGAAACAAGAACAGAGATAGTTCAGTTTTGGAGAAAGTAAATGTTGATAGTAAACTTTAAGATTTCTCAGTTGCATCATAGAATTGCAGAGCCACAGTAGAACCCAAGAAATCTGTACTTCTTAATCTCCTCACCTCTTTCATCCAGCCTCCCAAATCTCCTCCCTTCTGGCATCCAACAATCTGTTCTCTATATCTTTAAAACTGGTTTTATTTTGTTCTTTAGATTCCATATATAAATAAAATCAGGTGATATTTGCCTTCCTGTGCCTGGCTTATTTTGTTTAGCATAAGATTCTCCAGGTCTTATCCATGCTTTAGGAAATAGTAAGATTTTTTGCTTTTTTTTATGGCTGAGTAGTATTCTATTGTGTAAATGTACCAGCATTTTTCTTTTTTTATCCACGCATCTTTTTATGGGCACGTGGGCTGCATCCATAACATGGCTATCCTATCTAATAAAGGGGTATTATGCAAATTAACCATAACTCCATCACAAAGATGGCAGTGCCCATAGCCACAAGATGGCAGCACCTAGTCCTCTCAGCCCCATCAGAGTCCCCTAGTCCCAGGCAGGCAGCCACTGAGAGCAGGTAGTGTGAGCAGCCTGGCAGAATGCTTGCTTTGTCACCATGGCGAAGAGGCAAGCATTCCACCCCAGCAGTGGAGGGCCTCTGGGTAGTGGGCACAGAGTGAGGGGGGAGGGGATACACTTGCATTGTCACCTTTGCCCCAGCGACAAAGCAAGTGCTCTGCATCCAGCTGTGGATTGGCCTCTGGGCTACAGAGAGTCTCTGGGCAACAGGCACAGAGTGGCCAGGCCCCACAGAGAGCTACTGGCACACGGATTTGTGCGCAGGGCTACTAGTCCTATATAATAAAAGGGTAATATGCAAATCGACCGGATGGTGGAATGCCTGGAAGCTATGATGCACACTGACCACCAGGGGACAGATGCTCAGTGTAGGAGCTGCTCCTGGTGGTCAGTGTGCTCCCACAGGGGGAGCACCACTCAACCAGAAACCAGGCTCACAGCTGATGAGTGCAGTAGTGTTTTTATTGATTTTGGACAGGGAGAGCCTCTGTGGCAGTGCTAAGAATGTCCAACTGATGGCTTAGACCCACTTCCCATACAGATGTCCGACTGTCAGACATCCCTCGAGGGCTCCTGGACTTTGAGAGGGTGCAGGTTGGACTCCAACCCCCTACCTGAGTGCTTGGATTTCGTGCACCAGGCCTCTAGTTATAAATAATACTACAATTAACATAGGGATGCATATATTCTTTCAAATTAATTCGTGGGGTTTTTTTTGGGGTTCTTAAAATATATGTCCAGAAGTGAAATCACTGGGTCATAAGACAATTTCATTTTTTTTTTATTTTTTGAGGAACCTCCACACTGTTTCCCACAGTGGCTGCACCAGTCTGCATTCCCACCAACAGTGCCTGAGGGTTTCTTTTTCTCTACATTCTCACCCACACTTGTTGTTTATTGATTTAGCGCCAACACATGTTTGTTGATTTATCATGATAGCCTTTCAGGCAAGTGTGTGGTGTTATCTCACTGAGGTTTTAATTTGCATTTCTCTGATGGATAGTTATGTTGAGCATCTTTTCATATGTCTATTGGCCATGTATATGTCTTCTTAGAAGTGCCTATTCAGATTTTCTGCCTGCTTTTTAATTGAGTTGTTTGTTTTCTTGATGTTGAGTTCTTTATACATTTTGGATATTAACCCCTTATCAGATGCATCATTGGCAAATATCTTCATTAATTCAATAGGTTGTCTTTATGTTTTGTTGATGATTTCTGTGCTATTCAAAAACTCTTTAGTTTGATGTAGTCCCATTTGTTTATTTTTTCCTTTTGTTTCCTTTGACTGAGAAAATATGTTAGAACAAATATTACTAGAAATGTCAGAGATTTTACTGCCTTTGAGGCAGCAAGTAGGGACCTAAAGAGTATTATGGTAAGCAAAATAAACCAGTGAGAGAAAGACAAATATCTCATGATATTACTCATATGTAGAACCTAATGAACAAAATAAAAGGACAAATGAAATAGATCCAGAGACATGGACACAGGCAACAAACAGAATCCTCAGAAGGAAGAGGGAGTCCGGGAGGGAAGAGATCAACCAAAGAACTTATATGCATAACCCATGGACACAGACAATAGAGGTGTGGGGTGAAGGCCTGGGGAGGGGATGGGAATGGGGAGGAGGGAGCCAAAAGGAGGAAAAGCTGGGACATTTCTAATAGTTTCAATAATAAAGATAAATTAAAAAATAATAACATTTAAAACAAGAAATTTGGATGGGCTGTCCAAGCTCTTGCAGATAAACTAAGAATTCTTGGTCAATTAAGTCAGGTTTCTGCTCACCTCTGGTGAAAGATGGCTGTTCTATCTCACATTCTCAGCCAGTCTCAGCTGTGGTGAGTATTCAAGGGAGCTTTCTCAGTGAGGGGTACACAGTGTCTTGACCTCCCTTTGATAAATAACAAGGTAATGTAGCAGAATCTGCATTGGCATTTCTCTTCCAGAAACCCCACAAGCATCAGGTTCACATCCTTGCCTCTGACATAAGGGCTGCTATAAACATCTATATTTTCTGGGCTCTTACATGATAAACTAGAAAAAAAAAGGAGTGTTTAAGTCTGGAAGAATGAATGAGGTTAAAAATCTCTTATTGAAAGAAGATCAGAGGCAAGAGTCATGTTCAAGCAGTTTCATCAGAACAGTCTAAGATTAGACTTCAATTTACCCTTCCAATTTATATGATTCTGAACTTGCTCCTGATTCCCTGAGACTCAGTCTCCCTGGTAGCTTAGACTTGAATCTGAATCCTGTTGTTATTCTCTTTGCCCAGGGTGTGAAATCCTGGGTTAGAGTTCCCTCCCATTGTATATAATAAAGAGGGAATGTGTAAATTGACCCTCATGTTTTAACGCCATCACAAGATGGCAGCACACACAGCAGGGTCAGGGTAGCAGGGGCAGGGCTGGCAGCTGCTCCGAGTGGCTTCCACTGGGGTTCCGTGGTCCTCGTGTGTGCCACAGGGGCGGCCTGGCGGCTGTTGCATGTAGCCCTGAGGTGGGGCATTGGGGAGGCACTCCAGAACTCAGGGCTGTCCCTCAGTGCACCGGCCATGCAGGACGTGACTCTGGGACTCAAGACAGTCCCATGGTGTGGGGATGGGGGTGGTGCCCTGGGTCTCACGCCATTTTGCGTGACAGGTCACTAGTTCTTATATATTTCCCTGGTATAATTCTCCATATGTCAACTTGGACATTTGACTGCTTGGTGCTCTTCATCCTCATAAGGATGTGCCCTAATTTTAACTGTCTTAACACACTGTTCTTTTTTTTTTTAATATATTTTATTGAAGAAGGGAAAAGTATAGTCAGAAACATTGATGAGAGAGGGATATCGATCAGCCGCCTCCTGCACGCTCCCCACTGGGGATGTGCCCGCAACCAAGATACATGCCCTTGACCGGAATCGAACCCAGTACCTTTCAGTCCTCAGGCCAACGCTCAATCCACTGAGCCAAACCGATTTAGGCTGACAGATTTGTTGTTTACACTTCCTGATTTCCATGTTCTCCCCCCAGTATCTGGGTTTCTTCCAGACGTTAAGCTCTCCCAAAGCCTACCTCCACTTCCCAGTGTCTTCTAGCTGGGCCACATGATTGATGCTGGCTGGGCTATTCTTAGCCTTTCCTCATCTGCCTCCCATCTGAATGCACACACTGCTGTCTCCAGAGCTGAATCAGCAATGAGTTTCAAGTCTGAAGTATTCAACAGGTATGAGGACTCACAAGTCAGTTCACAGTCAGCTGAATAATAGGGTTCAAAATGAAGACAGGGAACATTGGACATCAGAAACACAGTATTTCCTTTCCTTCCTTTTCTTTTTAATGTTTAAGACATGACTAATGATCATATGAACAGAACATCATTCTATAATAAAACATTGCCAAAAAACTATCCAGGCAAGACCTTTTCATAGACTTTTGGAACATAAAGAACTTTAAAAATTATCTAAATCAATTTTCTGTTTCCTACTCTGGTTTTCCTTTAATGATTACATTGTAATTATTATGTTGCATACTAATGAAGGCAATATGGTAAGCAATGCAGAGATCAGTTTATTTTGTTAGTGCAAGTAAATATGATTAATTGAAATGCTGGCTCATTTCCCTGACAATTTTTATTGTTGTGAAGTATCATGCCATCTCTTTATTATACTTATACTGTAGCAGTGCTCCTGAATCTTCCTTCCCAAAGCGTGACTTTTATGGGCTCTGACCTATTCTCATCATGGCTCCTCCAATTTCCAGCTGTTGCTTTTTTGGGAACATCTCTTCACTGCTCTAGGGATTCATTTTCATTACATGTAAAATAAGGACAATGATAGTACCTATTTTCTAGAATTGTTCACAAGAATTAAATGTGTTAATACCCATAAAAACAATTCCAAGAGTGCCTGGAACATAGTGAGCACTAACAAAGTGTTAGTTATATTAGTAACCAACACATTAGATTTTTGAAACTGGCACTTTTTTAAAAAAAACTCATTGCCACTGATGGAGAGAATGTCTTTCTGTGGCTAGAGGTAAAAAAAAAAAAAAAAGCAAAAACAAAACTTAAAAGTGTTAAAACATTCGGGAGTTAACAATTTGGTGCGAAGAATACGTTTTAGTCCAAGTGAAAAAGAGGGCATTAGACAATTTGTAGTAGTTTCAAATGGTGGATGGAATTCCAAGGTCAAGGTACCCGAAAAATGAAAGGAAGTGCCATGGAGCGGGTGAAGTTAGCAAAAGAGGATCCTGCTGGCTCCCAGTCAAACTTGAAAGACTTGGCAATTGGATGGAGGAGGCCTGGAGAGGAAGTGGCTATCAGTTGGCCAGTGAGCTGGATCCCGGCATTTGAAGGCTCCTCACAGGCTCCCTGTCCTTGGAATCTACCGGGGGTCCACCATCCCCCACAGGAGGGGCTGATTCAAGGACATACATAGACTTGAGAGGGGAAGGTGCTGCTGAGACTGGCTGGACTGAATAGGTGCCTGAACCCAGTTAAGCCTCTCTGTAACCATTTTACAAGGTTCTGGCAGGCACAGGCGGAGACAGACTATTCCTCCTGCAACCCACAAGGAGCCAGTATGCGAATGGACACAGTGTTGTCCTGAAGGCCTCAGGGTATTGCTGCTGCTGGAGTGAACTCCACTGTGTGATCACCCGGAGCCTGCAAAGGGGATCCCGCTCTAGGTTGCGGGGGCGCAATAGGCAGCAAGCCCAGCTGTGAACTGTCTGTGCAGCCAATCCTAAGAAACCTGGCAGGGAGACGGATGTGGGGCTGAGCCAAGGGCATCTACATTTTGATCTGCTTGCCTGGGCTAAAAACCAGGGGCAGGAATGGATGGATGGGAGGCAGGCCCTCCATGGGATCATGCTTGACGGGGAAGTGCAGCACCGACCAGACGCGGGCCAGGCTGTTCCCACGGAGATGTGTCTGTGGGCGCCTGTACCTGCTCTCCCGGTGAGTGTGATCCAGTCACTTGCGGTGGGGTTTGTGAATATGACTAATCCAAGCTTCACTTTGGGTTTTTTCAAACTGTTCCAAACTCTGGAGCGGCTCATATGTTTATACTCTCTAAGCAAAATACATTTCTCAGGAAAGGGAAAAACACTTCCCCTTTTCAAATTTTATGATTTGTGCTTCAATCTCATTTTACATGTTTATGAATATATCAACATTTTCTCCCCAGCTCTATGATTTATAAACTTCTATCTAAAAATATCTTCTATATTTTTATTGATTTCAGAGAGGAAGAGAGAGAGAGACACACACACACATCAATGATGAGACAGAATCATTGATCCGCTGCCTCCCCCACACTGTAATTGAGCCTGCAACCCACAATTCAGGCATGTGCCCTGACCTGGAATCAAACGGTGACCTCCTGGTCCATACGCTGACACTCAACCACTGAGCCACACTGGCCAGCCTATTTATCATGTTTTTAATATTTTTTTAATATACAATATCATCATGCAATTTTCTTTTTAAATTAACTTTATGTTTCTGAGATTGCTTGCTTTTGTACAAATCGTGGTAACTAACCATAGCTTCTACAGCAAACAACAAATAGCAAAATAAGATAAAAGTTTGTTTCTCTCTCATGTAAAATCCTAGGTTATTTACTCCCATAGAACCCCTAGTAGAGTTCTTCCAAATAATGATTCACAGATCTGAGCTTCTTCCAACCTATGGCTCCTCTTAGACTCCAGTCTCTCTCGTCACTGAAGTGGAGAAAAGAGAAAAAGTGTTGAAAATACATTAGGTACTTAACCATGTTGGCCAAAAAGCAACTCATATTTCTCTTGACATTTTTCTATTACTTGGAACATGTCCCACGGTCACTCTAACTGCAAGAGAGTTTCTGGGATCAAAAACAACACCAAATGGTTTCATGACATTAATTACAAAGTGGTGCCATTAATTGTCTGCTTTAATTTGTGGAGATTTGTCTGTTGTGTATCAATGTACTGCAAAAGCAATGGGTAGACATGAGCTAGTTTAGCAATATGTTAACACTCTCTGAATTAATAAGAAAGTGCATGAGGTTTTTCTATTCATTCATACGACTCTTGTATATCTTTCCTTATTCCTTTCATTTATTAACAAGCGGAGGCCCAGTGCACAAAATTCATGCATGAGGGGGGTGGGAGGTCCCTCAGCCCAGCCTGTACCCTCTCCAATCCAGGACCTCGTGGGAGATCAGACCTAAACTGACAGATATCCCTCTCATAATCTGGGACCGCTGGCTCCTAACTGCTTGCCTGCCTGCCTGCCTGATCACCCTTAACCACTTTGCCTGCTGGCCCGATGACCCTAGTTGCTCTTCTGCTGGTGTGCTTGCCCCTAACCACCTCCGCCTACTGGCCTGATCACCTCTGAACTGCTCTGCTGCCAGCATGATGGCCCCCTAACAACTTTCCCCTGCCAGCCTGATTGCCCCTAACTGCCTCTGCCTCAGCCCCCACCACTATGGCTTTGTCCAGAAGGACGTCCAGAAAATGTCCAGTCTAATTAGCATATTACCCTTTTATTAGTATAGATATATTTACCATGTCCTGCAATATACCAGGATTTTTGGTATATTATGTTACAGATATTATTCCTAGAGGAGGACACAAGCTGGGGGGAAATATAACCAGCTAACTACAGAACTGTGGGAAAATGTCCAAATAGAAGTTTTAACCAATTGCTGCAGCAGCTAGAATATTAGGGATAACTATACTTTGAATTTCCCAGGGATGAAATGGGCAGAGAAGCAATGTAGAATTGGAATATAGCATGTAAAATGCTTGCTCCTCTTTATAACAGAAAATTGGAGCAGTTCAATGTTGAATATAAAATACATTGTAATGTGGGAGGAGTTCGATGAAGGAAAACAATAGAAATAATATAAGTAAATTATAAGGCATGGTTTCTATGTCCCCCGGGACATATGAACCGGGCCACACAAGCCAAAAATTCTTTAAAAATGCTCCATTCTTTGCCATATAAAAATTAACATTCTTGAATAAAATAAAATCTGTTATTTTGATTATTTTTCTTTCCCATCATTAAAAATGTTCTAGGTCTTCAATAATAAATTAATAGAAAATTTAGGTAAGCTTTAATCATTTGAGTTGTAATTTAGTGACATTTTAGTGAATTATAAAATTGATTAATGATTTTATGAAGAAAAAGAAAAGAATAATCACATCCAGAAATTTTCTTTACTCTCCTAGGTGTCAAAGTTTTTATTATGTAGACAATTTAATGATCAAAATGTTGTTCTTTGGTTGAAATGAGTGTGGAAACAGTTTTTGAACTAGGTCCTAAAATGCTTGACTTATTAGAAAATTTAACTTTTCATAAATGTCATGGGCTGCTTTAAAAGAAGAGATAGGGAATAACAGAATTAATACAAAAATTTTTGGACTGGAGAAAAGGCTAATGAGTTGTATAGAAATGGAGATTTTTGGAGTTAGCTGACCAGAAATTACATGTACTAGATGTGTGGCCTTCTTCGCATCAGATAGTTTCTGTGGATCTCACTATTTCTCACCTTAAAATGAGAGTGTTGGATAAGAATATTAAATTTCCTGCTGATGTTAACATTCAATAAATCTAAAGAAGTGTTTGGCAACATGCTTTTGGTATAACTGTCATAAAAAGTATAACTCTGGCAACAATGTGACATTATACACCGTAAGCATGATGCCTTGCTGATGATTGCATTATTCACACATTTACTGAAACTCCTCAGAAAATTTAAAATGAACATTTTCTTACCTGAGTACTACATACAGTATAACTTCAGAGGAATATTGAGAAAACGAGATAGACTTTTAGGAGAATTGTACTTTGGCAGCTATTGTGGGAAGCCACCTAACACCTAACCCCAAGTAAGTAAATAAGAAACAAGTAGGAATATATAAAATAGGAAAGTGTAACTACAAAAACACATATGACTTCATTTAACCTTAACTCTTTAAAGGGCTAATCACAAATACAGCCACGTTGAGGGTAAGGCTTCAAAATATGAATTTGGGGGGACACACAGGTAAGTCCATAACAAATCATCTGCAAGTGGATAACTTTTTATTTTATATCACCAACCAAGACCTCTTTTTTGAAATGGAGTTTTTTCACCTAGATCCAATTTACATGTCCCAAACTGAAAACATAAACCCACTTTCCCAAACTCTCTCCACATCCCCACCCTCTCAGACAGTGGCAACCCTGTGTCTGCTCAATTCAGAGACTTCACAGTCATCCTTAATTTCCCTATTTCCTGTACTTACACCCCATATCCAAGAGCGCGAGTAACTCTAGCTTCAAAATATAACTAGAAAATGACCACTTCTCATCAGCACTCCTATGATTTCCCATCTGGTTTAGGGCCTAACTCCTTCCACCTTAAATCTTTAACAGTTTGTATTCTGGAGTAGCTACAGTGATTCTGTTAAAAAGCATGCCAGATTATGCTATTCTTCATATCAAATATTTTTGCAGTGGCTTTTTATCTTACTTAGAATAAACCCTTTAACTCTCTAACTCATCTCCTGTTGCTCTTTCTGCCTCTCACTCTTCTCTAGCATCACTGACTTCCTTAAATATACCAGACACATTCCCACTAAGTTTTTATACAATTGCAGTTCTCTGTTGGCAATGTTCTTCTTCCTCAAAGGGCGATATGGCCCACTCCGTGACTATCGATAGTTCTTCATTCAAATATCAACTTTTCAATGAGATCTTCCCTGACTGCTGTTTTTAAAGCTTTAACAAACATTCCTTCTCATCTTCCTATTTCTCTGGTCTGGCCTTTTTCTGCCTCCTACCACTATCTTAATATATATAGTATGCTTTACATTTTTACCTTGCTCAAAGTCCCTCTCCCTTACAAGAATGACAAGAATGGATTTTTATCTGTTTTGATCACCACTGTATACTCAGAATTTTGAATAGTCCTTGGATCATATTAGACATTCAATAAATATTACTGGATTTATTTATGTATTTACCAATAATTCAACAAATATTTATTGTACATATACTCTGTGGCAGACACAATTATAGATCATTGGTAAGCTAAAGAAAAAGTTTATTTTCCTTACAGAGCTTCAACTTTGTGGTTTTATTGTAAGAACTAGAGGCCCAGTGTATGGATTCATGCACTTCTGGGGTCCCTCAGGCTGGCCTGTGCCCTCTCACAATCCAGGACCCCTTGGGGGATGTCAGAGAGCCTGCACATGAACCCATGCACGAGACCAGTTTAAGCCAGATCCCTGCAGGCCAGGCCAAGGGACCCCACCAGTACATGAATCTGTGCACTGGGCCTCTACTATGCATATAAGATCTTTGATTAATCTCTTCCCCCTTCCTTCTGAGATTTATCAGTCTATTCCATGTTTCCATGCCTGTAGTTTCTGCTCTTGAGTTGAGCATCTGCCCTCTAGTGGTCAGTGCTTGTCATAGCTGTTGGTCTGTCATCTGGTCGCTGCTTAGACTTTTACATATGCAGTTGCATATGAGATTAAAAAGTACAGAAGTCTCAGACACAGGAAATTCTGAGCCACAAGAAATAACAGATATCACGAAGTTGGAAATGGAAATGGACGTCTTCATGGCAGCCCACAAGTGTCTCTATTTTGGGCTCCTCTACAGATGTGGAGATCTTCAGTCATATGTGGTCTTCACCCAAGGATTCCACCCTCTCATTAACTCAACTGCTATACCAGTTACTTCTGTCTTTGGGGGGAATTCTCCATTATCTGTTCAACAACATTTGGATATCTCACCCTCTGTGCTCTACCTTTTCTCCATCAGAAGCAGTGTAGCCCAGTGGTTAGTGATACTGACTTTGGGTTTTGACTTTGTGACCAGGTACCTGGCTCAGTCCCATCTAAACTGTGGGACCAACAACAAGTTGCCCTTCCCATCTGTTGTTCATTTAAAAAATCCTGGAAACTGACTACAACATTAACAAAGTTTAGAGTTGGTATTTATAAGTGACCTAATGTACGAAAGAAAGAAAGAAAGAAAGAAAGAAAGAAAGAAAGAAAGAAAGAAAGAAAGAAAGGAGTGCTTCGCATATAATAAGCACTAAATAAATTATAGTTTTCGTTTTTAATTCATAGTTTCTACTTAAGAAGTGTGGTTTATTTAAAGGATATGCATCTTCCTGCTTTATCAGAACCTGTCAATTTCATGACACCCCCCTCTAACTCATAAATGTTTAAGTTCTGGACTCTTTGCCTGTGGCTGCAGAATAATTTCTGGACTTTTTGCCTATGGCTGTAAGAATAATTTCTGGACTTTTTGCGTATAGATGCAGAAAAATTTCTTAACAATTACCTTCTGTTTCCCTGAATTTAACATAAAAATTAGGAGAATTTGCTTTGCTGGCTTATTTATCACTTCATTTTGTGTCTTAATTTTCTCTTCCTTGTGGTTGATGTTCTGTTTTGCTGTAATAATCTTTAGGCAATTCTGTGAAAGGATCTAGGGGGGCAAATTGTTTGCAATCCTTTTATGTCTAAAAATGATTTTGTTTTGCCAAAACAACTGACTGCTAGTTTGTGAGAATATAGAATTAGCACTTCAAAGTCACTTTAGCTCAGAATTTTAAAAACAGTGCTTCATTGATTTGTCTGATGCACAGGTTATTAAACTTGTGTTTGTTTTTCTCTTGCTAACAAAAAAAGATTTCTGGACTAAATTTGCTGTAAAAAAATGGCAAATTATTCCCTTTTCTATGTAGATAATATGACTTCTTTTTCTCAAAAGAATTTTGGATATTTTTTTCTTTATCCAGGGTGCCCTGGAAATTCACCAGAATATGACTAATTAATGCTGTTTAACATTCAATGAGCTTGTTCAATCATAAAACTAATAACTTTTGTCATTTCTGGGACATTGCTATTTCTTTTATTATCTCCCCTCCTTTTCCTTCTGATGAAACTTTGGGATCTCTTTTCAATATAATGCAGTTTTGATAATTAGTTAATTTTATCATCTGCCTCACTAATACAATTTTAATTTCTGTCATTCAACTCATCTATCAAATTTTCTTTTAAAATTTTTCATTACTTTTTGATATCCTAGGACACCATTTTATTTTATTTTTTTTGTCGTTGTTGACGTTTGTTTTTGTGTAACAGTTTGTTGTCTTTTTACAGTACTCTGTACATACTTGAAATTTTCTCAAGCTATTAAAGTAGTCATACTTTTCCTAAGGATTTAGTTTTCTGCTTGTGGAATTTTTTCCTTTTCCTTCATGAGTTGATTTTCCTTCAAGATTTGCTACCTTTGGTAGTCTGAATGTATATTAATATTAAACAGTATTTCATTTCTTAAACCCAAATTAGAATTGTTTTATGCTATGGTTATTACATTTCTGATTCTGGAAGGGAAGGAAACCTGCAACTTTTGAATATTCCTCCCCATACCTATTAAGCTTTACTATATAGACTTTATGACTAAATAAACTATTTGGTTGCTTAAAATGTTTTAGGACTTAGGTTTTAACTCAAGAGGGAGGGTGGTTTTATACATTTACTTTCTCTACTCATTATTTTTTAATTGCACTGTCACCGTATCATTTAAGCAAACAATTCAAATTTCTAGGTTTTCCAAATTTTTTTCAAATCCTAAAATAATTGGAAAAATTTCAATGACAAGCTGAAAATGATCGGTTATGTATGACCTCCACTTAGTAATGGTGAACTCTTATTTAATATAGGGCAGGAAAAACTTATTTCCTAACCAGATTTCCTACTTCTTTTCTCTAGTTTAATTCTTGTTTAGCTGATAGTTGGAAACCCAAAAATTTGGATGTTTCTTGAGTCCCAGGTCTTGTCTCATGAAAATCGAAGAATGAAGTTGCAGACAAAAAACAATTAATGGAATCAGAGTTTATTAAGAGAAGCCAGTAGCTGGGGTTGCAAAAGCAGGCCAGTGTCTGCAGTTTCCTTTCCCTGTTACAGGTGGAGTACCACCGTAGCTTAGTATGCAAGCTGATTCAAGTCTAAGTCCACGTGTGGAGGCCCTGTATTAATTTACTGATTATAAAATAAAGGACGTGCACAGCCACCACCCATGGTGTGCAAGGAAGAAGTGGAAGAGAGAGGAAGGGCACGCCTTTTAATTTAGGGGGGGCGGGTCGTCTTGCTAGCTCCTAATTGGTCTTTTCAAAGAATTCTGCCTTAGCAACAGCCTTTGGATTGGCTTACGCGCCCTACTGCCTTGTGATTGGTTCGCAGCAGGCTGCCTGTCCTAGCAATTCCCAGCCAGTTGAAAGTTGATGCCGCTTGGGAGTGCCCTTCCTTCCGCTCCTTGTTCTACTTCCTCTCCTGCGGTCCCCTTGCTACCTAACCGGCTTCCTCCTCCCGCCTCCTCGCCGCCAGGACTTACTCTTTTCTTCATGTTATGCCCTTCCTATCCTCCTTCACCGCCCCCATCTCCTCGCCACTGCGAACACCGTTCCGTTCCGCTCCCTGGAGTCCCCCCGTTTTGTCGCCATGGGCTCAGCTGGAGAATAGAACCTGTGTTTCCCACCAACACCAGCGCCTCCAAGTTCTTAACTCTGGGAACTCAAGCTCTTTTCTGATTTCTAGCATGTTTTGCATTATAAGCTGGGTATTCCGATGTGTTTATCCAGGTGATTTTTATTGTTTGCTAGTGGCCCGGTGCACAAAATTCGTGTGCATGGAGTGGAAGGAAGGGTGTCCCTGCACCCAACATGCACCCTCTCCAATCTGGGACCCCGCAGGGGATAGCCAGCAGTCGGACATCCCTCTCACAATCCAGAACTGCTAGCTCCTAACAGCTCGCCTGCCTGCCTGATTGCCTCTAACCACCTCTGCCTCGGCCCCACCCCTGGGACCCAGGATTCCCTCCTCCAGCCGACCATAGGCACCCGGGATCTGGGCTTCCCTCCCTCTGATCAGTCATAGGCACCCAGGCCAGCTGCAGTCACAGGGGATGGTGGGCAGGTGGCTTCGCCTGGGCTGCAGCTGCAAGTGCTGGCACCCGCGACCACGGGGTAGGTGGCTTCCACAGGCCCGGAGCAGCAATGAGGCTGCTGCCATCTTTGCAGGTTAATTTATATACTCACTCTGATTGGCTGTTGAGTGACGTTAATTTGCATGTTTCTCCTTTATTAGTGTAGATAATTCTCAAAATCTTTTTCAGTAAATGAATGTGCCCTGAGGCCATGTGGTTAGACAGAAAAATGTTCCCCTGGATAATCATCTAGCTATTTGTAACACTTGTTACGCAGTTAATCCCAGGTACCAGAAGTTTAGTCTATGAAACCAGTGAGATGAAAAGTATAAATCATTTCTACTAAAAAAAAAATAGCAGTAAAACCTCCACACGTTGACAGTTGTGAATGGCAACATTTTGAAATGACAGTTTACAGCATCATGTCACTGGTAACAACCTCAGCAGCCATTGTCTTTGACATTCTCCTTCCGTGGCAACACATTGGTCAGCCAGTGGTCACAGCCAGCTTCCAGCTTTCAGGGTGACCCTTTATAAGATTCTGTTTTGGGAGCAGAAGCCTGTTGTACTTAAAGAAAAAAAGAAAAGAAAATCTCTAACTCTGGCTTGTTCTGAAAATGCAAATAGCTCCTAACCCAGATAAATCTAACGGCATTTAATTACCTAGGAGGCTTTACAAAAATCACATAATTACCTCAGTAGAGGTTAAAAAGTATTTTTTGGTGGCAAAATTTTTTTCATATTTAATAGTGTACTGGTAAAGCGTATAGACTGTCATTAGACTGCATGAATTGGATTCTGTATCTATCATTTAATTTTTTACATTGGATAAATTAGTGAACTTTCTGTTTCTCGGTTACTTCATCAGTAAAACAAAACTATAGTAACACACTCCATAAGGTATAAGCACTAATTATGTTAAGTGTTTAAAAATTATTGGTAAATAATAAGCTTATAAAGTATTTATTATTCTTAATAATTAATATTAGTATTTTTAATAAAAGCAGTAACTTGAAATATATTAATAAGACAGTATATATTTTAAAATAAGAAATCATATATTTGTTTAGATAGAATTCTCCTTAAACAAGAAAATAACATCCTTGTAATCACTAAAAATAATAGAGTTCCATTTTTAGTTTTTTGAGGAAACTCTGCACTGTTCTCCACAGTGGCTGCACCAGTCTGCATTCCCACCAGCAGTGCAAGAGGGAAGGTTCCTTTTTCTCTGCATTCTCACCAGCACTTGTCCTTTGTTGATTTGTTGATGACAGCCATTCTGACAGGTGTAAGATGGTACCACATTATCATTTTGATTTGCGTCTCTCAGATGATTAGTGACTTTGAGTATATTTTCATGTCTCTTGGCCTTCCTTGTGTCCTCTTTGGAAAAGTATCTGTTTAGATCTTTTGCCCATTTTTTGCTTGGGTTGTTTGTCTTCCTTTTGTTAAGTTGTATAAGTTCCCTGTAAATCTTGGAGATTAAACCCTTATGAGTGATAACACTGGCAAATCTGTTCTCCCATGCAGTGGGCTTTCTTTTTGTTTTGTTGATGGTTTCCTTGCTGTGCAGAAGCTTTTTATTTTGACGTAGTCCCATTTTGTTTACTTTCTCTTTAGTTTCCATTGCTAGGAGCTGTTTTCTCAAAAAACTAAAAATGGAACTCCCATTTGACCAGTGATCCCACTTTTAGGAATATATCCCAAGAAACCAGAAACACCAATCAGAAAGGATACATACACCCCTATGGTCATAGCAGCACAATTTACCATAACTAAGATTTGGAAACATCCGAAATGCCTATCAGCAGATGAGTGGTTTAAGAACTGTGTTATATCTGCACAATGGAATACTAGGCTGCAGTAAAAAGGAAGGAATTCTTACCATTTGCAACAGCATGGATGGAACTGGAGAGCATTATGCTAAGTGAAATAAGCCATTCAGAGAAAGATAAATATCACAAGATTTCATTTATTTGTGGAATATAATGAAAAACAGAAACTGATGAACAAAAACATATCCAGAGACAGAGAAACATCAATCAGACCATCAAACCTCAGAGGGAAGGTAGGGAAGGGTGGGGGTAAAGGGGAGAGATCAACCAAAGGACTTGTATGCATGCATATAATCCTAACCAATGGACACAGACACCAGGTGGATGAGGGCATCACTGTGGGGAAATGGGGGGCTACAAGGGTATAAGGTTACATATGTAATATCTTAATAAATAAAAAATAAAAATAATAAAAATACTGGAAATAGAGTTCCTGAAAATAGTAATTTGAGAAGTAATTCAAAAGAAGTATAAATATATAAAAATAATAAAATATGAATTCATTTATTTTAGGTAACAATTTATAAAAATGCGATAGCATGATGCTTAAAAAGTCAAAATAAAAAGAAATTAAAATAGACTTGGATATATGAAATGATATAAGTTTTAGTCTGAAAAGTCCACATTATAATATATGAATGAGAAGAGCTGAAAAATACCAAATTTAAAAAAAAAAGTCTTTTTTTTTTTCATATTAGCAGCTAAAACTCTGTTAAATAACTGGCTTTTATGTAGCGTGAAACACAAGAGACTTTAAGAAGAATATACAGAACCTATAGAGAATACATTCATATGGAAAAATTAAGTGAGACCATTTTCATTAACACAGAAACAATACCACTCAAGATAAGTAGTACATTTACTATAATAACAAAGTTTCACAAGATTTTATAATCAATAAATTAATACAGTGCTTAATCTATAAAATAAAGTGCTAAAGCATAACAAAGAATATGTAAACATTTTAAAAGGTAATAATAGTGTGGCTACCTTGCCAAAATTAAAATTTTACTAATAGTGATAGTGATAAAAATATATCATGTCATAAATGAAAGTGTGTATTTTGGTCAATTATAAAATGAATAAATATTTGAGATCTAATGCACACATGATTATAGATAAAAATACTATATTGCATATTTAAAATTTTCTAGGAAAGTAAATCTTAATTATTCTGATCACACACAATGGTAACTATGTGAGGGATGGAAATGCTAATTAATTTGATTGTGGTAACATTTCACAATGTATATTGATGGATCATTATATGTATTATATAATTGAGTATGTTATTTTCAGTTACATATTATATGTTACATGTTACCTATTGCATATTGTACATTTTATATATGAATAATATTAGGTTAAATCAGAAAACATGATCAATTAAACAGAATGAAAATTCCACATATAGATTTAATAAATAGTTTAGTATATGGCTATTAATATTAAAAATTATTCTTTAGATTGTGGTAATAAATATTATCTCCAAAGTTTCTGATAATATATTTTCCATAGTATTAATAATACTTGGTGATAAACCTTTTTAAAACAGAAAACTAATGTGCTATGTATCCATCTATAATATCTTTTTGTACACGTAATTAAGTAAAAGTTTACTTTCATTGTCCCTTATAGATCATAAATTGTCTCCACAGCATTTATCGAGTAGTTTATTTTTACCTAAAAGAGATGAATATTTTATGCTCTTCATTTCGTTGTACTATCTTTTCTTATCTCTATGTGAATCTCACTGTTTCATGAACTGAACACATACTGCTTCAATTTCTATAGTTCAATAGATTTTGATATCTCAAAAATAAGTGCCTCTTAATCTCCCTCTTTTTTTTCTTTTCTTTTTTTAAAATATATTTAATTGATTTTTTACAGAGAGGGAAGGAGAGAGGTAGAGAGCCAGAAACATCGATGAGAGAGAGAGACATTGATAAGCGGCCTCCTGCACGCCCCCTACTGGGGATGTGCCTGCAACCAAGATACGTGCCCTTGACTGGAATCGAACCTGGGACCTTTCAGTCCCCAGGCTGATGCTCTATCCACTGAGCCAAACCGGTTTTGGCTTCTTCAAAATTTTCTTGTCCTTTTTTTCTTCCTTTTTAATCTTGCATTTGAGTTTTAGGATTGGTTTCTTAATTTCCACTGCAAATGTTGGAACTTTGATTCAAATGGATTATATTTCTTAGAGTGGGTACAATTGACATCTTTATAGTTAAGTCTCTCAGTCTCAAATATGGAACATTTTCCTTTGTCTAGGTCTTATTTTATGTTTATTCATAATGTTATATAGATTCTCTCTAAAGCTCTTGCACATCTCTTTTTAAGTTATTCTTTTGTACTTTAAAGTTTTTACTATTGTAATGAAATAAGTTTTCCTATTATGTTTTCTTGTTGGTAACTGCTGTGCTGTGGATAGTAATGCTGGTAACGTATTTAAATGCTATTTGATCTTCATTTCAGCCAACTGGCCTAACTCTCTTTTGTAGTCTTATATGTTTGGAGATGCTGTTAATTTAGTTCCTTTTTAATTTTTTTCTATTATTCCCTCCCATTTTTATTTGTCTCATTGAAATATTATACTTCTGCCCTAACTGGTTTGGCTCAGTGAGTAGAGCGTCGGCCTGCAGAATGAAGGGTCCTAGGTTCGATTCAGGTTAAGGGCATGTACCCTGGTTGCAGGCACATCCCCAGTAGGGGGTGTGCTTGAGGCAGCTGATCAGTGTTTCTCTCTCATTGATGTTTCTAACTCTCTGTCCCTCTCCCTTACTCTCTGTAAAAAAATCAATAAAAAATATATTTAAAAAGAAAGAAATATTATACCTCTGGTAAAATGTTGAATATTTATATTTTCATAGACGTGCCTCTATCAAAATTATTTTTCAGGTATATGATTTAAAAATAATTTGATAATTATATATTCATATGGATAAACTTAAAAAAATTTTTTTCTCCTTTGGCCAGCATATATCAAAGAGAAAATATGTTCTATATTCCCTTATTACATGCTGAATGGTTATTATTTCTATGACTTCATATTTTACCTTTAAATCCTTAATTCAACTGAAACTTATTTTAGTGAAAAGTATAAGGAGATGCTTATACAATGTTAATTATTTTTCAGATATATTTTTTCTATTAGTCATTAGAAAACATGTTCTTTATCCACTAATTTGAAACATTAATTTAATCATATACTTAATTTTTTTACTGAAGTTAATATCTTGAAAGTGTAGGATTGATTTAGGGTGGGCACGTCTTTATTCTTTAATTATCTATATATATAAAAGCCTACACAACTGTTCTGACTGGTCGACCGAACAGCCGAATGACTGGTTGCTGTGACACTGACCACCAGGGGGCAGACGCTCAATACAGATGCTGCCCCCTGGTAGTCAGTACACTCCCACAGCCAACCTCCCCAAGCTGGCCAACTCCTGTGGGAGGTCCCTCCCATGGCCGGCCTGCCTGGTGGTTAGTGTGCTTCCACAGCCAACCTCCTGTGCCAGCCAACCTCCTGTGGTCCCACCCCCTGGCCAGCCGGCTAGCCATCCCCAATCAGCGGACAACCTCCCATAATCCCTTCATCCCGGCCAGCTCTGATCAGCCCTGATGAGCCCTGATTGCCAGCCAGGCAAAGGGACCCCACCTGTGCACAAATTCTGGCACTGGGCCTCTACTAGTTAAGAATCTCCTTAATAGTACTTCCAAACAATTATTATCACCTTTCTTTCACATATATCCAAACTAATATATCCATTCATAAGAGATTTTAAACCAAGTTGAGGACAAATAATAATGGACTAATTATGACTGCAGAGTTGCATACTAGGCACATAATAGATGCTCAATAAAAAGAAGCCAGACTGAATGGAAGTGAACTTTAGTTATATTCTTAAACTATAAAATGAAATACTTCTTTTGTTTTAACAAAATCTGTAGTAGTCCTCTTTTTATGGTGTGTCCTCTACATTAAAACTAGTGTCTCTGACATAGCTTATTAAAAAGAGATTTAGCCTATACATTATTTTTCTGAATTCAGTATTTACAAGAATAAATAAATAAGTCAGACTAATTTGAGAGTGAAACCATCATTTCCAAATTTGGTCCCAGTTTGAAACAGAATTTAAAGCTGCTTATCCTATATTTTAATCAATAAGCATATTCACTAAGAATATGTCTTGATCTTCAGACACTTCCATCTTAGTTGGGTGATTATTTTTAGGATGCTCCTTCAGTCCCTCTAAGAGTTATCAGAAGATAATAGTTGCAGGGATAGCTTGGACAAAAAGTGGAAATTGATTTGAATCTTAAAGGAGGGAAGCTCTTAATTAAGAGGGTTGGTTTGGGGAAAAAACAAGTAATTTCACAGGGAAAGTAACTATTGGCTTTTTCAAGCCATAATAAGTCCCATACTGTCTGGATCTGATGATTTTTATTTTTTTCAATTATTCACTTATTTCTTATTATTTTAAATTTATTTCTTTCCCAATTAGTGCTAAATTATTCAAGGCAGCTTACACACTATATATATTCAGTGCAACATATCTGTTTTTAAGTTAGTAAAGTGTGAAAAAGAAATAACAAATTTAGAATTCCAAGTCATTGTGGAGAAATGTAATATATCAAAATTCAGGTCATTAAGATCTTACATCATTATTAAAGCTGAATTGTACGTATGATTCTAAGATTCTCAGTGGCCAAAGCAAATAGGGAAATTAATGAATTGTAGAATTTATATTGCCCATAAGATAAAAGCTATTTAGGAAGTGAAACAATTTTCAGAGTACTAGGTCTCGTACATAAGATACCAAGCGATAACTGGGCTTTATCTTCAATAGCATCCCAATAATAGATGTGATAATGAATATCTTATGAGTTCTTGTGAGGTGCTTCCATGTAGGTGAAGGTATCATTTAAAAGCCAAATTCAGTGAAATTGATCTGAACATTAGAATGCAAGTATACAAACTCAGTGATATTCTTCCTTAATGCTAGGATAAAATCTTGGCTCTTTAACAGATATTGTTAAATAAAATCCCGATGGTTGTTCAAAAGGAGCTTTGGGGATATATGACCAACTGGAAAACATATATCCCAGTAAAAGCTTTATAAGCTACACAAACACAGTAAACACCAAACTAAATGCTTCTTTTATGAATTGAATTTGGCTAGCAAGGCTGACAATTTGCAACCTACCATAGATAGATCAATTAACAAATTCCATTGCAAAGGGACTCTGTATGCTGTCTTTTTCACTGCTGTATCACCAGCTTTTAGCATAGTGTCTGACAGTTGATGTTCAGTAAATACTTGAGGAATAAATGAGTGAACAAATAAATGAAGTAAACGTCCGAAGATCTAATTTTCTACAGCCTGGCTTTTGCAAAGAGTTGTACAATATAGAGAGGTTCTTTGCTTCAGTGAGAACCTGAATCACAAATATTCCTTTTCCAATTAAAGACGATATATAAAAATTAAAGAGGTAGACTTCACACTTTTAATCTGTTTGTCCCCAGAAGAAATAGCCTCACTACTTAGGGGGGTTATGAAGCTCAAATCAGAAAATAAAGTTAATGAATATGAATAGTGTCAAGATCTACATTTTGTAAATGTTTGTACAATTCATTAGCACCTTCTGAAAGTTTCCAAGCCTGAGCTTCCCAATTATTTGATGCCCCCATTATATTTTAGAAACCTTGCACTAGTCTATGATCTCTCCATGCTGCAGTTCCCTTTGCTTGGGATTGTCATAATAACCCTACTTTCTTCTTGTTTTCCCTGTCTGTTTCCTCCTTTGGGGGTCTATATTTCAAAACACAGGGGAGTTAGGTCCATAAATTCTGGGTTGAAACATGGATTCCACCATTTATTAGCTGTTTGATATTACCCTAATTCATTCCTAGCATCATTATCTATAAAATGAGAATAATATATATCACATTTCTATTATTATAAAGTTAAAAGAGATAATAGATAATGTATACGCAATAACCAGTAGTCAGCAAATGATAAATGTTAATTGTTCTTTTGATTATTCTACCAGAACATTCTAAATCCTAAATCTGACCTTGATCATTCCTACTTAAAACCTCCAGTGATTTCCAGAAGCTCATATCTGCATAGTACTCTATGTAATTTTATTTATAGTCTGGCATCAGTTTCCCTTTACACCTTCATCATCCACTATTCCTAACTCCTTGGTTTATATCCTGCTCAGTCTTTTCAGCGTTTAGCTATTCAAGCAGACCAGTTTTTTAAGTCTCCGGGATTTTGGCACATGTTGTTCCTTCCTTCTGGAATACCTCTCTTTTTTGCTCTGGCAAAAAGATTTCTCCTCTGAAACCATATCCTACTTCTCCCTGGTAGAATTAACAGCCCTCCTGTCACCATAACACTGTCTAGAGATCTATATTCAATTTGCCTATATTTTTATCCCTCTGTCTGATTTGTAAATTTCTCTAGGACAGGAATCCTCTTCAATGAGCAAACACCTAGCCCAGGGCTTCCCTCCCAACTTGGGCTCACTGACATTTATCGGATTGCATTGTTTGAATTTAATTTAATTCACACAACTGTTGCTCCTACAGAACCCCTACCATCTACTTGCAGACAGAGGTGAGACCCTCTGGGTGTCTCAGAGCCCCCTTCTGGGTCACTCTGCACGAGCTCACACCCTGGCAGTTTATGAAAGAGATTTTCCTCACTAGAACCTAGAAGAAAAGTGGAACTTGGGGACCAGTGGCTCCAGAAAAAAAGGATCGTCTGCCCAGAGATGCTGTCTCATTGCTGGTTCCCCCCTCCCACCTCCACCCTAGGCTGCAGCGACTAAAAGGGGGAGGGAAGGAAGGAAGCGGAAAAAACTGGCCCGCCCCTCCTCTGCTCCCTCCCGCCGAGAAGGGCTAATCTAACCGGGATGTCTTCAAAAGCCTCCCAGGGGGGACCAGGTTCTTGGAGTCCTCGGCTATTCCTGGGTTTCCTCTGCCTTCTGCCTTCTCCTCTGGCTTTCCCTCTTCATTCATTTCCTTCTCCACCCCACCCCACCGCCAAGCTTTCCTCCCTCCCCCTTCCACACACACACACACACACACACACACACACACACACACACACACATTGGTGACCAGAGGACCGCCCTCTCTCCAAACTCCCAGTGCTGGGACCACTGTGACTGTTAACGAAAGGTGCCAATCACAGGCAGCCTTAGCCAGATGCCTGCGAGTTGAGTTCTTTTTTCTTTTTTTCTTTTTTTTTAAAGGCAGGTTGAGGGCACAGAGGAAAAGAACAGAGCCACCTCCAATCCCCAGTACACACGCACGCAGGATTCCCAACAAGCAAACGGCAGCATCTCTCCGGCTGCTCTGGGGACGCAGAGCACCACAAACAGGAACTTTAAAGGGATTGAAATCTGTTGCCTGTTCCACTAGGAATATTGTTTGCAAGGCACAAGGTGTCTTTTGGTGGAGGAGCACCCTCTGCGCATGCGCAGGTCCATTCGGGAATTACTGCCCTGCCGCCGACTAAGTTGCATTCCTTGAATCTTCGCCGAAAAGACAATTCTTTAATCAGAGTTAGTAATGTGGACAGTGCATAATCGAGAGAGTCTGGGGCTTCTCTCTTTCCCTGTGATGATTGCCATGGTCTGTTGTGCACACAGGTGAGCTATTTTTTTTTTTCCCTCTCTCTCTCTCTCTCTCTCTCCTTCCTTAGTGTTTTTCTTGTTACATGCTTGCTGGATCCTGTAGCTTGTTATTTGGGGGTAGGTGTGCCTCTCTGTTTTTATGTCTGCTCGCAGTTTGTGCTCGTTTCTGAATATGGTCCCCACTTCTTCCCTTCAGCGCCAATGAGCCCAGCAACATGTCATACGTGAAAGAGACAGTGGACAGATTGCTCAAAGGATATGACATTCGCTTGCGGCCGGACTTTGGAGGTAAAGCTTCATCTCTTTTTTTTTTTTTTCCTTCTCAACCTGTAACCCACACCTAGTTCTCCTTTCCTGACAAAGATAAATGTCAGGAAAAAAAGAAAAAAGAAAAAAAGCATGTAATTTTCGTAAGCGTGCACTATGCCCTACGCCTTGGATACACACACATACACACACACACACATACACACACACGCACACACACACGCACACAGGATCCCTCCAGTAGCAGGTGGATGAAACCCCCAGGCAGAGCCAACCTTACCTCGGCCCGACACACCCTCTGCATAGTCACTGCATCACGCGTGTGCCCACACCTGTTTTGCCGAGCCGCCCCCCGCAGGAGGGATGGGAGTGACAGGGCGCCCCTTCACAAGGGAGCCCGTGCCCCGGCAGGCAGCCCCGGCGGCGCCCTCCCCGGTCCGCCGCCGCCGCCGCTCCTCCGAGAGACTGTGCCCATAACGCGCCCCCTCCTCTCCCCCTCTCCCCGGCAGGGCCCCCCGTGGACGTCGGGATGCGGATCGATGTCGCCAGCATAGACATGGTTTCCGAAGTGAACATGGTGAGTGAGTGGTCGCGGCACGGGCTCGGCGGCGGCTGGGCTCACGCAGATAACGGAGAGGACCGGTCCCCGTGCCCTCTGCGTTCCACTGGCGGTCATCTCGCCCCGGCCGGCCGCGGGCGCCCCACTCCGCGTGCGCTCCCGGCTCTGGCACACACGCACACGCACACACACACACACACACACACACACACCCTGTGTGGCCCCTGGTTTGTACTGTCAACACACACACACACACACGCACACACGCACACACACAGCCGGGCTACTGCGGCGTTCCGGAGGAGGAAGCGTGCGCGGCACTCTTCGGGGAACGGCGGTGACGGGCAGCCGCGCATGGGCTGGGGCGGAGTCTGAGCGGAGCCGGGGCAGCCCTTCCTCGGGTGTTCCGCTGCGGAGGGCACCATCTGCCGGCGGCAGGCGGCCTGCGCTGGGGGGCTCGGACCCTGCTCCGCGAGCAGCCCTCTTTCCTCCAGGTCCCTTTCCCCTCCCCGCAGCCTGGAGCCGGACAGACTCAGTACACAAGCACCCAGAGGAAGGAGGGGTCAGTGTCCCATCCCTCCTCCCAGGCTCCAGCGCACCCGGTGGCGGGAGCAACAGGCTGAGAGACCAGAGTCTGTGCTTGCTATATATAAGGACGTGCTCCGGCCAGCTTCGGGGCCGGCTCAGCTCACAGGCTGCCCATGCGGTGTGGCTGGCGAAGGTGCCTTGTTGCATTTTTTTTTGCAAATTTTAGATGACACCGAAGGACTCGGGTTATTGCTTTGTTTTACCCTGGACACTTAAGAAGCATGCTGCAAAAGCCTGCTGCTTAAAAGCATGGTGGAAGGCAAGGGGCTGAGAGTCAGAGCGCGGTCCTTTCGTTTCAAAGGGTTAACATTCTGTTGTTTTATTTTTTATTTTTCTCCTCCCTTTCTGAAGCGATTGCAAACGTGGGTTGAAATCACATCTGTCAGTTTCTCTATTGTCTGGTTTCAACCACTGAGGGGTAGCAGTTTTCTAGTTGTTAGAGTTTCTAACTGTTGCTTCCGGTAAGGCAGGGGGGAAAGCCTGTTGCTTTTCTAGAACCAACCGCCTAGGGAACAGCTAGATCTAGGTGAACAACATGTCTTTTTTTTTTTTTTTCTGCTTGAGAAAAAAAATATTGTGGCAGCGGAAATTTAGAGAACACGAATAACTTAAAGACTAAAACCTTTAGGGATTTTATCCATCTATAGTTGTAAAGGCTGTGGAAATGTCTTTTCATTTCATTACTAGTGTGTCATTCTATTTTAACATGCTAAGGTTTAAGAATTTTTTAAAGATTTGGACAGGAAGGAGAAATATGTTTATAATCTATTGAATATGATCATAATAAATGCAACTATTACATTTCTGGATTTTACAGTTGTAACTTACCCAACTTTATTTTTTCTTTTTAAAATTGATTTTTCAATTACAGTTGACATACAATATTATATCAGTAACATTGTGATTAAGCATTTACATACCTTAGGAAGAGCTCACCCAGATTAAATAGTTTATTTAAAATACTATTTTAAAATAAGCTACCTAATTATTGTATTGGAAAAAGAAAACCAAAAAGAAAACCAATTTTTAAAAAGTAATGCACAATGAATATTTTCTGATGTGGAAAAGATTTTTAATAGACTGACTTATTTAAAATATTTTGTTCACATACATGTCACTAAAACAAAGCAACCCAAAACACAATGTTTACAAACATTGGATAGCATAATAACATGTGTACATACACAAATCATACTCAATCTATGCTATAGCAACTAAACAAATTAGAAAAAAACAAGTAATTTGTATTATGTAGGTAAATAATAGTATTTGTATTCTTTTATTTGGCACCTTGTAAGTACCCACATAGGTAATTTATAAAATAGGAGAAGATTAGGGGAGCTCAAAGGGAAACAGTGCCTATGCCAGCAGTCAGTATTCTGTCTGGCACATTATACTTTTTAGAATTGTAAAAAATGTATAATTCTGTTGACTATATTTACAAACACCTGAAAAGGTGTTTCTTTTTATTTGAATTGGAAAGGTTTATTAACCCAAACAACCACCACAACAAAAAAAGCTCTGTATTGAATTTCATATATAAGCTCAGAAAAATAATTTAATTGCGGTGCCACTGGAAATAGCTCCTAATGATGGAATAATACAATCTATTTACTCACTGTGCATGTGTATATGTACTTGCTTTAAAAAAAAATATTCACTGAGCAAGGTAAGTCAATGAAAAATAAATTCTACCAAAACACGAATTACCTTTCCACAGTGTTAGAGCTAGATAAGAAAATAAAAAGCACTAGCATCAAAAAATAATAAAACTTGATTTACTTATTCTTCTTTGTTTCTCTTTTTAATGAGAGTTACCAACAAGACCCAAGATTTATTTGATCTTTTCTCTGACAAAATACTGAAATGAATAGATTGGAAATAACTCCAAGAAAAATGGAAACAAAGAGGAATTTTAGGATTGAGGGCTCTGTATAAACACAACCTGGATGGATGGTTAACCCTAGTTAAGAGAATGTTCTATAATATGCTTTGGTTTTTAGATAATGTAAGTAGGGGGAAATGTCTATGGGAAATAACACTATTGCTTATTTTATTCATCATGTCTTAGTAGCCTGATGGACAGTAACTTTTGAAGTTATGTAATAGGAAATGTTCACCAAAATTAATTTAAAAAATAAAAATGGACAAATAATAAAATAGCTTTAAGGAAAATTCAGACAAAATTTCATTACTAAAGCATTGCTCATTTTTATATTCTTATTCATTATTGTTATCCACCCATTCCACAGCTGGGAAAATGACATAATAAGCATATATGACATTAATGGGTTTGAAACTAGGTTATGTTAATTTTGTTATTTTTTAAATTATGATATAGTTCCATATTGGTTTATAGCATTGTCTGTTTTAAAGATTAGCATAACATCAAAAATATTTTCCGATTTATATACTTTAGGGTAGAAATATTTTTCCCAAATAAAAATGTAAGATAGACAGCTTTTACAGTCAATGATCTCTGCTATCCAGAATCATAGTTTCTGAGCAGTAAATGCAAAACCTCTGTAGAATAATCCTAATGCAGAAAAAAAAATAGATACTTAAGAGTAAGGTTTTTCTTTTCAGGAAATAATACTATTGATTGAATTAAGAAGGATTTTCTTCTGGCATCATGTGATATATTGTATATGTGCCAGTGACTATAAAGCACTGTGATTTCCATTTATTGTTATATTAACCTCTCAACAATTCCTGTCAAGCCATATACCTACACACACACACACACACACACACACACACACACACACACTTTCTAGGATGATTAAAAATGAATGGGAGGCCGTTGGGACAAAAAAGAGACAGTAGCCTCCAGAAATTGCCTTAAAGTAACCACTAACATCTCCTGATAACAAGCCCAGTGAAACACAGATAGCAATAAGCAAGTCTTCTCTTTGTAGTAGACTGGGGAAACATGACATTAACTAACTACATGCAAAAAAAGTGGATGGACTCTTGTATTTCATATTTCGAGGACTTTTAAAGAGGTGGCTTCTTTTGACAAAGTAGGAGTTCCAACCACAGAGCTCCCTATCCCTGATCTAAAGACATTATGGCCCAAGTGACCACTGGCAGAAGACTTTACATCTTTTGAGTCCTAACTTAAAGTAACCATTCCCAGTGACAGATGACTGACAAGTATTTATCTTCTTTCCTTCCTTCACGCATGGATGGATGCAACTGTGAGTTTTCTCACAGATATTATAAATAATAAAAACAACCAAAAGAAAAAAAAAGACGGGACTAAAATAAGTCAACTGTATAAATAATGCCTAAAAGAAAAGCAAATATAATTAACTAAACATCGGCGTTGCGAAAGTCCACTGTTGTTGCTGTTGTTATTTTAATATTTGATTCCAGGTTTTTGGCACACACTTCAGTTTATCTCTAATTACCATCATCTTGGTAACACAAAATAGTAACCACCTGTCAGAATCACTCCCCTCCCCACCTATTTATTCAAATCAGTGTTTCTCTATCTTTTAAGTGTATCTGAATCACCCTGAACTTTTAAAATATTAAAATGCATATTCTAAATCAGAGGTCTGGGAGGAGGTTGGACATTCTGCATCTTTAAAAACTCTCAGGGATGCCAATCACTGGTAGGTGGACACGCTTTGAGCAGCAAAGGCTGCATTACATTATTCTGAGGTTTAGCATTATTAAGAAATGAACGTCTTCTTTTTTTTTCTGTTAAGTTTCTCTAGGAATGATATTATTCCAAGGTTCCAAATTAAGTCTCAAATTAATTTCCAGGTAGTTAAACAGGTAGCTGTGTTCAAAAGGGAAATTTAGTTCCATAATTGATGATAAGCAACAGAATAAAGGCAAGAGCCTAGATAACGGGGCTTGACTTAGACTACTAAGCAGCCCTCCTAACTGTGTCAATACTTATGAGTCAGCCAACCTTAAATGATGGCTGTGAAAATATTGCCACGCACTGTCATTCTGACACTGCCATCCTGCTGCTTTGCAGAACACCAATGACTTCTCTTCTTCAGAATAGAGAACATTGCAAACTGTTTTTGCCCCTAGTGAGGCGCTTGCAATAGCTTTGTAAAATAGCCTCAACGTACTCTTGCTGCTGTCAGTAAATTCTCTGAGGTTATAATAGAATTCCTTTGCAAATAGAGGAAGTAGGTCAGTACCATTTAAAGGTAGGAACAGATATTAGCAGTTAAATAACATTTTCTCTTATAGGAGTAATCGATCAGGTCTCACTTTTAGGTGCTGGGTTACAATATTATACCACCTGGAAAAGCTGACAGAGGAAAAACTTCCCTTTGCCTTTCTGTTTGGAGAAAGCATAAAGATCTTGTCATGCCTTAAGCCGTTTCTAAGCAATCCTATCCAGAATTTTTAAGACTTTTGAGTTCACATTTGAAAGCTTTTGTTCTTAGGATCACAAGGCCACACTGGGTGTTGAAATGTGCAATACAATAGTAACATTTGTTGAACATATCCTATGTATCAAGTATGGTTATTAAATAGTTTTTTTCTTTTGTATTAGTAGCTCATTTAATCCTCTGTTTAAGGCTATGCAGTTATTATGAGGTTGAGAGAAGGAGATTTGGGTTGAGAGAGGTTAAATAAGTTGTCCAGACGACACATAGCTGGTAAATGGCAGAGCCAGTATTTAAACCAGGCAGCCTTACTCCAGGAGCTGGTTCCTATCTGCTTGGTAACTAAAAAAATATTCCTGGAATTTAGGTTTGGAACCTTGAGTGAGTCATTTGACTTCTCTGGGTCTCAGGGGTCTCCTCTGTAAAATGAAGTAAATGACATTATTGCTAAGCCTATTTCTAATTCAGATGGTCAATGATGTAAATTTAGACCATTAAAGAGTTTAAATGATCAAAGTCAAGATTTTTCCTCTCCATCGTATTCTCTAGTTGGAGTCCATCTGTATCATTTTATTCTCCTATTATATGTGGCACTGATAAGTATTTATTGAATTACCACTGCGTATAAATGGTGGTCGTCTCCCGGGAACGTAGCCATAATTACTGCAGGCAATTCAAGCTTCTTGAATCACCATTTTAGTTGGTCATGGCATTCTCTTCCTGTTTTCTCCTAGTCAAACAGATCCCCAAAAACAGAAATGAGAAATGTTGGCTCAATAGTCTTCAAAATGAGACTTGACTGATGCTTGGTTTATGTTATATTGAATATTGTAATAAGGACCAAATTAGAAACATTTCTGTCTGATATTGTCCATTGTATTCAAACTGGGAACATTGCTCTACTACTCCCAGACTCACATATTTTTCAACACTTAAGGTGAAACAGAAGGAAACTTATTTTCTAGGACTGGGATATCCTACAGGATATACCTATTCCACTTAAAAATCTTTCCTTCAGATGATCTAGTAGCAAGTCTCTTAACTGCTATCAACTAAATATCACTTAGTATCAATCCCGTGTCTGATGCTTTCTGTCTTGTCATGCCTCCTGAAATCTTAATAACACCTTCAAAACACACATAAATGAAACTTGCATTGCCCAGCCAGCATGGCTTCGTGATTGAGTGTTGATCTATAAACCAGGAAGTCATGGTTAAATTCCCTGTCAGGACACATGCCCAGGCTGCAGTCTCGATCCCCAGTGAGGGGTGTGCAGGAGGCAGCTGATCAATGATTCTTCTCATCAATGTTTCTATATCTTTTTCCCTCTCCCTTCCTTTCTGAAATAAATAAAAATCGCTCTATATAAAAGCCTAAGCAACCTTTGGACTGTTCAGCTGTTCGACCATTCAACCAGTCACTATGACACACACTGACCACCAGGGGGCAGATGCTCAATACAAGAACTGCCCCCTGGCAGTCAGTGTGCTCGCACTGTGGGAGTGCCGCTCACCTGACTGAAGAGCACCAGATGCCAGGCTCATGGCTGGTGAGCACAGCTGGGGCATCGTAATCCTCTCCTGTGGACACTCCCCAATATAGACCGGAACCAGGATTGAGACCAGCAATGGGACTGACTGGGTGTGAGCCCACAGCTGCTTCTCATGAGCACACCGGTATTGCCTTAGGATGTGTGTGAGACTGCAGCAGAGTGTCAGAGAGCCTACCGAGGGGCGGTGGCGGGTGCAGCAGAGCCCAGATGAGCAGGAGCAGTGCAGCACCTGGCCTGGGCTCAGGCTCCTCCTGGCTGCCTGCCACTTAGCACAATACTATATCCCTCGAGGGATGTTGGACTGCCGGTTTCAGCCCGATCCCTGCAGGCCATGCCGAGGGGTCTCTAGTCTATACTAATAAATAGATGATATGCAAATTGATCAGGATGTCCTCACAGTAACAACCGAATAGCAGGCTGCATGTGGTAACCAGGCTGGCAGGGGGGTTAGTGAGGAATGACCAAATGACTGAACAACAGACTTCATGGGGGCAACCAGGCTGGCATGAGGGGGGGCAGTTGAGGGTGACCAGGCTGGTACAAGGGCAGTTGGGGGCAATCATACTGGCAGGGGGGCAATTGGGGGTGACCAGGCCAGCAGGGGGGCAGGTAGGGGTGATCCAGCTGGCAGGCAGAGGTGGTTAGGGGTGATCAGTCAGACAGGTGTGATCAGGCAGACAGGCAGATGAGCATTAAGGAGCCAGCCTTCCTGGATTGTGAAAGAGATGTCCAACTGCCAGTTTAGGCCCGATCCTCGGGATCCCAGATTGGAAAGGGTGCAGGCTGGGCTGAAGGAACCCTCCCCTCCCCCATGCACCAATTTTGTGCATTGGGCCCCTATTATATATATAAAAAAGAAATAAAACTTGCATTCTCAAGGAAGGTAGAGCATTTCAGAAGAAAAATCTTATTACATTTTTCCAAATGATTTATTTTAATAATTCAAATGGCATTATTATCCTTGAGGATAATGGGAAGATGGATGAATATATGCTTATAATTGATTACATGTTAGTACACAATTTTTCCATAAAGTTTTCAGAGCACTGAATTTTATTTTTCATAAACTACCATCCACGAGTTTCTGTAATTTAGAATACTACTGTTTTTAGCAGATTGTGCATTTCATGAAATCTCTTAACTGCTATCTACTGAAATAAGTCAATAGTCAGTAGTAAATAACAATCTATTACTTGGCACTTGACAGAAATGCTCAAGAAAGGGTTTATAATTAATCTTATCAGAGCTGATAACTTAGAAAGAAGGCTAGCCACAAAAAAAAATATATGTGCAGGTTTCTTTCATGAGCCTAGTTACCTCATTTTCATAGTCGTTATTGTTTTGCCAGTAGTTATTTCTGCTACCCCTTCATTAAGTGCCTAAGGTATTCCCACCTTTGCAGCTCCAATAAAACCCACATCATATTAGTATACTTAAGATTAAAGGCCATTTTTCCAAGAGCACTCCTTCCACTACTCTTGTGAATAAAGCAGATGAGATGTCCTGTGGCATTTACATTCTTTTAAAAATATATATATTTACATTTCCTATTCCAGAGTGAAAATTTTTCCCCCTTTGAAAAATTTTGAAACATCCATAGTTAACATGGTCTTGGGGTGTTTGGGTCCATCACATGCTTATAGACAATTACAGGCCCAGTGCACAAATTCATGCATGGGTGGGGTCCCTCGGCCTGGCCAGTGATCAGGACTGATGGGGGCCAGCCAGTTGGCTGGGGAGTGACTGCGGAGGTTGGCCGGCCAGCCTAGACAATTAGTCTTTTTTTCATGGCCTAAACTGGACTCTAGGGATGGAAATATGACCAAAAACATGCCCCCTACTTTCACGTATTTCACAGAGTACAAAACAGTGTATACATGAAGTTATTTTAGGACCATGTGGTAGATGCTATTATAGAGACAGACAAGTCCAGGATCCCCTGGGTGCACGGAGGGGTGGTTTCTCAGGCATGGTTAAGGGCTAATGCTTGACATGAATCTTAAAGAGGCTGAGGAGTCCGTACCATGTATAGGCTGCAAATGAACAGAAAAACATTCCATACTGAAGGAAGGGCATAGGCATTAATAGGTGTGTCTGAAAACAGCACGAAGTGTTCTGGGAACCACAGGTAATTCACCATGGTGAGAACTTAAAGGCCATTGGGAAGATTGTCAAGAGATAAGACAGAATTCTAAAAGCAGAGTAAAACAATGTTAGTGAATGTTCTCACTTATAAAAAAGAAGCCTCTCTAGAAACATATATATTTATATATTTGTATAGGCATTGACAATATCTGGAAGAATACACAAGAAATGAGTAACAGGCTTTCTCTTAGAAGTGGACCCAGGAGTAGGAGAATGAATTGGAGGGATACTTATAGTTCTTATATATCTTTTAGAATTTTTTGTTTAAAAAATATTATATTGACCCCCTCCACCCTGCACCCACCCCTCGCACGCCTTCACCATTGCCTGTCCATGGGCTATGCATATATGTATACATGTTCCCCTGTTAGTCACTTCCCACTCACCCACCCACCCTCACCTTTCTTCTGAGATTCATCAATCTGTTCTACGCTTCTCTGTTTCAGCATATTGTTGTAAGCTACTTTAGGAAACATTGAAGTAGAATAGTAGAAATTTGGAACTATCCTGAGAAAGACTAGTTCCTTGGTGACTCTTACAATTCTATGCACAAATAAGGCAAATTGTCCAGAGAGAAATCCTGGGTCCATAGACGTGGTGGTTGAAAGGGGCTGGTTAGAGATATGGAGAAAGAATGCTGGCCAAAGACAGGGACTACAGTGCAGTCAACTTCAATCTCTAGCAGCATTATCCTTTATCTAAGAGGACCTGGACCTGGACAGGATTGAGACCAAACTTTTCAAATTCCCCCCAGAGAAGTGATCTTTACATTCTGTTTCAGTTGCCTTTATAAAACCATAGAGGTGGGAAAATAGATGTGTGGGGAGCCCACTTACGTAGCACCTGCTCTCTTCTCCATGCTGTCCCTAAAATGATTCCAAGCAGTGAAATCATTGTGAGTTCTCAGACGAAACTGTCTAACAGACAGCACCAGTGTGGTTGATAGTGTGGCCGGAGAAACTAAGCCTAGCTTCTAGGAAGTTAAACAGTGGCTCCCAGAAGTAGCTTTGCAGAAGAACTGAAACAATTGAAAAGCTTGGTGGGGATGATTTTAAACAAGAATTCTCCCTCTCTCCAAAAATGGTCTCCTAGAAAGAGGATATCTATTTAAACAAATGCAGAGATTGTTTTATTTAATTTAGAGAAAGAGTCAGAGAAGCAGCTCTGGGATTATGTTCAAATAAAGAGGGTTCATAGGTAGCCATTAGCAATCAGCTGTTCCATTCCTACCTCAACTGAAGAGGAAGAGCACAGGTTTAAGGTCCCTTGGATATAACAGAAAAGTCAGAGGCTAGAAACTTGGCTCCCTGTCGCTGAAAGGATTAATCAGGCAAGTTACTAGGAGTATATCCTGCTTGGATGAGAGGGTTTGTTTGGGATACTTCCTGAAAGCTGAGGGGGTGGGGAGGGGAATAGATTTGTCAAAAGCTACGGCCCCTGCCTACTCTAACCCTTTGTGACTCATGGGGAGGTTTTTCTTCTTCTGATCTATTATTTTCAAGGTGATGATATACAATTCTCTAGTCAAGAGAAACAGATTTTGGTTTTCAGAGAGACAGTTCAGTGACATTTATCTGAAATCCTTCCTGTGCCAAGAATGTTTTTTCATGTCAGAGGCCATCATTTCTCCCTCCTCCAATCCTCTCCCAACCAAATGCATCTAGAGCTACTTCAAAACACACAGGAAGTCATCTTTCTACTGCAGAGCCTTTTCTGTAGCCACACTAGAGAGAATTCTGCTGGAGAACAGGCATTGGGCAGATGAAAAGTCAAGACCCTGAAAGGCCAAAGACCCAATGTAAACAATTAGCAGCTTTCAGCATGCACAAGGCTTTTACTTATCAACCTTGTCCTTTTCTCCCACACTGTATAAGCTCCAGGAAGTTTAGGGTTGTATTTTGTATGCTTTTTATGTAACTTCTTGCATATTGCAGGGACTTAAAAACAAATAACATTTGTTATGATTATAAAAGAATTTTTCTAGTCATAAAAAGAGTAATAATGACATTTAAAATTTTAATTCTGGAATTAATAGTTTCTCTGTCAGGTCTACCTTATACCTTCATCTGTAATTTTCTTTTATGTTGATTATGAATCATGAGCTGTTTCCATAGAAACAACTTCATCACATGGCACAGCTAGTTTCACAGACACAGTCACTCATGACAAATATCATTGCATGCCTCTGTGTGTGTGTGTATGAGTGTGTGTGTGTGTGCATGCTTGTGCTTCTTGACTTACAGTGGGGGTATCTTCTGACAAATACATCCTCAACTGAAAATAACGTAAGTAAAAAAAGCATTTAATGCACCTAACCTACCGAACATCATAGCTCAGCTTAGCCTGTCTCACATGTGCTCAGAACACTTACATTCGCCTGCACTTGGGAAATCATGTTGAGTTTCATCTCAGTCCTCATTGCCTTGCTCTTCTTAGCAGAAGCAGGAGACACAGATGGGTGTTTCATAGACCTGATGGGATGCGAAAACACAATACACAGTATCCAGAAAATGCTGGCAACATGATTCACTATAGAGTATGGGCTGTTTATCCTGTGACTCACTGCTGCTGCCCAGCCTCAGGAAAGAGTGTCATAATTATATCACTAGCCTGGTGAGAAATCAAAATTCAAAATCTGAAGTACTGACTGAATATTTCTACTGGGTATGCGTATCCATTTTGCACCATTTTAAAGTTGGAAAACTGTAAGTCAAACCATGGCAGGTTGGAGACCTCTATACTTATGCATATACATACATACATATACACACACACAGGCACACAACTTTATTTTAAAATATATTTTTATGGATATCAGTGAGGAAGGGAAAGGGAGAGTGAGATTGAAACATCAATGATGAGAATCATTGATCTGATCAGCTGCATCCTGCATGCCCCCTACTGGGGATCGAGCCCACAACCCCTGCACTTACCCTGACCAGGAATCAAATCATGACCACTTGGTTCATAGGTTGATGTTTACCCACTGGGCAACACTAGCCAGGCCACACACACAACTTTTATCAGCTTTAGAAATAATGACTGTTTTTCATTTTCTAAATGTTATTTACATACAGGCACCTGGACTATCACTATTTCTGGACACATTTAAGAGATTATTAAAGAATTGATTGATGACTACAAAATGACATTTAAAAAGGAGGAAAACCAAACATAAAATGTATTATGGAAAAGGGGTTCTTCAGCTAATCTGGAGAGGCTTTGGATCAGATAAGTTAAATTTTAAAAGATAACTAAGAAACTTAAAATTTGAAAATACTGTATAAAGTAAAAAATATGTCTAATCCAGAACTATATATTTAACACACATACATATATATATACATAAATATATAAAATATATATCTACATTTGTCTATATCTATCTATCTATTTATATATCTAGTCATTTTTGCTTCCAATTGTGTCCTTACAATTTCATGGCATATTTGCTTTGAAATGTCAACTTTAGTCTGAAACTCTCACATCCACACAGTAATGTGTTAAATCATTACATGATGATAAAATATTCTTCCCACTGACATCACAACCTCTCTGCCCTGTCCCCCACTCCACCCCCAAAACACATACAAGTCAGCATATCCCAAATAAACAACTGGGGAAATAAAAACTTCAGTTCAAACTGATTCCTAAGTTGAGGCAGATGAGAGGAGAGGAAAAGATTTATTATAAAGGTCAATTAAATACTTTGGATTAGTATGTTGAGATCTGATTTTTAGAAGTTTTGAAGTTGGGAATAAGAGAAAGGGTGAAAAATTTGGAGAGTAGAATGTATTCATAAAACTGAAAAATCATATTCAGTTCTTGTTGAGTTGGTGCTTATCTCCTAAGTCAAAGCAGACACCACTGTGGGAGGTACCCACAAGCTGTGTTGTCATGAAGACTGAAGGGGATTTCATAACCTGGTTCTCTGAATTTGTGGAAGAGAATGACTTTCAGGATCTACAGATGGTATCTGCCCTCCTGTGTTCAGAACCAGTGTTATAGAATGTAAGCATATCTTGAGGAATTGGTTTTGCATAGTCCTCATGCAGCTATTCCACATTTAAATTTGCACTTGTCGTTCTGCAAAATGGACAGAGATATATGAATCCAAAGTCAAACAAACCAAACAGCATTATTCCTTTTCAATACTATTCAATTGCACTGAGTGGAGGTTTGTGTTGGAGTCAAAACATGGGCTGCTGTTGGTAGTTTGTGTAGGAAGCATCTACTGAGGGTGATTTCAGGTTAATTGGGAAGTGACCTGCTTGAAATGCCCCCATCAGGTCTCAATATCTTCAGCTGTGACTATACTGAAATACATATAACTCTGAGAGAGTCAACAATGATTGTAGTTTTCAATTCCTGTATTTAAACTAGAGTGTGAATGAATGGTGGAATGAGCAAACAGGTTTGTTTAAGGGACAGAGATGAGAAAAGGACATAAGGAGAGAGGGAAAACTGGAGGTATTTTATACTTTTGACAAGAATCAGCAGTTTCCTGACTTTGGGACATGATATGAAACTACTAGGAAAAAAATGGCTCAGGTGTGCTGAGACAGCATTGTTCACGCTGATCCCCTGATTCGAGAGACATTTGGCTGGATTTGACAGTGATGCCTAATATTTTGTAACTGAAGATGTGAAATGGACAAATTCACCTCTATTCTCTCTAGGTGTAGCATCTGTGCTGACTGGGCAAGATAACGATAATGTCTCATAGACTAAAAAACTTGATGAATCTCGTAGTTAAAATCAGTGCCTAGCAGGCAGCACGCAGGCAACTCTTTAAGTCCAGACACTCCCTATCTGGCAAATATAATCTTGGTGTTTCCCCTTAAGTACGTTCCCCTTGAATGTGCTTCTGTCAGCTTCTATTTCAATAATTTTAAATCACTTGGAAGTGTCAGAATTATGTTGTATCCTAATTTATACTCTCAGGTATAAATCTAATGACTTACTTAAGCCCTTTTATTTTTAGTTCCATGTAAAATAGAAATAATAATTTATGTTCTACCTATTTCAGGGAACTGTGAGAATCAAAAGAGATAAGTCATGTACAAATATATTCTGTACATGACATGTATAATCTTTAGATCGCTATGTAAATTTTAAGTGTTCGTATTTTTATTATTTTTCTATTATACTTCAGATCCAGCACATGCCCTCACCCCTCCAGTGTCTGTGTTCATTGGTTATGCTTATGCATGCAAGTCCTTTGGTTGATCTCTACTCCCTCCCACCTCCTTCCCCTGCTTTCCCTCTGAGGTTTGATGGTCTGTTCAACACTTCTCTGTCTCTGGATCTATTTTTGTCCATCAGTTTATGTTGTTCATTATATTCCACAAATGAGTGAGATCATGTGATATTTATCTTTCTCTGAATGGCTTATTTCGCTTAGCATAAGATTCTCCAGTTCCATCCATGCTATTGCAAATGGTAAGAATTCTTTCTTGTTTACTGCAAGTGTAGTATTCCACTGTGTAGATGTACCACGGTTTTTTAATACACTCATCTGCTGATGGGCACTTAGGTTGTTTCCAGATCTTAGCTATTGTAAATTGTGCTGCCATGTACATACGGGTGCATGTATCCTTTCTGATTGATGTTTCTGATTCCTTAGGATATATTTCTAGAAGTGAGATTACTGGTCAAATGGAAGTTATATTTTTAATTTTTTGAAGAAACTCCTTACTGTTCTCCACAGGGGCTGCACCAGCCTGCATTTCTACCAGCAGTGCATGAGGGTTCCTCTTTTTCCACATCCTCATTAGCACTTGTCATTTGTTGATTAGTTGATGATAGCCATTCTAATAGGTGTGAGTTGGTATCACATTGTTGTTTTGACTTGCATCTCTCAGGTGATTAGTGACTTTGAGCATGTTTTCATATGGATCTTGACTCTTTTAAACAGTGTCTATTTAGGTCCTTTGTCCAATTTTTTATTGTATTGTTTATCTTCCTTTTTTTAAATTGTATGAGCTCCCTGTAAATTTTGGAGAGTAAACCCTTATCTGAGATCACATTGGCAAATATGTTCTCACATGCAGTAGGAGCTCTTGTTGTGTGTGTGTGTGTGTATGTGTGTGTGTGTGTGTGTATGTGTGTGTGTGTGTGTGTGTGTGTGTGTGGTTTCCCATCTTATGTTTAAGCCCTTTATCCACTTTGAGGTTTTTTCTTTGTGTGTATGGTATAAGTTGGTGGTCTAGTTTCATTTTTTTGCACATATCTGTCCAATTTTTCCAACAGAGATTGTCTGTCTTGACTCTAGTGTATGCTTTTGCCTCCTTTGTCAAATATTAATTGAGCATAGTGGCTTGGGTCAATTTATGGGTTCTCTGTTCTGTTTATTGATCTACATGTCTGTACTGTGCCAGTACTAGGCAGTTTTGAGTACAGTGGCTTTGTAATATAGCTTGATATCTGGTACTGAGATCCCTCCTACTGTGTACTTCTTTTCTCAGGATTCAGGGAATAACAACTATTTGGGTTTTTTTTAATTTAATAAATCTTTATTGTTCAGATTATTACAATTGTTCCTCTTCCTCCCCCCCTCCCCATAGCTCCTCTCCACCCGGTTCCCACCCCACACTCTACCCTTACCTCCCCTACACTGTCCTCATCCATAGGTGTATGATTTTTGTCCAGTCTCTCCCTGCACTCCCCTCACCCCTTTCCCCTGAGAATTGTCAGTCCACTCCCTTTCTATGCCCCTGATTCTATTATATTCACTAGTTTATTCTGTTCATCAGATTTTTTATTCACTTGATTTTTAGATTCATTTGTTGATAGATATGTATTTATTGTTCATAATTTTTACCTTTACCTTTTTCTTCTTCTTCCTCTTCCTAAAGAGTACCTTTCAAGCATTTCATATAATACTGGTTTGGTGTTGATGAACTCCTTTAGCTTTTCCTTATCTGTGAAGCTCTTTATCTGCTCTTCAATTCTGAATGATAGCTTTGCTGGTTAGAGTAATCTTGGTTGTAGGTTCTTGCTATTGATCACTTTGGATATTTCTTGCCACACCCTTCTGGCCTGCATAGTTTTTGTTGAGAAAACAACTAACAATCTTATGGGTGCTCCCTTGTAAGTAATTAACTCTTTTTCTCTTGTTGCTTTTAATATTCTCTCTTTGTCTTTTGCTCTTGGCATTTTAATTATGATGTGTCTTGGTGTGATCCTCTTTGGATTCCTTTAGTTTGGGGTTCCGTGTGCTTCCTGGACTTGTAAGTATATTTCTTTCTCAAGGTGGGGGAAGTTTTCGATAATATTTCTTCAAATAGGTTTTCAGTATCTTGCTGTCTCTTTTTCTGGCACCCCCATAATTCAGATGTTGGAATGCTTAAAGTTTTTCCAGAGGCTCCTTACACTGTCTTCAAATTTTTGGATTCTTTTTTATTTTTATTTTCCAGTTGAGTGTTTTCTGCTTCTTTGTATTTCAAATCTTTGACTTGATTCTTGCATTCCTCTAGTTTGCTGTTAGGTCTCTGTATAATATTTTTTTATTTCAGTCAATATATGTTTAATTTCTAGTTGATCCTTTTTCATATCCTCAAGGGCCTCATTAAATTTCTTGGCCTTTTCTAGGAAATTATTGAAAAACTTTATAACTGTGGTTTTGAACTCTATATCCAGTCATTTGTTTTCCTCCATGTCTTTCGTTTGTGATCTTTTCCTTTGTCTCTGAATTTTTGCTGCTTCCCTGAGTTGGCAAAGTAGCTCTGTGTGCTAGGTGTCCTATAGGGCCCAATAGCTCCGCCTCCCCAGTTACCTGAGGTGGACTCTCTTGGTTCACCCCTTTGTGGACTGTGTGCACAGCCTTGTAATTAAGTCTTGATTGTTGTTGGTATCACTGGGAGGAATTCACCTCTAGGCCAATTGGCTGTGAGGATCAGCTGTGTCTATGCTGAGAGAACTTCTGGGCTGCAGACACCCTTATAAGACAAGACTTGCAAAATTGCAAAAGCCACTGTGCTCAGCATGGATGGGGCGGAGGCTCAGGGCAGAGCAGATAGCCTTGGCTTCTTGTCAGCCCTGCCATATGAAGCTCCTGGATCTCAGTGTCCCTCGGTAATTGCTGCAAGTGCCTCTGAGAGAAAACTGCTTTTGAGTTTTGCCTGCTGCCAGACAGTCCAGTTTCTCCCCGAATGAGTCTGGATTCCCAGAGTCTCGCCCGGAACTGGAGTTCAGTGCAGTTGGGAGTTTTTGGATCCCTCCCACATGAGAAAGCCAGCTGATAATTCAGCAGTCAGTCCTCTTTGCAAATGCATGCCTCCAGACCTCTGCCTTCCACAGCTTCCCTGAGTCTCAGTGTGCTTTTCTCTTTTCCTGACAGTCCAGATTTTCCCCAAATGAGTCTGGGTTCCCAGAGTGTCACCCAGAACTGGAGTTCAGTGCAGTCTGGAGATTCCCTCTCCCTCCTACTTGAGAAAGCCAGGCACGCACTCAGCCACCAGTCCTCTGTGTGCACATGTGTGTCTCTGTACCTCAGCCTTTTTCAGCTCCTCTGAGTCTCAATGTGCTTTTCTCTTTCCTTCTAGTTGTAGAATTTCCATGCAGCCAGCTTTCCTATGGTTCTGGATGGTGTCCATTTTGTCTTTTAGTTGTAGTTTTGAAATTGTTGTGTGAGACAGCAGTTTGGGTATTCACCTATGCTGTCATCTTGGTTTCTCCCTGGGGTCTTTTTTAAATTCCATGCTAGAGATCCAGTGCATGAAATTCATGCATGGTTCATGCCCCTAAACCTGGCCAGTGATCAGGGCCAATCAAGGCTAGGCCAGTCAGGACCAAGCCCGAGAGGAGGCAACTGGGTGTGGAAGGAATGGATGGTGGATACCACCACCACCATTGTCAGCCCTCTGCCATCATGTGGTTCTACGCCTCCCTCTCCTCCTTAACTTGCCACCAGGCCGTCACTGAAGCAGGCGAGCAGCAGGCCAATCCGGGCTGCTGGACTGAGGGAGGGACAGGGCATGGGAGATTGGCTAGTCGGGGGAAGGGACTGCAGGAGGTTGGCCAACTGGGGCAGGTTGGCTGTGGGAGCACACTGACCACCAGGGGGCAGATCCTGCATTGAGCGTCTGGTGGTCAATGCATCTCATAGCAACTGGTTGTTCTGGTCATTCCAGTTCCTTAGGCATATATATATATATATATATATATATATATATATATATATATATATATGAATTTTTAGAGAGTTTGTTCCAGGTCTGTGAAATATGCTGCTGGTATTTTAATGGGGAGAGCATTGAATCCATAGATTGCTTTGGGTAGTATAGACATTTTAATGAAGTTGATTCTAGCAATCCATGAACACAGTATATCCTTCCATTTGTTTATGTCTTCCTCTACATCTTTTTTCAATATCTTGTATGTTTCTAAATACAGGTCTTTTACCTCCTTAGTTAAGTATATTCCTAGGTATCTTAATTTTTTGTTGCAATAATACATGGCATTTTTTAAATCTCTCTTTTGTAAGTTCACTATTGTTGTATAAAAATGCCAAAGATTTCTGGGTTTTAATTTTTTATCTTGCTAAATTATTGAATTCATTTATTAAGTCTAATAATTTTTGATGGAGTCTTTAAGGTTTTCTGTGTACAGTATTATGTCATCTGTGAATAATGACAGTTTTACCTCTTTTTTTTTTCCAATTTTGACCCCTTTTATATCTTCTTATTTAACTGCTACTATGTTGAATGGGAGTGGTGAGAGTGGGCATCCTGTCTTATTCCTGTTCTTAGGTGAAATGGTTTTAGTTTTTTCCCATTGAGTATGATGTTGGCTATAGATTTGTCATACAAGGCTTTTATTATGTTGAGGTATGATCCCTCTATTCCCACTTTGTTGAGGGTTTTTATCAAGAGAGGGTGTTGGATTTTGTCAAATGCTTTTTCTGCATCAATTGATATGACTATGTGACTTTTATCTCTCAATTTGTTTGTTATATATCACGTTTATTGATTTGTGGATATTGTACCATCCTTGCATCTGCAGAATAAATCCCACTTGTTCATGGTATATGATCTTTCTAATGTAATGTTAGAACCAATTTGCTAGAATTTTGTTGAGGATTTTGGCATCTATGCTCATGAGGAATATTGGTCTGTAATTCTCTTTCTTTGTATTGTTTTTATCTGGTTTTGGGAAGAGGGTAATGCTGGCTTCATAGAAAGAGCTTGGACATGTTCCTTCCTCTTGAATTTTTTGGAATAGAGGTTAAGTTTTTGTTTTTCTTTGAATGTTTGGTAAAACTCCACTGTCTGTCTCAGGGCTTTTGTTTGCTTGAAGTTTTTTGATTACTGCTTCAATTTCCTCCGTAATTATTGGCCTAATGAGATTATTTAATTCTTCATGATTGAGTATATTTTTCTAGGAATATGTTCATTTCCTTTAGGTTGTCTAGTTTGTTTGAAAGGAGTTGTTTATAGTAATTGTTTACAATCCTTGTTGTTATTTCACCTCTTTCATTTCTGATTTTGTTTATATAGGTCCTCTCTCTTTGCTTCTTGGCGAGCCTGACTAAATGTTCATCAATTTTGTTTATCCTTTCAAAGAATCAGCTCTTGGTTTCTTTTCTTTTCTTTTTCCCCCCCTTTGGTTTCTATGTCATTTATTTCTGCTCTAATCTTTTTTAAAAATATATATCTTATTGATTTTTTATAGAGAGGAAAGGAGAGGGATAGAGAGTTAGAAACATTGATCATCTGCCTCCTGCACACCTCCTTCTGGGGATGTGTCTACAACCAAGGTATATGCCCTTGACTGGAATCAAACCTGGGACCCTTGCAGGCCAATGGTCTATCCACTGAGCCAAACTGGTTAAGGCTCTGCTCTGATCTTTATTATCTCCTTCCTTCTGCTCACTCTGGATTTTTCTTATTGCTCTTTCTAATTCTTTAAGTTTTAGAGTTAGATAATTTATTATCAGTTTTTCTTGTTTTTTGAAATAGCCCTGTAATGCTATGAACTTCCCTCTCAGGACTGCTTTCACTATGTCCCATATATTTTGTATTGTTGTGTTTTCATTCTCATTAATGTTTAGGGGATGTTTTTAATGTATTTTTTGATCTCTTTCATAACCCAATCATTGTTTAATAGCATCCTATTCAGCCCCTAAGTGTTTGAATTTTTTAATTGTAGTTGATTTCTAATATTATGCCATTGTGGTCTGAGGAGCTGCTTGATATAATTTCAATCTTCTTGAATTTGGAGAGGCTTTGCCTATGACCCAATATGTGGTCTATCTTTGAAAATGTCCCATGTGCACTTGAGAAGAATGTATGAAACATAGTTTTGGGGTGAAATGTTCTGAAGATGTTAATTTAAATTCATTTGATCTAGTGAGTCATTTAGGATTGCTGTTCTTTTTGTTTGTTTTTTTGTTTTGTTTTTTGGTGTGTTTTTTTTTTTGCAGATTTTTTTGTCTAGAGCAGTGGTCAGCAAACTCATTAGTCAACAGAGTCAAATATCAACAGTACAATGATTGCAATTTCTTTTTAGAGCCAAATTTTTTAAACTTAAATTTCTTCTAACACCACTTCTTCAAAATAGACTCACCCAGGCTGTGGTATTTTGTGGAAGAGCCACACTCAAGGGGCTAAAGAGCCACATGTGGCTCGTGAGCTGCTGTTTGCAGACCACTCTTCTAGAGGATTTCTCAGTGGAGTATTAAAGTCCTCTACTATGATTGTATTATTGTTGATCTCACCCTTGATATCTTCAAGAAGTTTTTATTATGAATTTGGGTGTTCCTGCATTGTAGGCATATATGTTTACCAGAGCTGTATTCTCTTGTTGTATCAGTTCCTTTAGTATTATTAAGTGGCCTTTCTTAGCTCTTGTTATGGCTTTCTCTCTGAGGTCTATTTTGTCAGATGTAAATATTGCTACCCAGCTTTTTTTTTTTCATTTCCATTTGCCTGAAAGATATTTTACCATCCCTTCACTTTCAGTCTGTGGAGTCCCTTGTTCTGAGGCTCTTGTAGACAGCATTTGTATGGGTCATGTTTTCTTATCCATTCAGCCACTAGATGTCTTTTGATTGGAGCATTTACATTTAAAGTTATTATTGATAGGTACTGGCTTGTAGTAATTTTTATTTTTTGTGTCTGTGTACCTTCTACCCTTTTTATTTCTTTTTACAATAGTCCCTTTAGCATTTCTTGCATTGGTGGCTTGGTAGTGATAAACTCCCTTAGCCTCTTTTGTCTATGAAGCTCCTGATTTCTCCTTCAATTTTGAATGATAGTCTTGCTGGATAGAGTATTCTTGGATTTAGTCCCTTGCTTTGCATCACTTTGCATACTTCCTTTCATTGCTTTCTGGCCTGATGTGTTTCTGTTGAGAAATCATTTGATAATCTAATGGGAGATCCCTTGTAGGTAACTCTCTGTCTCTCTCTTACAGCCTTTAAGAGTTTTTCTTTGTCACTAACATTTGCCATCATAATTATGAAGTGTCTTGGTGTGGGTCTTTTTTTGTTTCAGCTTGTTTGAAACTCTGTGCTTGTGTGACTTTTTTCTTTCCCAAATTGGGAAAGTTTCCTGACATTATTTCTTCAAATAGGTTTTCTAACCCTTGCTCCTCTTATTGTTGTTCTGAAACCTCTATTACACATATTTTTCTTCATTTCATGTTGTCCCCAAGCTTCATTAGGCTCTCCTCCTGCCTTTTCATTTTTTTCCCTCTAATTGCTGTTCCAATTACGTGTGTTTTACTGCCCTGTCTTCTAATTCACTAATTTGGTCCTCTGCTTTTTCTGATATACTATTGAAACCTTCCATAATGTTGTATGTTGTATTTATATCACTCTTTATTTCCCCTTGATTCTTACATAAGTTGTTGATATTCTCATCCATCCAGTTCATAAACTGTATGACCATTATTCTGAATTCTCTTTCTGACATATCTCATGCCTCCATTTCATTTTGTTCCTTTTCTGAAGATTCTTCCTTATCTTTCCTTTGTAGGTTGTTTCTTTGTCTTCCCATTTGTACTCTCCTGGAAAGATCTAGGTGCTGAGTTGCACAGGATCTGTGACTGCAGTGATGGATTTGGTGGTGGGTCTCACAGTCACCAGGCCTGGGTCGAAGTGGCAGGGTTGGTGGAGGGTCACATGGCCTTGGGTCCTTGTGGAGTTGTGGTGCCTGGGGCTAAAGCATTGGGCTTGTGGGAGGAGAGCATGTGTCGGAAATCACAGGAGTCTGCAGCCAGGAAGGCTGGAGTCCTGGTGTCCATTGGTCTGCAGATAAGGCAGCAGATACCTGTCTGGAGAGGCTGTAGGATCCTGGGTGTTTCTGAGGCTACCGAGGGTGGAAGTGAGGCTAGGCTCTCAGTCATAGCAGCTCTCCTCTTCAAGATGGCGTGGTCTCTGCAGCAGAGCCAGTTGCTCTGGGAGTGATTACAGTGTTAGCAGAGGCTGCCTGGCTGGCAAGCTTGAACTGCCAGCCCCCAAAAGTTCTGCAGGATCTACCTGTCCTCTCCCCGACTACACACACACACACACACACACACACACACACACACACACACCCCACATACACACACTCCTCTTTCACTCCCTTGCTCACTCACACTCTCTTCCTCACTGCTGTCCTCCTGGTTGCCATCTTCCACGTCAAAATTTCTCTATCTTTAATGCCAAAACATGAGCAGTAACACTTACATCATGCATAATCAAATATAATTATATTTTATATAATATTTTCATTGTGCAATTGAAATTCACAATACTTCTAATTGTGAAAATTTTCTGTAAGATGACAGAAAAAATGGAAAGAATTTACCCCACCTTGCCTCCTTATCATGTTCTCTTGGTACTCTTGCCTCTCTCAAACATAAAGTTTCAGCCTGTAAAGGTATATCCCAGACCTATCTAAATTTCATATTTTGTATTACTTCCATTTATATGGAAGAAATGAGACATGGTTTTCCATGGGATTCGCCTAGGAATTAGAGCTCTGGTATTGACTTAGTTATATAATTTACTTATAATCCCTAGCTTGCAGAATATGTTACTTTGACATTAAGTCTAGGGTAATAATGTAATTTATAGTTTCTATATGCACTTTTGGTAATGAATGGGAACTCCATTAATATTACTTGGTACAAGAAGTGTAAACCAATACTATCCTGGAAAGGCCAGGTTTATGATCATCCTGTGCCACGCAAAGCTTGAATTTCTTCATCTTTAAAATAGGGATAAATGATCTTTTTTTTTTTTTAGGACATTGAACAACAAATAAAATTTTGTGTTGTTTGACTTGGAGAAAAGATTTTTTCTTCTTCTCCAACTCTCCCTCCTCTCCCTCCTCCTCCTCTTTCTTCTTCATTATCATCTTAATTATTGAGTCTTACTGTGTACCAAGAACTGTTAATAGTGCTTTATACATAAATAACAACTATAATTACATGGATTATGTGATCACCTAATAAGAATCTTTCCGCTAAAATTTGAGATAATCAAACTAATAAAAACATCATCTGTCAGCTTACCTTTGCTCACTAAGTACTTCATAAGATCAAAAAAACTTGCTAGGAATTATGAATTATTAAAAATTATAGCATTTGCCTGACCAGCATGGCTCAGTGGTAGAGTGTCAACCTATGAACCATGAGATCATAGTTCCATTCCATTCAGGGCACATGCCTGGGTTGCAGGCTTGATCCCCAGTACAAGGTGTGCAGGAAGTAGCCTTCAATGATTCTCTCTCATCATTGATGTTTCTATCTTTCTCTCCCTTTCCCTTCCTCCCAGAAAAGAATAAAAATATATTTAAAAAAACATATCCTCTGGTGAGGATTAAAAAATTATATTAAAAATTGTAGGATTTATTTTACTTCTTCGAGGAACAGCCAAGAATTTCACTGAGAAGATAAGTTATGCAAAGATAACTGTCTTCATGATATCATACTAGAGCAAAAATATACCAATAAAGGGATCCTGAAGATGAGATCACAACTCATTACATGGTAGATAAGAGAGTGCAACCAAACTGAGATGTTTAAGAGGAGAATAATGTAGGTAGGAAAATGATGGCTAGTCCAGGCAGAGAAAATGGTACTAAGACATCTGTAGAGATAAGATTACACGGACTGGAAAGTTATCTTGTAGTCTTGATAATAACACAGTACTTACTGAACACTGCCACAAAGCTGGTTCTATTCTAAGTACCTTAAAAATATTAATCCATATAATCCATAATACGGCCTTATGAAGCATATATTACTATCTTTATTTTACTAATAAGGAAACTGAGATGTAGAAAATTAAAGTAACTTACCCTAAGTTACACAACTATGAAATGATAGAGCTATGACTTGCACCAAGGTGGACTGGCTTCAAAGTCTATGTGTAGGAGTTAGGTCACCAAATGAGTTAGATCATAAAACATCATTACTTCTAGTAACTGAAAAGTAGAGAAGTTTAAAAGATTAGGAAATATGGTCAGTACTTAGCAAAATGCATTAGCAATTGGTGTTATTTACCCCCAAGTTAAACTTTGTAAATATTAAGTTGTGACTTGATTAATATCTTCAGGTTTATGAAAATATATGATCTATTCCCTGATTGAAATCACATTGGAGCGATTGCATACAAGGTGTTACTCAAAGAGCTGTGTTAGTAATTTATTGGAAATAAGAAGAAAGAAGAGATTTGATGCCCCTTCTGAGAGACCTCTTAAAGAAAGAAGCAAAGTTTAGATTAGACATAAGAAAGAAGATCTTAACTGAGATGAATAAGAAGATGCTGGAAGGAGCTACCAAGAGTAGCAGGAAAATGTCCTTTCTTAAAAAGCTTCAGAACAAGAAAAATAATTATGTCTGTCCTCGTTGGCTTATACAGTTCTTCTATCCAAAGGCAACAGGGCAAGACAAGAAATACTGTTTTTCTAGGTTCATTCCTGATGAAGGAATTTTATTTTCTAAGATTTTTTTTACTTGATACTTATTAAAACTCCATTTTAAGATCTTGTATAATTTTCACATTTTGGTCATCTTTATAGTATATATAAGTCAAGATTATAGAAACACTTAGAGGCAGTGTCAAGGCACTTGGTTTGGTTGTTATTAATTCAGTTGCTCTTTCTGGAACAACTAATTTATTGACCTTATGGTACACAGTTCTCACAGTTATATATCAGAAAAAGTTGCATGTCACTAACCATTAGGGTAGTTAATAAAGAAAAGATGCAGGAGACATTAAATATTAAAATGTTAAGGGTCTACTGTTATGAGAGTTTGTTGAAGACTTTGCCAATGTCTTCCACCCAGAGCAGGCTGAGTTAAACATGTTGAATTAAATTTATAGTGTAATGCATTCAACTCAAATCTGTGTATATTTCTGTATGCAGTTCAGGAAAAAGAAAGACAACCTGTAATGTTAAGAATAGAAATAGTTATTAAAATATAATTAATATGTACTATATATTTGGTACCAGAATAAATTCTTGACATCAGTTTTTACAAGCTCCATCAGATAAAGGAATATTTAACATCCCAATTTCACAGAACTGAATCCGGGAAGGTTAATTTGTGTAGGGATTGTGTTGAAAACTCAGACCTGTTTGATTTCAGAACCAGACATTTAACCCCCTCTTTTTGATTCTGGGACCCAATTCCAATGTGTTTGTGTGGGGGGAGGGTATTTCTCACATATACACCAAGCAAATGGATGTTCTACAGTTCAACTCAATTCTGACACTATCTATCCAGTGATAGATCGTATCAGGCTCCACAGGTTAAAGGTTCAGTTCTACAGGACTGCCTCCCACTTCGGATGCTGCTTGCAAGCCCAGGTTGCTTGCACTTGTATAACCAACTGTAAATCAGAGGTTTCTCTGACCTTTTTGGTTTCAATTCTTTTTTTTGCTAGAGCAGCTCACAGAATTCAGAGAAACATTTTACTTACTAGATCATTGGTTTATTATAAAAGGATATAACTGAGAACAGACAGATGGAAGAGATGCAGAGGGCAAGGTGTGGGGAAAGGGTACAGAGCTTCCAGGCCCTCACCATGAATGACAGTCTGCCAGCACCACCACATGTTCACCAACCTGGAATCTCACCAAACCTCATCCTTTTAAATTTTATGGAGCTTCATCGCATAGGCATTATGGATTATTTCACTGGCCATTTGTGACTGAACTCCATCTTCAGCGCCTCTTCCCTGCCTGGAGATCAGGAGGTGGGACTGAAACTTCCAATCCTCTAATCCTTTGGTTGGCTAACCTGGCAACTTCCCAAAGTCGCCTCATTAACATAACAAAAGACTACTTTATCACTCACAGTACTTGGGAAATTGCAAGGGTTTTAGGATCTCTGTGCCAAAAAAAGAGGAAGGACGAAGGAGAAGACGACTAAATATATATTTCTTATTATAAATCACATGTTATGATCCCTTTCTCATTTTATCCAACAATCTTTTTTTCTTTCTATTTTAGAATTCACTCTGAATTGTGTTATTAAGAGCAGCAGATCTTTTATTTTTCTAAGTGAAGGGTCAGACAGAATCCTTCCCAAAGCATTGAGATTTGAATTTCAGGGCATAAAGGAGCATTAGCATGGGGAATAGTTGGTGTTCTTGCTCAGGTTCAACTGGATTATTTTCCTGGACGAAGCCTTAGCTCTTAATCTTGTGATCAGAAACATTTTTTTTTTAAAATGCCTCTCACCAGAGGAGAGGATTGTTTGCTGGGAGCCCAGGTTGCTATTTCTCCCTCCATTGGCATCCTTGTCATGGTCTTTGTCATGGTTCATGAAACAGGCAGCACAACATTTTTCCTGTTGGGTTCACTTGCAAGGAGGATTTGTTTGTTTGAGTCCAACATGAAGACTCAGAAAATCTAAAATCTGCTATTTTTCAATTCACAAGATTTCCTGCCAGTGGAGAGAAAGAACTGATCTCCACCCAGGCAGGATTCTCTGATGGGGGTTGGGGTGGACAGGATCCAACAAGATGGAGAAGCATGACAACTGTTTCTGGTGAGGAGAGTAGGGAAGTTAATTAGACGACCCATTTCTGGGACCAGAAGACAGAAAAGGCTCAGGTATATTTAGCTCTTTTTCTTTTTCCCACTGAACAACTGCGAGAGAAATCAAACAGGAAAATGTAAAGGTCAGATCATCTCATCACTGTCCTTTCAGAACTGGGAAATCACATTAAGAAATGCAGATGGCATCTGGAGGTTAAAATAGCAAGTTATTATTACCCACATGGCTTACAGGAGGTGTTTTTTAAATTTCTGCCTCCTGAAAGAATAGGTATTAAACAATTTAAAAAACTTACGTGTCTTTTGGCTTGATCTAAATGACAGTGGAAATATGACAACCACTTAGCTTGCTTCTACAGAAATAAAAACCAAAAGGATTTACTGTAGGAGAACAGTATATTTATGAAGGAGGAGACATTCACAGAACATGATTAAGAGAAAAATGACTTGCTTGAAATAAACTGTTGTTGATGTATTTCAAAAATGCAAAGTCAGGCTATTTGAGAGACCTCTAAATTTTGCTAAAGCCATTACAGGCTTTCACATTTACCTTTTTTTTTTTGGTATTAAATAAAGCTACTCACCAATACGGATCTTGCTGTCTTTGTTCATCCCTTACAGCTAAAGAATAATATCTCAGTGGCAAGGACAGGCTTAACTATGTATGTGCTCTCACTGCAGGTGGCAGCCCCATGCAGGTTCAGGCACACACAGGTCAAGGATATTGCTAAGTTCCTGGGAGGCGCAGTGGAGTGGGTTGCAGCACAAGGTGGAATTCAGGAAGAGTTTTAATTTTAGGCATAATGCTTTGTGGGTTTTACTGAGGTATGAAATTATGCCATTTCAGAATGACTTCCATAATTGAAATCATCAGACCAATATATTATTTTGTGACTTCTAAAGCCCTTTATCTTCTGAATTTATTGGAGAGTTACTAGGAAAGAAAAACCCATGTCATCCAATAAATATATATATATTTATATCATATTTATCATATGACTATAACTGATGTAATTATATATGATATAAATGAGAGAAGTTCCCAAGAAGGTTGTTTTTTTTTTTGTTTGTTTGTGTGTTTTTTTGGTATGTGTTGAAATTCCAAATACGAAGAAGAAAATAAAGGCCAATTGCAAACAGTTCAGGGAAGCAAAGAATAATTTTGATGAATAACAGTTTATAGATACCTGCTTATTATCTTTGTTGGATAGCTGCTTTGCAGATGGCTTTCTATAAGTAGACATTCAGCACTGAGAGAAGAACTATTTTCCCACAAATGGTCTTCTTTGCATTCAGAAGCAAACTAACAGCAAATGTTCAATACCATCTCATGACTTTTCACATTCTCTCCTCCTCACTTTACTTGAATGAAAGAAAAACTTCAATTACAAACTCAATTTCAATATCAGTGATAATTCTTCTCTCTTCTGTCTTTCCATCCCTTATACCCTCTTTTCCCCTGTGTTTCCTTAATTTAGTAGTTAATGGATTCGCTTTGGCTACCATCTGTTCTGGAGAACCAGCATGGTGGAAAATGAATGGGGTGGTACTTGGCCTACCCTGAGTTCTGGCTCTGTCTTTGTGAGTCCACTCTGTTCATTTCCTTGTCTCTGAATGTTGTGGCAAGAAAAACAAATGTCACTCAAACTCTTAGAGCCTGCTTCTTTTTTCTCAAGCAGCAGGACATAGTTTATATTAGTAGGATAATAAATCTTTGGGGTGTCCTTTCCACTTTCTGAGAAAAGCAGAGAGGAATAAAGAGATGATTTCAACGGCCCTGCCACTTATTCTGTGGTGCTAAAGTTCAGGACCCAGAATAAGTGGGCCTTTGTTTAGGAGGTATGTTAATGAGCTTTTGAAAACAAAATATGTGCAGAGTTAAGAAGAGCAAAAGGACGGAAATTCTGTGGGTAAGAATATAGGGGAGGCAAAGCCAGAATGTAAAATAGGGGGTTAGGGTAAAGAGGGAAACTAGAAACAAAAAGAGCTAAGAAACTAGGTACGAAGTAGAAGTTCTCAGCAAATAATGCCCAGTGTTAGAGTGACTGAAAGAATTTAAAACAGGGATTTTATTATTTAGTATTATGTTATTTTCTTTGCTGTGATATAAAACATCACTGAATCTCTACTTTTTCAAAAAGTCTGTTATTTGTGCAGTTGCTTTGTTGGAGTATTTCTGAGATGCTGAGTTTCATATATGGGTCAGCATGGAGTATAGGGAAGAGAGCAGCCATGTACTTAAGACCATCCTATATAATAAAAAGCTAATATACAAATAGACCGAACAATGGAACAACCAAACAACCAGTTGCTATGATGTGCACTGATCACCAAGGGACACACATGGAACATGGCCGATGTTGGCAGCAGGCAGCAGAGCGTGGAACATGGTGGGCATTGGCCACGGCAGGATGGTTGAGCAGGTGAGGGGAGTGCCAGACTAAGGTGGGGCCCTGATCGCTCTCATCTGGATGAGCCTCTGATGGTTACTGAAAATCCTTTGCTCCTGTGCGTGCTGTGGTGCCTGGTGCTCACACCTGCTGCTGCTGCTGGCCCTGCTTGCACCTGCTGCCAGTGCCCCACATTGTCAGAGAATGTGAGCATCAGCTGCTGGCCCTGATCCTCCCTCAGGGCTTTTCCACCCCCCCTCTGCTCCTAAGGGGCAATTGGGGCCAGCAGCCACCTCTTGCACCCACTGTCAGTGATGGACCTGCTCACACCTACTGCTGGCACCTGGCGCCGGTCCTGATTGTTTGGTGCCATCAGTGGGTGTAAGCCCCAGTTGCCCCTGAGGGCTTCTAAACCTCCCCTTGCTCCTGAGGGGCAATCAGGGCAGCAGCTGCCCCTCCTACCTGCTGATGGTGCTGGCTCCACTCACACCCCTACTGGTGCCAGCCCCAATCGCTCTGCGCTGTCAGCAGGTGTGAGCAGGGCCAGTGCCATCCTTTAGGTTTACAATAGTACATGATAAAGGGCTTTGGTTAATTGATTTCAGTCTCAAAGGATGCCCACTGACATCTGGTTATGTATAAAACATTAATTCCACCATATGGGAAGCAGAAAACTTGGTGTCTAGAAGATGCTAAATAAACCTGGAACTCCTTTGCACAGAAATAATTTGGAGGCTATGCTGCTATAGGAAAAAAATATGGGAAGACTTGAATTGAGGGCACAGAAAGACAATCCAGGGCAGTAATGTAAAATCATTGTTTCCTTCCATGATCTCTTACCAGAGCTCCCATAGAGGCACAAAACCTCTTGGGTGAGTATTGATATCCATATGCAGATACTGGGCCCAATGTGTAGGGAGAGGGGCCATCTGACAATTAGTCCCTGTAGAAATTTAAAAGCAGATGGAAAACCAATTTAAAGTTATTTTATATACTTGTATACATAGTCCATGGACATGGGCAATAGGTTAGTGAAGACGTGGGGATGGGTAGGGGATTGGAGAAGAGGGGAGAAGGCAGAAGGAATGGGAGATTTTTATAATACTGTCAATAATAAAAAATACATTTAAAAAATAAAGTAGTTTTGCAAACAGAATCAGGACAGAGCTATTTACAGCCACAGAGTGCCTTAGATAGAGCTACTATAGCCACAAAGTGCTTTAAGACCTAGTTTGTGTTTCAGCCTTTTAAATATGAGAGGTACTTCAGCCCCCAAATTCCAAAGCAATGCTTTAATCTCACTAGAGGCACATACACTGTTCCTCTGGCTGGCTCTGCTGATCCTTCTGTTTATATTCTGTGCTTTCTAACTTGCTGTTCAATTCTCTCATTTTTCTCTCTGACTTTATCTTAGCATTATGAGTCTTTCTGTCAATGGATATATCCCTCTGTGGATTAGCTCCCACAGCATTCAGTGGACCTAACCATATGATTTAAACCAGCTGTCCTGCTGGAAGCAGATAGAAGCTGCTCTGTGCCACTTTTTTTCCTGAGCATGGAGGTCCCTAGCTGGGCTCCTCCATTTGGCAAACTATTTAGGATCAAACAGCTGGGTAGTCCATAAAGGCATAGGCATATTGACAGAAAGTTTCATAATGTTAAGATAAATCCAGAGAAGTAAATCCAGAGAATCAGACAGAACAATCACATATGTGAAATAAGCAGAGAAGGCAAAAGAAAGGAGGATGGAGTGGGTAGGGGGAGGGAGATAGAATGAGCATACAAACAAGTGTAGCTGGGGCTAGTGTGATTTTAGTGGGTACAATTAATGCTGGTGGAAATCAGAGGAAAAATTCAAATGAAGAGAAAAAGGAAGAGTTTGTAGGTTGGGACACAATTACAGGTTGGGTTCCCCTGAAAATCTAAGTTTGAAATTTCTGTTTATCAGGTTATACTGGAGAGTGTTCTCGGGAATTGAGGAAAGCACCACTGGTCAAAGGGAGAAGTGAAATCAAGATTGAGTTGTTGTCACTGTGTCACTAACCTCAAGGGGAACTCTGCAGGTAAAATGACCCTGCAGAATTACTTGGCATTGAGACATATGACCTGGGTCTTTACACTCCACCTCCACCTACTAACCTCAGTATCAACCAGCCATGTGATGTAGACTGTCCCTGAGAAAGAGCTATGACCCTGAGCAGAGAGAGTGCTTCAGTTGAAGCGATTTGGGACAGAAACTCAGCTGAGAATTATCAGCCACCACTTCCAGCAAGTGGAAGAATCAGTGTTTCTTTCCTAAAAGGGGTGTGAGGTCTGGGCTGAGCTTCACAGCATCTCTCACACACCCCTAGAGTCAGAACAGGAGTAAAAATGTGGACCAGAAGAACTGAACTTCTCTCAGAAACTCTGGAACTTAGTCTCATACTATTCACTATTTATTTTATGTGCATTGGTCTTAGCTCTTACCTAAACTCTAAACTCTTTGAGTACCACTATCATAATATATATATATATATATATATATATATATATATA